>CM060842.1:64070000-64450000 GCA_030762175.1 Metallyticus violacea
TTTCGGTTCCTGGAGTAGTGGGCCGCAACTGGCAGCGGGAAACTGAGAACAATGACCTGAACCCATTTTGACACGAAGACAATCGCGTGACAGACACAGTGGTCGGTCTGCCGCAGACATCCTGCCTGACAGAGCAGTACACGAGATTAATTATTTAATTCAGGTTATGATTAGTTAATCATACATAATAATGGAAATCGAAGGTCGAGGGGCTGGTCGGGTAATTATTGGTGACGCGCACAGTGATCTGGAAGGGCATTATCCTGCATCATATATGAAATGTGTTAAACCAGAGATAGGGGAAGCATTGTCACGTGTTCCTTACTTGCGGTAGTGGATATTCTGACATTGGATGCTCTAGTATTCTAGTCGTAATACGGTGTATGCATTTGCACACTGTTGATTCCAAATTAAGTTCCGAAATAAAATAAGGTTTTTATAACTTCCCGAATGTGATACGGGCTTAGGTATATAGATGCAAAAAAATGCAGAGATACTGAAAAAACGAGAACATGTATATAGTGCAGAAGTATGCCTTGACGTACTCTAAATAAAATTATATATATAATATATTATAATATTATATATAATATAACTAAGATTTTCCATTGATATATATATATATATCAATGAAAAATCTTATTTTTATATATATCAATGAAAAATAAAAATAAAGTAACACTATTAACAATGTAACAAATTAACAGTAATAATAAAATTAGATAAGGATAAAACACTTAGATAAAATCACACATGAAATTGCTATATATATAAAAATTAACAGTAATTATAATAGTAGAAAAGGATAAAACACTAAGAAAAAGCCACACTTGAGATCGCTATATTTCGGACTCGTGGAGTCCTTCTATGGCAAGAAGACAAGTGACGGTGATAAATGATAAAAGTAAATATTGAGTGTCGAAGGTTACGTTATGCATGGAAACAGATGAAACCAGAAATGAGAGTATATATATATATATATATAAATTAACAGTAATTATGATAGCAGAAAGAGATAAAACACAAAGAAAAAGTCACACTTGAGATCACTATATTTCGGACTCGTGGAGTTCTATGGCAAGAAGACAAGTGACGGTGATAAAAGTAAATATTGAGTATCGAAGGTAACGTTATGCATGGAAACAGACGAAACCAGAAATGAGAGTGTGGGGAGGGGGATTATTGATGCGTTACCTACAGAATGCTCTGAAAGTTTACTCAGAGATAGAGAAATGGCAGCTATATTTTTATATAAAGCGCATATACCACCTGGTTTAAATCTTACGTATTAATTCTCCCCCCCCCCCCCCGCCCCACACACACACTCTCATTTCTAGTTTCATCAGTTTCCATGCACAACGATACTTTCGATACTCAATATTTACTTTTATCACCGTCACTTGTCTTCTTGCCATAGAAGGACTCCACGAGTCCGAAATATAGCGATCTCAGTGACTTTTGTCTTAGTGTTTTATCCTTTTCCTTAGCCATGATATGCATTGTTTACCTAAGTAAGAAATTTTTGTTATAAATACTTAAATTGAATATAATTATGAAAACAAAAAGTGTAAACATTTCCATCAAACTGCGGGCCAACTTTAATAATCTTGCCCCAATCCACCGAGTGTATAGAGTTAACGCTTTTGTTTAAACAGTGACACACTACCGCATAATTCTATAGAGTTGACATTCAACGTCAAAAATGAAGCAGTAATTATAAATATTTTCTATTTCTCAAATTATTAAGAATCGCTTAGGGTGTCTTAATTAATAAATACATTATTTACTCTTATTTTACACTAGCTCTCTGTTACCAGTAGCCTCAAGCCTGAAAGAGAGGCCTCTGAGCAAAATTTGTCGGCCGTTTCACGCCCTGAGTTGAATGGGGACGCTGATGACCTGAGCTGTTAAAGAGCGTCCATAAATAAATAAATCAATAGAAAAAAATGTTACCAGAAACTGTACTGAAAGAGAGCAGAGACATGATAACGTTGTTTTCGAGTGAACTCCATTATACCTCAATCCTCACACGTGCCTTACCAAAATAACATAAATAAGGAAACTGGATAGCTCTAACGTTAGTTCCAGTAAACTAATCTTAATGTGGTAACTGGTAACTCATTACACAGAGCCCGGAAGTTAGGCATAATGCCTTTTCTATCTGGGTGGATATATTTAAAATAAAAATGAACACGCATCCGTACATTTGTATTTTGACAGTTTCTATTTTGACTTTTTTTTTTTTTTTTTTTTGCTTCTGTTGCATATTTTAAGGTTTAAATGTTTTTTTTTGCCTGTTTTGGATTGTTATAGTTTTTTATACAATTATTTACGCATTTTAGAAAACATATAAACTATTTTAATGAATCGAAGTGAAAAAAGTTATAAAAATCAAATGGCGTGCTCACCTCACAAAATTGTTTTTTTTTTAATCTTGTTATACATTTATTTTTTTTCAAGCAGTTAAAAACTTTTTCCTCAACCCATTCACTTAAATAGCAAAACTTTCATTAGCGAAAAAACTCACGGTTACCTCAGATATACGAATACCAGGAAATAGAGAGGATTAGGGAAGTACTGTGGTTTTTAATAGTCTTGACAAATGACCTTGTATTGATCTGCGCGAGACAGTTCTAGGAAATCTGTGGTGGGAAGAACTTTTAAGACCCATAAACGTAACAAACAATTACAAGCAAGAAAGATGAGAGTGGCACAACTGTGCTATAAACAGTCCCTACAATGTGCTCAGTCTGAAGGAACTGAACCCGTTGCTCCGATTCCCCAATAAACGCATAACTAGGAAATGAACTCGACCAGAAACCACTTCGCATCTTTTTCTCGTTCACCAGGACTATTCAAAACTACTTTACTTTGTCTTGACCTACATTTCCATGATGTCCTGAAAGGTGAATGTCCTGTTGTAACTAATATGAGTCCTTCCGAAACAGCTTGTTTAAAATGTGCTTCAGTCACTTCAGTTGAAGTGGAACGTTCTTTTTCCATGATGAAAAAGAATTCTCTGTGACAAGCTACTGACTATGGCAGATGATACGGTGAATTTTTTTTCTTTTTGTTGCTTGTAACCAAGAAAATTATGCTTAGTACTTTGATTATGTGATAAAGTATTATCTTAAATATCTATTTTCATTAAAAATGAGTGATATTTCTCTCTGTTTTCACTTTTAATAACATTCTCTTTTAATTATATTACTACCTATTCAGTGTTTTAAGCCCCTTTCTGCCTGAGTATTTTTATCAAATAAATGCCTGAACTTCCGGGCTGTGCATATTAGTTTTGTTGCTGCATAAAGATAGTTACGTAAACATTAAACTCTTATATGCTTTTTACTAGCTTCAAGTAATTTGCTTTTCATAAATGTACTTCTTTGTCATTAGCATTAACTGTACAAACTGAAATGCTTATGAACAGGACCAGAAAATAGGTAATATTTTAACCGGTTATAATTGATATTGATAGCTTGTAGCTATAACTTATACTGCTAAATTATTTTTGTTTGCTCTCGTAAAATATGATCAAATACTACACGAAGATTAATAAATAAAACGTACATTCATTTTTCGTAATACCTGGAAAACAAGTTTATCTCTTGGGCCAAATAAGATGTCCAATATTTGTTCTTCAATTGCTAAATGAAGACTCAAGTCAGCAGATGTGAGACTGTGTTCTAGCCAAACCTTCTCTCACCTCACATTTTATGTGTATTTGTGAGGCATCATATTATAAGTGTACATAGAGAAATTCAATGCCCACTTACATAAATTAAACATCAGACATACCCTGCAGTACATAACCATAGAGATAATACAGATCAAATTCATTAAATCTCTTTCAAAGTTATATATATATATATATATATAGAGAGAGAGAGAGAGAGAGAGAGAGAGAGGGGGGAGATCAGATGACGAACAGATATGTATATGCGAATTTCGTTTATTGTCGGTATAGTTTATAGAGAAAAAGTGGTTTCGTATTACAGTTGTATTTAGCTTAAAAATACTCTTATTACTCATGGGACTTTTGCATTAAGTGAATCAGGTATAGCATGCCTGTTAATCTCAGCTCTATTGCTGTGAAGCACTTTTCTTTCTAGCTATGCAATCACCGTATGCAATTAAGCAGAGATGTTAACCGATCTTCACTTCAGCAGGATCTTTGCGTGATATTAACTTCGCACTTGTACAGCCGAATTTGGGAGGCATGCGATGTAGTAATTTGTTACATTGCTCTATCTTTAGTTTGACTGAAAGTTCTGTTTATTTAGGTATTATTATGTAAATGAAATTGTTTTATTAATCATTCAATTATCTCTCATTACAAACATGGAATTTGTCAATTTAAATACTGTAAAATATTGCTTTTTAGGTCATCATTTCTATTAAAATGTTATAGTAAAATTCGTTTTCGCAGCAGCCTAAGAGGAGATGTTGAATATTCATATACAGCCTATAATAGACCGTATGGGAATACAAGCACCAGTAAAGACCCACCAAAAGTTTTGTATAGAGACATATTACGGTTAATATATGTGGCAATGTCCATGTTACACGATGCTAATCCGGGGTAAGAGAATCTGTGTGCTTCTGCCTCCGCAATACCATCCTAACTTCATTACACCGACCCTTCCTTCTTAGTTTTGTCCTTTACACTCTACCCGCCACAAAAGCATTCCTTAATGAAATATTGTTGTTCTCATCTCCCTTTCCTTTCCTCCACCCTTCACGGAAAGTTTCTCGGAAGCTTGCATTCTTTTGTTACGGCAGAGAGCATCTTGTGTTTTTCTTTTGTTTCCCTTCCTTGCTTTGTTTCGAGTGCGGTGTACTGGAGGCTGATAAATGTTTTGCGACTTGTAGAGTAAAGGACCGCCGCAGGCAAGGGACTGCACATGCCCTGCTGCGGTTGCTAATAAGGCTTGGTGGTCATTTCAAGAGCACTACAATACTTGATCTTGCCAGCGGTTACTGCGCCATTTTGTACCCTGAAGGAACGACATGTTGCGTCCGTAAAATCGAAACTGCTTGCCATATTATATGGCGGCAACTACCATGTTGCAAGTTAATTTTTACCGTGAATGGAGAGTTGATGCAATCCAGTGTTTTACGAAATGCAGAGTCTTTTAACGTATGTTGATGTAGCCCTCTAAACTACATCTTTTTTAAATAGTGTTTAACGCCCATTTTTATTATCAAAGCATCATAGGCGGTGGACACTACTGATACACGAGATGAAATGATAAACTGGAGAAGTTTTTTTTTTCAGGCCTAATATTAGGTACCTCCCCAGAATTTGCCAAGTGATAGCTTATAAGACTAAAAAAAAATGGGAAACAAATGCCAAAAAGTGCTGTTTTTGAATAATGGCTGCCAAAAAAGTTTTTACACAAAAGCTAACTTTTGAGGGAAACACCAGCTAAAACCCTCCAACACTGTAAAATAACAAAGAATGACGTCATGGAAACAAACGCTACCGATTTATGAAACACAACTTTTTATATCATTCAAGACAAACCGCAGCCCTCCAGAGCAAACAATTCCTGAGATGCGGACTTTTAACTGAACAAGTGCTCGCGGAGGGAGGAGAGGAACCCCTTCTGCAATGACATAATTAAAATTTTAATACTTATAACCAAGGAACTTTATTTAAACAGAAAATTGAAAAAATTAAAATGGTACAAATAGCAAAAATATGATTTGACACCCTCTTCCCTTTAATATTTCTCTTAACGACTGCAGCCAGTAGTAGCCGTCTCTAATCTACATGATCAAGTAATACTTTTTAAAGGTGTACTGAAAGTCTATTGTATAATCTTCCTTCTGCTTCATTATAAGAAATCACTTCAAGATAGTGTGCTTTAAAATAAGTTTTGCATATGCAGAATGTCCCCAGAAAGACTCCGTGATTATAAACAGGTGTAGCATGCAAACTTCCGCAGCTTGTGTCCAAGATTTTAACTGTGTATAACGGCGCTCTTGCTAGCCACATTTACATTAGGAATACGAACTAAAACCTTTTTGTGACTATCTGTGTGCTTCATGTTTCACGCTGCAAACTTCAAGGCGATATTCCCACTCGAGCCTTAGACGCTCCAACTTATCAATGCTCATATAAAGCAAGTCTGTTGAAGGGTAATCAGCTTTCATCTTATGCCCTAATTGAAGTTTTTAAGTGCGTTAGTAGTATATATCCCTCCTCGCGTGATTTTTATATCAAATTGATATCAAAAGGGGTGGGGGGTGATATCAAAAGTGGTGGGAGGTGGGGGTGGGAGGTGGGGGTGGTGGTGGTGGGAGGTGGTGGTGGTGGGAGGTGGTGGTGGTGGTGGTGGTGGTGGGGGTGGTGGTGGTGGGGGTGGTGGCGGTGTGGGTGTTGTGGGGGGTGGGGTGTTGATATCAAAATCTCAATTTGAATTGATATCAAAATTTCTGTTTGATTAAGCGATAGGAAAATCTCTGTTTGATCGAGTGTTGGATTTAAATCTCCCGAAAAAAGTGTGTGTGATCAATTAATTACGTTGTAAAAAAATGGAGAGCCCTTCCGCCACTGCGTTGGCAGTTCGCCACTGCTCGCTCCCCCCACCGCTCGCTTTCGCCGCCCGCCTCGCTTTGTTCGCCGCCCGCCTTGTGTCCCTCGCTTTGTTCGCCGCCCGCACAATGCTTTTGCGTGAATTCGGTCTTCAATGGGTGGTTTCTTATTCGTTTGTATATATTCTTTTTAACAAAAACTCTGTATTTTCTCACACAGGGTTAGAAAAGTCAAAAACAATATGTGTGGGTTTTTCTTTACAGAGCCAAACTAAAAAGTTCTTTAACACGTTGGCTCGCTCTGTACACCACACAATGCTTTTTGTTCCCTCACATGGGAGTTGTCACGGTGTTTTCAAAAGTCGAAAACAATATGTGGGTATTTTAAAAGTTTCTTTTTCACGTTGCTTTTTCTCTGTATTTCTAAAAAGCTATTATTTTCACAAGGAAACAAAAAACATTCTTCTAAAATCCTATCTTCAGAGACATTTAAAAGTTCTTTCTTTCGGGGGAAAAGACATTGTTAATAAAAGTTCTTTCACATCGACATGGGTGGTTTCTTATTCGTTTGTATATATTCTTTTTAACAAAAACTCTGTGTTTTCTCACACAGGGTTAGAAAAGTCAAAAACAATATGTGAGGGTTTTTCTTTACAGAGCCAACTAAAAGTTTCTTTTTCTGTATTTCCATGCTTTGTTCACGCGTGTTTATAAAAGAATTCGGAGGCCATCTTTTCTTCTTCTAAAAAACCGAGTCAATGGATTGTTTCTTATTCGTTTGTATATATTCTTTTTAACTTGTATATATTCTTTTTAACTAAAACTCTGTATTTTCTCACACAGGGTTAGAAAAGTCAAAAACAATATGTGTGGGTTTTTCTTTACAGAGCCAACTAAAAGTTTTCTTACTAACACACAGTGACAGAAAAAAGTCAAAAACAAGGGGATTCTTTTTTCTTCTTCTAGCAAACTCACACCGCGTACCCGATGGAAGATTAAAAAAACCTTCCCCCACCATTTGTACGACGATTGGCTGTAGGGTTATGCATGCGCAGTAGAAACCTCACCTTCTCATTGGTTGTGGGCGTGGTCTTTGTTGTCTATTGGGTGTGGGCGTTATCTTTTGTTGTCTATAAAAGTTCAATCGCGACGAAAGATGCTTATATCACGTGGTAATCATGTCTGCCAAGGTTGTCAACTACGGAGACGAATCTTCTGCCGATCAATCTTCTACAAACACTTCCATCAGTGACCAGGGGCCCGAGTCTTCGAGGAATAACGGAAACTCCGGTACTGGGAGTCTAGTTGAAGGGTTCACGTCGGTTTTAGAACAGTTCGTCAACAAAAAGAAAAGTTGTGATCATCGCAAGAGAACACGTTATGGGGGCAAGCTCACTCTTAAGAGAACACGTGGCTTCTCGGGCGGTGTGGCCAGCAAAAGTGATCAGACCGGAAACGGTGAACCATACCGTCCTGCTGCTTCGTCTTCTACCGGAGCTGCCTCGCCTTCTACCGGAGCTGCTTCGCCTTCTACCGGAGCTGCTTCGTCTTCTACCGGAGCTGGCTCGCCTTCTACCGGAGCTGCTTCGTCTTCTACCGGAACTGCTTCGTCTTCTACCGGAGCTGGCTCGCCTTCTACCGGAAATGGTGTACCACCTTCTCTTGTTGACAGCATTGTGCCACAGGTAAGTGCAACCTTGCAACCATCTTTCGAAATTATTAACCATAGCCAGAGGGCAACTAAAAAATTTTATTCTGGGTACTCTGAAACTGAAATTATGGTGAGTTCGATGCCTAAAGATGCAGATCCTGACCAATGGGTTTCCAAAGTGTTTCATGATTATTTATCATTTGTTGATGACAATCTGCTAAAAAACCAACCAGGGTTCGTAGGAATAACCGTTCATGATACCAAAAATCCTGCTAGACCTTTTAACATGAGTGTACGTAGGTTTGATCAGGTAAACCCCGAGGCCGTATTGAAATCAATGGAGAAAATAATGCAAAGTAACAAAGAATTTTTGTTGGGAGGGGCAATCAAAATTTCGTGTATTTGGACAAATGAAATATCAGGTTCATGTTACAAACGCTGCGACGACTGTAGTAAAAACAAAGGTATTATAGAAATTAAAAACAAAGACAATCTTTGTCTACCTAGAGCCATCGCAGTGTGCAAATCCAAAATTGACGGGGATGTTCATTATGGTTCTATTACGCGATATGACCGTCTGCAAAAACAAAAAGCTGTAGAGTTGTGTGAGAAAATAGGCAAAACCGATGGCCCGTTTACACTTGACGACGTGAAACTCTTTGAAATAGCGCTAAAGGAGTATCCTATCACTGTTTTTGGTGGTCATAATGGTAAAAATGTCCTCTACAAGTCGGAAATTAACACCGATAAACACATCGACGTAATATTCCACGACAGCCATTTTAATGCAATTGTAAACCTACACGGGGCATTCAAATGTAAGTGGTATTGCCGACATTGTAATTTTCCCTCACTTAATAAAAAAGAAACTCACAGGTGTGATCTAAACTGTGTCAAGTGTCGACAGAGGTGTCCAACATCATTTGATAGGTATGTGAAATGCGATTCATGTCATCGCGATTTCAACGGGGAGACCTGTTTTAATAATCATTTGATTAAGGGGAAATATTACCCTAAATCCATGTCAGTATGCGACGTGGAAAAAGTATGCCCGTTGTGTAACAAACTTGTGAATATGAGGCTTAGGAAAACTCCTCACCAGTGCGGAGAAATTTATTGTGTTACTTGTAAGGTCCATGTGAATGCCAACCACGAGTGCTACATTCGGCCGTACAATTCACCAAATTTGCGAAAGAATTTCGTGTTCATGTTCATAGATTTCGAGTGTACTCAGAACACGCTTTATTCCACAGACGTGTTTGAACACATTCCTAATCTATGTATAATGCATAAAAGTTGTGGTCTGTGTGTGGACAAGTCTCATAAGATGCCCTATTGTACACAGTGTGGTGTTAAAGAATGGGTATTCGACAAGGAGCCTGTAAAAGAATTGTTTGACCACATCACACAACCAGGGTTCGAATCCCGTGACATTATTGTCATAGCACACAACTTGAGGTCGTATGATGGCCAGTTTTTGTTAAAACACATGGTGGGCACCCTAAATTGGGACCCCGAACTGATTATGAATGGAAGCAAAATTTACAGAATGAAGTATAAGAGTGTAACTTTTCTAGACTCTTTGAATTTCATTCCTATGCCACTGTCTCACTTTTCAAAAACCTTTCAACTGCCTGAATGTAAAGGTTATTTTCCTTACCTGTTCAACACCAAGGAAAACG
This sequence comes from Metallyticus violacea, assembly GCA_030762175.1. Taxonomy (NCBI): domain Eukaryota; kingdom Metazoa; phylum Arthropoda; class Insecta; order Mantodea; family Metallyticidae; genus Metallyticus; species Metallyticus violacea. Next base: position 64,079,874 of record CM060842.1, read on the forward strand.
AAAAGTATGTTGGTCCTGTACCAGAGCAAAAATATTACTGCCCAGATGGCATGAGTGTTGATGACCGCAAGACTTTCGAGCAGTGGCATAATGAAAAGTTGTCCTCAAATTATGTCTTTGACATGAAAAAAGAAATGGTTACTTACTGTAAAACTGACGTTTATCTCTTGAGTCAAGGTGTTTCCAAATTTAGGAAACAATTTATTGACGAGAACGGTATTGACCCGTTTAGAGAATGCGTCACCATAGCTCAGGCATGCATGAATGTATATAGGAAACGGTTCATGCCAAGAAATAAAATACCACTTATTCCCGCAGGAGGATACCGTTTAGCTGATAAGCAATCGCGGGTAGCGTGTATCTGGCTGTCTTGGTTGGAACAGCAGCAATCAACCATCATACAGCATGCTTATCGGTGTCGGGAAATTAAAGTTTTAGGGCATAAAGTGGACGGGTACAAAGAAGAAGGGAAATGTGTCTATTTCTTTCATGGATGCTTCTACCACGGTTGCACACGTTGTTACCCGAATAGGAATTCAAGGTTATACAACACTGGCAACCAGACCATGAGTTCCAGATACGAGGACACCGTGAAGGTCACGAAGATGATGAGGCATGCTGGGTATAACGTGACCGAGATGTGGGAGTGTGAGTTCAATGGTTTGATTAAGACCAATAGGGTTTTGGCTGAATTTGTCAAAAGTTTTCCCTACCCCGAACCTCTCAATCCACGAGATGCCTTCTTTGGTGGACGTACAAATTGTACGAAAACCTACTGCGAAGCCTCTGGAGATATGAAAATGTTTTACTATGATGTGTGCAGTTTGTACCCGTTCGTAAATAAGACCAAGGCTTACCCTGTTGGACACCCAAAAATTCATGTGAATAATTTACCAAATTTGCAAGATGTTGAGGGCGGTATTGTAAAGTGTAAAATTCTTCCCCCAGAAAGACTGTACCACCCCGTCCTGCCGTCGCGCATTAACGGTAAACTTATGTTTCCGCTATGCCGAACATGTGCAGAGATGGAGAATCAGACAGAGTGCACGCATACAGAGGACGAAAGATGTATGACAGGAACCTGGGTAGTGGACGAGATTAAAGTCGCATTAGAGGAAGGTTATAGCGTGATTCACGTGTATGAAATATGGGAATATGACATGGTACGCTATAACCCCATCACTGGAGAAAAGGGGCTTTTTCAGGACTATGTGAATCAGTTTCTGAAAATTAAAACCGAAGCCTCCGGTTGGCCCAAAGACTGCGACACTCCTGCCATGAGAAACGAGTATATCGCACGATTTTTGGAAAAAGAAGGCGTGGCACTGGATAAAGACGCTATTGAAATCAATCCTGGCAGACGTGAGTTGGCCAAACTGATGTTAAACTCCTTTTGGGGAAAATACGGCCAAAGAGATAACTTGTCCACATGCGAGCTTGTGAAAGATTATTCGAGGCTCATAGACCTACTTAATGACCCGGGTGTAGAGGTACAGTCTTACCTGCCCGCTACAGAGGAGGTAATGTATGTGGTGTGGAAACATTGCGAACAGAATCCTAAATTGAATTTTACTAGTAACACAGTCATAGCTGCATATACAACTGCCCATGCAAGAATCGAACTCTATTCCTACCTTAGGAGATTGGGCGAACGCGTGTGTTATTTCGACACAGATTCTGTTATAGCCACGTACAGACCGGGGGAATGGATGCCAACCACGGGACCATTTTTAGGCTGTATGACAGATGAAATAGAAAAGTACGGCGATGGAGCGTATATTTGCAGATTTGCATCTACAGGTCCAAAAAGTTACACCATAGAGGTTAAGTGTGGAGATAAGACGCACTCTGTCTGTAAAATTAAAGGCATCACCCTCAACTCGGGGAATTTGGAAAATGTAAACTCCGACGTTATCAGGAACACCGTGCTGAGGGATAATTCAATGTCGGTAGTACTTGAAGGCACACAGATTTCTAGGAAATTTCTAGGAACTGTGGTAACTGAGTCTTCAGTGAAAACCTATAGGATGGTGGTCAACAAACGTGTGCAGTGTGAAAACTTTGATTCCTACCCGTATGGGTATAAAAGAAGGCGTGTCTAAATGAGATCACATCAGTCGCCCACAATGTCTACTAACCAACACTTTAAATTTAATTTCCCGTGCACTATGCTAATTGCAGGTCCGTCGCGGTGTGGTAAGTCTACATTTGTGAAAAATTTAATTAGTAATGCAGACAGAATGTTTGACAGACCCGCGAGAAAAGTGTTGTGGTGTCATCCATTAGAATATTCTCCTAAACCAAGCCCGTTCTTCGCAACCCATGCAGGTATACCAGATTTGGACACTGTTAACGAGGGGGATTTAGTTATTTTGGATGATTTAATGTATCAAGCCTCCGGGGAAAACGTGTCAAATTTTTTCACTAGAGATTCACATCACAAACGCTTCGGGATTATTTACATATTACAAAACGTGTTTCCACAAGGAAAGAAATTTCGAACTATATCTCTAAATGCAAACTACATTGTCGTGTTTAAAAACAATAGAGATAAAATGCAAATTCATAGGCTTTGTCAACAGATCGAACCAAAGAACTCTAGGTTTCTTTTAGAGGCATTTGAAAAAGCTACTGAAAACCCACACGGGTATCTAGTGTTGGATTGCACTCAGTACACGCCAAATCAATACAGGTATCGAACCGGCGTCCTACCAGGGGAAACGCCTTCTTATTTTATACCCAATTGTTGACCACTTTTCTGAAGGTTTTATTTGTGTGCTTCCCAGAGAGTTTAAATAAACGAGCAACGATCACACTTCAGTCATTTAATCACAGACATAGACAGGATGAGCATTGCCAGACTGAGTAGCCCACTGATTGCAAGGCAACATGCAAATTTGTCAGTGCTAGCCAAGGCTAAACCTATTTTGCGACAAAAACTGTTGAAAAGTGCTAACCCTCAGCTAATTAAAGCCATTTCCGAGTGTGTACTCAACGTGTGCAGAGGTCATGTTAGTTTACCTATAAATTGTTTAAAACGCTTAAAGAAGCATAAAGCTAGCTGGAGAAAATTAATTAACAAACGACTTTCCTTAAAGGAAAAGAAAAAGATTCTTGTACAGAGAGGAGGTTTTTTACCTGCTTTTCTACTCCCGATATTGGCTTCACTCGGTAGTGCACTCGTGTCAAATTTGAGTTAAATGAAGCACGGTAAGCAAATTATACTAGCTTCACAGCCAAAAGCTGTCGAAAAGCTTCACCTCGTGGACAAATCACTTAACCAACTCATCAGAGAAATGAATAAATTACAGCGTACACATTTACCACACCCTGAAAAATGGCAGTTGATAAAATATAAGTTGGCCAACTATCTCGATCTTATGTCACAAGTGAGGGAACCATACCTTGAAACCAATGGTATCGAGTCACAAGTGAGGGAACCATACCTTGAAACCAATGGTGTCGAGGTAAAGGAGGAAGAGAAATCGACAAAGACGAAAGTAAATAAAAGCCGATTACCAGTAAAAAAGTCTTATAACCTTCGCAGACAAGTGTGGGAACAACTATGAACGCACTGAAGAAAATCTATTTCAATCCTGAACACTATGCTGGTTTTGGCACTGCAGACAAACTTCGCAAGGCCACAGGTATACCGAAATCTAAGATCGAGTCGTTTCTTCAAACACAGGATAGTTATACATTTCATAGACCGATAAGAAAACGGTTCCCCACCAGAAATTATCACGTGACTAACATGGACGACCTTTGGGAGGCCGATTTAAATATTATGAGTGGCGTAAAGGAGCACAATAAACCATACGTTTACATCTTGACGGTTATTGATGTTTTCTCGAAATATGCTTGGGCTATACCATTAAAATCAAAAGTAGGGGGTGAAATTACAGAAGCGTTTAAAACTATATTCGCTCATCGTACCCCCAAGATATTGCAAACAGATAAAGGAACGGAGTTCACCAACAAAACCTTTCAAACATTTTTAACCAAACATGGTGTAAAGTATTACACTACAAAAAATAATGTCAAAGCCAGTGTTGTAGAACGTTTCAATAGAACCTTAAAGACGAAAATGTGGAAATATTTCACACATAAAAATACATATAGATACGTGGACGTGCTTCCTGCACTTTTAAAGTCTTACAATAGTTCCTTTCATAGGTCCATAAAGATGGCTCCAAAGGATGTCAATGAAGACAACATTTTGCATGTTTACGAAAATCTTTATGGTCGGAATGCAGACAAACCACGTAAAGTTAAATTTAACGTGGGAGACCATGTGCGTATATCTAAGGAGAAAATGAAGTTTGCCAAGGGGTACGAGCAAAATTGGACGGACGAAATTTTACAGATTGACGAGGTGGTATACGGCTCCCCCGTTGTGTATAAATTAAAGGACTTGGGTGGGGAGGCCATAGACGGTATCTTTTACTCCGAGGAGATACAAAAGGTAGCTCCCCCGGCATCATTCAAAATAGACAAAATACTCGACACTAAAGGCCGCGGTCGAAATAAACAGTTTTTGGTTAAGTGGAGAGGTTATCCGACCAAGTTTAACTCGTGGGTACCGGGTTCGAGTATCAGCTCGATATGATTAGAACAAAACCATTTTCCCTCACGCTCGTGAGTAACGCCTCTATGGACCATTTCACTGACAATACAACTTCCAGATTTTCAAACATCTTACCCGAGAGAATAGTATTGCAAGGAGAATGGGAAGTCGCACTGCAAAAGGTTAGGTACCCTGTGAAATTCTATAACGTAACAAATCACGAAAATCAAATCATTGGTACAATGTATAATATGGTAGCACCAGTGACACATTCAAAATTTAACTTACAATTACCACATGGCATCGTGCACAATTCTAAGGATTTGGTACATGCTGTCAACTCAGTTATACGTGAAAATTTGCAAGTCGAAGACTTTTTCATTTATAACGAGAACAAAAATACTGCCAGCATCAACATCAAAGTCGCACAGAACAGTCATATCCCCAGCAGCAAATATGTAGGATATATAGAAAATGCTGAGTCCTCTAGGAGATCGAAAACAGAAACTAAACCCCCTGAAGGCGCGAACCAAACGTTAAAAAACAAAGCTAGAAATATTGCTCCTACTAGAACTCCAAAACCTATCAATCCTAAACCACCAATCCCTCGTAAACCGGGCACTTCTCCTACGGTAGAAACGCAGGAAAAACCTGACATTCCTCCTAAAACCACGTCAAAGAACCTAATACATGTGCTGGTTTTGTCGCCATCTTTGGCCAAGATGATGGGGTTCGAACCTTACACAAACGTGGTTGAACAGGAAATTGGCAAACACCCTGTAGATCCGTACATGGGTTTCCCTTACGAAATGTTCATTTACTGTAATCTGATAGTACCACAAGTGGTGGGCAACACGTTTGTGCAAGTCATTGAAAGCGTCTCTGTAGAGTATGAAAAACGTGACAACACCTGCATGACTATTGAAAAGTCGTTCATTCCACTTAACTGGGTACCTTTGATGCAACAGGACTTTAAAATCGTGAATATAGATTTAAGGAACGGTTATGGAGATTTCTTGCCATTTGTAGACGGACTTTCCTCTACTATAGTTCTAACGTTTCGTCCGAAACAGACATAATGGAGCTGGATACTGTCACCAGATATTACTTAAACCAGGCAGGAGGAGGATTATACAATCAAGATTTTCACCTGTATAGAGGCAAGCGTTATCAAAAGGGTAGCGGCTTGTTCTCTGCTCTCGGCGGTCTTTTCAGAACTGTGCTACCGTTTTTCAAGAGCGGAGTGAAAGCTATAGGTAAAGAAGCATTGAAAATGGGTGCCAACGTGCTTGCAGATGTTGCAAGTTCGGGGGTACCGCCAAAAGAATCTTTAAAGACTAGATTGAAGGAGGCGGGAACTAACTTGAAAAGGAAAGCTGATGTAAAGATAGACTCTATGATAGGCACGGGTCTATTAAAGCGCAGGAAGGGTGAAATATATAATCAGTTTAAGACTAAACGCCGAAGACGTAAGGTGCTAGACGTATTTTCATAATGGCTGACGAATCGTTGGTGCACATGAGTTCGGAACTAGACATCTTTAAAGACTTGCCCGTTCAAATGAACGTGGAGGAGTACCGTTACATTTCTCTAAATCCACAAAATACACTTATGAAAAATGCCCCCATCACATTTCATTACTCTGGCAATGCTGACGATTACCTCGATATGACTTATGTAGTACTTGAGCTGTTCGTGCGAATAGTGGATGACGGTGGAAACGACTTGAAAGAGGACAAACAGGTTACCTTTGTAAACAATTCCCTAAATTCCTTGTTTCAACAATTGGAAGTATCACTCAACAATGTCACAGTTTCCATGCCTCAACCAGGCTACCCCTATAGAACTTACATTGAAACGTTACTCAATTATTCGGAAGATGTCATGAACAGCAGACTAGAGTCCACACTCTGGAAAAAGGACAAGGGAGGAATGATGGACACGTATGTAACAAATGATGGAATTAAGTGGCGTAACGACTATACCAAAGGAAGCAAAGTTGTACAGCTAATGGGCAATCTTTCCAATGCACTCTTTAATCAGGAAAATCTGCTCTTGAACAATGTTAGCGTCACCATCAAACTCTCCCCCTCTTCACCCAACTTTCATCTCTTTTCGGATATAAAGGACTTTAAAGCCTACACAGAGATTCAGTCTGCTAGACTGATTTTGAAAGCTGTGAGGCCGTCCCCGACCATCAAACTTGCCCATCAGGCTGTGTTAACAAAGAACAATGCAAAGTACCATCTCAAAGATGTAGGATTTCACGCTCTCAACATTCCAAAGGGGGTTAGTAATATGACTTTCAACGATGTTTTCATCGGGCAAATACCTCGAAGAGTGGTAGTGGCGATGGTTGCAGACCAGGCATACAACGGCAACATTAACAAAAACCCATACAATTTACAACACTTTAAAATGAATTCGTTTCAACTGTATGTGAACGGCCAGCCTTTTCCCTCACAACCCCTACAGCCCGATTTTGATGCAGGTCACTTTCTCCAATGTTTTCAAACTCTTCAAGATGGTCTCGGAATACACTTTAAGGACGAGGGGCATTCAATTTCCAGACATCAATATTCACACGGTTACACCATTATGGTGTTTGATCTTACAGCCGATATGAGCGCTAACGAGTCTTACATTTCAGGGCAACGACACGGTACTGTGTCTATAAGTGTAGGATTTAAAGATCAAACTCCAGAACCTATCAACCTGTTGGTGATGGCAGAAGTACATCGCACTATAGAAATTGATGCTAACAGGACCATTTTGGTATCATGAATACGCTGCAAATACACCGACTTCTGTCTAAATGTACACCACACTTTTTAGGCGTGTACGCTTGCGACCAATTGTCGTCGATAAATTTGTATAATAGACAGCTTCCCATAGCAGTTGTCATTAACACTGACCCAAGCACGAAACCAGGGAAACATTGGATCTGCATCTTTGTTGCAAAGAACGACCGGGGGGAATATTTCGATAGCTATGGTATAGAACCTCTTTCGGGGGAAATTCTAAATTTTTTAAATCGATGTTGTGGTACAAGATGGTCTCACAACACTAGAAGGTTGCAAGGCGATTTCAGCACTACCTGTGGCCATTACGTCGTTGCTTACCTATCCCACCGCTTCCAAGGTCTGCGCAAGGAGAAATTCTTTTCAAAATTCAGCATAAGTGATTTTAATCACAACGATGACATCATTAAAAGAACCTACAGTCTTGGCGGGTGCTCACAAACTACACATCAGAGATGTATATCGTTAAAGGTTAGTATTAATACAAATTGTGGATGATCATGCATGAATAACTCTGACACATTTTATGTTGCTAATTCTTGTATTTTTTTTTTTAGAAGGCGCATTGACATGATCCGCTCTACCAGTTGTTCCGAGAGAGCTGAACAGGTAAGTCGCATTCAGTATGTGTGGTTAATTGACGAATGAAAAAAAGAGTGTGCTACATAAGGGGTGTTCTTGTTTTTACAGTGACATGGGGCCGCTAACGGATGTTTACTTCCTGAACAGCAAGCAGTCCAAGTTTGCAGCCGTTGGGTTTTCACCTAAATCTCCTCACAAGATCGTGGTGACCATTGGCGGGCGACGCAACACTGTGGTCCTGGGTTCGACCGAGTGGCAGAAGCTTTCAGAGACGATGCCGACTATACAGAGCTTGACCTTTCATCTAAGAGAGTGGCAGATAACCAACCGACTATCCATAATTTTTAAACGTTTATTTGGCACACAAAATATTATCATCAAAATGGACGGTCGTTGTACATCGTTGAGTATGCAGGAATGGAGGACGCTAGAAAGCCTACAGCGTATGGTGACCGACATCATCTATCACAAGAAGAAAGAAGAGTTCGAAGTACAAAATCAAATAGCAGCCTATCGCATGTATTTACTTCACGCCCACGATTCCGGGGAGAAAATGAACTACACCGAATACACAAGATACATCCGTTGCGCAACCTTTAGAGTGTTCCTAGAGATGGAGCATTTTCTAAAACCGATATTCATCAGAGAGCTGGAGTCCAAACAAGGCGAAGTTCAACCATGATGACGTCACGAAGACAAGTTCAATCACGATGGACAAGTTCAGGAGGCCGTGATGACGTCACGGAGGGTGATGACGTCACGAAGACAAGTTCGATCACGATGGACAAGTTCAGGGGCCGTGATGACGTCACGGAGGGTGATGACGTCACGAAGACAAGTTCAATCACGATGGACAAGTTCAGGGGCCGTGATGACGTCACGAACACAAGTTATGGAGGGTGCGATCACGATGGACAAGTTCAATCACGCCTGCGACGACGGACATGGACCTAGTGATAAAGTTTCTGAAAAATGGTCGACGCCTCACAATGATGGACCCAAATGAATGTCATCTACTTGCCGTGGAGGGAAACGCCATCTTTATACATCATTCACCAGAAGAAGTGGACGCTGTATGGGCGGTGCTTACACCTGAAGCTAAAATAATTTACGCCCCTTACCGCCGCTGCAACCAGCACTACAACCTCCCCTCCACTACCACACACATCGATGGTCCACCCCCTCTCTCCAAAAACTGCCCAATGTGTGTCAGTAGCAAACGTTCTACAGAGAAGTCAACATGATCAACGACGCGTTACGCCAGCTATCTACAGTAGCGAGCAGCTCGGAGTACGTGTCAGTGTCAACGTTACAACCGAACGTACCATACGTTGTGGTAGGGGTCCGGAACATATCAACAAAGCACGGACCCAGGGCGCTTGTTCGCCTCGAAAACGGGAAAGAAGTGTTTCTACCTACTAGATTTAACAATCTTTCCGCAGAACTCATCAACCAGCTCAACTCGTTCGATTTTTACATCGTGTACCAGGGTGAAGAGGTCCTCAGAAACGGCTACCGGAGACACGTATTGAAGTTTACACCGAAATAAATCAACATGGCCTGTCAAACAGATCCGGTGGGGGTCGGCAACAATGTGTTTGTCAAACTAGTTTTTGACAACCAAAATCACGTCACAAGAAGCGGCAAGCACCCTGCAAACATCAAACTCATCTCAACTGAAATCTCCTTCTTTGGCGATGACAAAACTGTCACCGTCAAATTAGCAACCAACAACTCCGACGTCGTGGAAGTCAAGTGCACCCCGTCTAAAATACTTCACTACGGCATAGACGCACGCTGCACCATCTACCTCGGCACCATCGACAAGACACCAGCCCTAGAGTACAAGGTCACATCGGCAGGATGCTTCACAACACCATCGATCAACGATTTCGTCGTCCCCATCGCCACCCCGTCGACCCAGGAACCTCTCAACATCAACTTTTCCCACATGTCGCTCACCTGCGTCACCACACCATACGAGGAGGAGGAGGAGGAAAGCAGCAACGACGAAGACTGTGAAGTGTTGTTTGTCAAAAAAACATATACCACACATTTTAAAATAATTTTTGTGAAGGGATAAAAACATTTTTTGAAAACCCTCACCAGTGAGACAGACTTTTTAAAAATATTGCATTTTTAATTGTATTTAAAACAAATTCTTGTTTTTTGTAGACCACCATTCCAAGTTAATTTTTGTGATCAGTGAGCACCGTCATTTTGTATAATTTTGTGTACAATAAAAAATCTAATTGTGTTTAAAATTTTGTAGACAGCCATTCCAAGTTAATTTTGTGTACAATAAAAAATATCTAACTGTATATGTTAATTTTTTTTCTGTATATATCCCTCCTTGCGTGATTTTAAAAAAATTGATATCAAAAATTACACCTCACCATCCCCACCACCTTTCCCCCGAACATACTAAGAAAGAACTTTTAAATGTCTCTGAAGATAGGATTTTAGAAGAATGTTTTTTTGTTTCCTTGTGAAAATGATAGATTTTTTAGAAATATAGAGAGAGCCAATGTGAAAGAACTTTTATTAACAATGTCTTTTTCCCCCCGAAAGAAAGAACTTTTTAAATGTCTCTGAAGATAGGATTTTTAGAAGAATGTTTTTTTGTTTCCTTGTGAAAATAATAGCTTTTTAGAAATACAGAGAGAGCCAACGTGTTATTTTTAGTTTGGCTCTGTAAAGAAAAACCCACACATATTGTTTTTGACTTTTCTAACCCTGTGTGAGAAAATACAGAGTTTTTGTTAAAAAGAATATATACAAACGAATAAGAAACCACCCATTGAAGACCGAATTCACGCAAAAGCATTGTGCGGGCGGCGAACAAAGCGAGGGACACAAGGCGGGCGGCGAACAAAGCGAGGCGGGCGGCGAAAGCGAGCGGTGGGGGGAGCGAGCAGTGGCGAACTGCCAACGCAGTGGCGGAAGGGCTCTCCATTTTTTTACAACGTAATTAATTGATCACACACACTTTTTTCGGGAGATTTAAATCCAACACTCGATCAAACAGAGATTTTCCTATCGCTTAATCAAACAGAAATTTTGATATCAATTCAAATTGAGATTTTGATATCAACACCCCACCCCCACAACACCCACACCACCACCACCACCCCCACCACCACCACCCCCACCACCACCACCCCCACCACCACCACCACCACCACCTCCCACCACCACCACCTCCCACCACCACCACCCCCACCTCCCACCCCCACCTCCCACCACTTTTGATATCACCCCCCACCCCTTTTGATATCAATTTGATATAAAAATCACGCGAGGAGGGATATATACTACTTGCGTTGGTCCTAAATCCACACAGGCCTGTGCACAGACTTTTTGGACTACATACAAACGTCTCCCGCACACTTTCCACAATTTCCCTAAACGACTTTTCTATTCATCCTTTCTCGATCACTTCACAATCATCTTGTTACTGGATGTTTGAACAGCACGTAAACTAATGTCCTGGGTATTCCAAAACCCTTCAATTATATTCCTGCGGGATCGCCAGTCACTAATAATTTGTAGTTTCAGAATTCAAACTAAACTAAATTGAGATCGCGCAAATTGCTTCAATCCAACAATGCAACAAGCGAAAGAGTGGCAACCAATATAAGCAGTGTTGTATTTACTAATTGCTTACGGTACCATCTGTCGGTAATTACATATTGTGCAATATTTAAAACAGTAATTCTTTCTAATGGCATTGATATAAATTGCTTAGTACTCATGGTTACGAAACAATAGTAATCATGAAGTGTTTTTTGCGGACAGACTGTGTAATTTTCTCAGTTTTAAGGATTTTTCTATACCATATTATTCATGTGTATTTAAATGCTAAACATCTTTACAGTTATTAGTACAAGAGGTTGCGACTAGAATGTCGTACCTATGTAGCACTTTTGATGAACATTTCTAGCTTAGTTTGCAGGCTACCTTGGTAACTTCATCATATCTTTAATCTTCATATTTAACATAAAACATACTTTTGACTTAACTCAACTTCTTTGTAATATATTTTAACGTCCATTTTCATTACTAAGGCATCATTAGTGATACTTCCTTTTTTACTCTCCTTCGTTTTTCGGACTTTCACACCAGTATCCGGCTCAGTCGCTTGTTGGGGAGCTTTTTACCCATGATGCAGATACACTACCGATGCAGAGAAATACTAACTAATGAACTGAACAAAATTCACGGATATGTCCACCAGGTTAGTTCGCCGTAGAACTTGAACCTAAGACCTGCCGAATACAATCCTAAGCGTTTCCGCCTGAGCCAACCCAACCGTCATTCGTGATACATGAGATGAAATGATAAATTGAGAGAGCAAGTTTATCGGGGAAAGGAATCGCTTCAAACCTAAGTTTGAGGAACCTTCACTTCATTTGCTGTTGCCAAAGACTGAAGAAAACTTAGAAAAGAACTTCAATCGTGGAAGGCGAATAGAACCAGCGACCCCCAATTCAATATTCTAATTTAACGACCTAGGCCATCCGTGCACTTGTCTTTTAATGTCGCAAGTTAGATCGAAGACAATATAGTTTTTCTCAGGAGTTAATCGGTCCCATTTTGATGGAGTGAAGTTCTTAATTACAATAACTTGATTCGTCTTTTGAAGTGTGTAAGGCGGGCCTATAAAAGGCCCTTAGTGCACATCATATGATTGCTACTCATAAACATTTTCCTGTAAAAGTATTGGGAAATAAGCCAAACGCCCAAATACTTGCTGTGAAAGGAAAGCCGATTGTTTCGGTGTGACTCGTGTGTATTTTGTCAGTGGTCACGTGATGGTTCACACTCCTCCTCGGGGATGTACAAAAGTCGAAAAGAGCCGCAACGCTTTCACCAAGTAACATGTACCTAAGTCAGCACAAAGTTCCTTCATCAAGACCACTTGCTATATAGCACAATCAAAAAGCCTGTATTATATTCAACTTATTTATCAATAAATGCTTAATATGATGCTCAAGGTGAATCTATTGTAATTATATTGATTAAATTGTATTTTATGATATTATAATAATAACCAATTTAATGATAATGGGTCTACTTGCCTCGTAGACCCAAGATCGCGGGCTCAAATCTGCCAAGTTCGGTGGATTTTTGGGCGTAAAAATCCTAAGTATGACTTCCTTCGGAAGAGAAGTAAAGTTGTGATTCCGTGTCGTACATTTGCGGTGCATAAATGAAACCTCAAGCCTGAAAGAAGAGACCTCTGAGCAAAATTTGTCTGCCGGTCATGCCCTGAATTGAATGGGACGCTGATGACCTGAGATGTTAAAGAGCTCCCATAAATCAACAAAATCAACAATCACTAACCACGGTCTTCGACGTTGCAAAAAGAACAATCTGGAAGATTTGGAACTAAGGAAGTAGTCTAGAGTCACCTTAATGGAAGACTGTCTCTCTAACAAGTCCAAAAAGGCTTTGTTGTTTTACGCGATTAAATGAACAGGATTTTGGCAGCGATGATTGAACTCATTATAGAGAACATAGTTAAGTTAATGCAAGAAAAAATTACTGTACAGAATGAATGAACAGAAATTATCGGCTCGTTCACTGGAGCCAAACGAGTCAGCAAGTCATATCGCCCTAGCTGTCATTAGTGAAAAAAGTTACATCCATCATTTGGGTGTTCATTAGAGAGACAGCGCATTAGTTGTACATTCTACACACGGTAAAAATACGATGCAGAAGTGAAACAGCACAGAGCTTAAAGAGGGAGAAAACAAAAAATTTGATAGAGAAGAAGGAAAGAAAATGAAAACATAAAAAGGAGCATAAAAGGAAATAATGCTGTACAAAAATGACGAGGGAAGCTCTAGGGTTGAAAGAAGTAACAAAAAAGAAGTTAGAGAAAGAATCGGAGACAGAAATAAGAAATGCAAGATAAGGAAGAGGATATATAGCTTATAAGAAGTATTGATCACAAGTAGAAATCAGCAGAAATAAGTACAGAGCAAGCAGCAGAAATAAAGAAAAATTGTAAAAATGAGTGAAGCATGAAAGCCTGTAAAAAGATGATAAATGACAAATACTACAGGTCGGAGGTGAAGGAGAAGGACAGAAAACTACAAGAAGAAAAATTAGGAAAAAGAAAACAAGTTACACACTGAACACAAAGATATCATAATCGAAAACAGCAAAAATATATGGTAAAAATAAAGATAACAAAGAAAAGGAAAACGAAACGAAGACGACGCAGGCGCTTAACAACACTTGGCCCTCCCACCATCTGACCTAGATACTGCAGCTTACTCAAGGTCGTTCCTGATTCACACGAGAAAAAATAGAAAAGGCAACGTAAAACGAGGCCAATAAGAACTGCGTTAGTTGGGGAACGAACCTAAATGTTACTCTATGCATGAATTCTGCTCACTGCGACTTTGGGATGCACTTTGTCCTACAGCTAAGGAGGTTGAGGGGAGGGAGGACAAGACGCCGCAGGGGCTGCAGTTCATTAGAGTACATACCACGTGACCAGACTAACCAATCAACGTCTCTTACAGTGAATGTGTGGTAGGCAATGTATAATGGTTTTCTTTCATAAATGTATCTTAATTAGCTCAATAAACTAATGCTACATTTTGTATTTTAATATGCAACATTTACAAAATTTCCTGATACATTTTTATAAAACTTGAGTTTTTATTGGCCATCACTTTGTTTATTAAAAAATACTTTGCATAAACTTAATGTTTTTGCAATTATGAGATTTTAAGCAATAAGTTTTCCATTTTCTGTATCAAAAATGTGAAGTTTGTTGTCATAAAGATGCTTCTGTTCAGCTTTTTTGTAATGCTAATTTCCAGTTTTTTTGTTGTTTCATTAGCGTTTTTGTAACTCCTAACGTTTATCTACTTATTTTGATTTTTTGCTAAAATTTAATTATAATAACGTTTTGCTTATGTGTAGTTATGGAATATTTTCCCTAAGTTCTGCAATGAAATACTGATAAAGTAATTAAAATAGCTAATTACATTAGAGCAGCAGTTATCAAATTGTGTCTAATCAAGGATTTAAATAGAACACCACTTTTGGGTAAAATCAGCTAAAAATCGCAATATTGACATATCATCAATAGTAAAATATTTAGAGAAGAGCTCTAGTTAGGTTCAGACGCACAACATGTTTCAAAATAACATCGACAGAACTCAGTATGTTGTGTAGAATGGCAAACTGATCATTTTTTCAAACGGGAACCTATATCCGGAAATGCTTAGTTTGGACTCTGTGGGGCGTTAAAGGATGACAGCGTTCCATATTTTGTCAAGAAACCTCTATCTTCCCAACAAGAGCGTCGCATAGTGCATCTGGCTATAAAAAGAACTCAAATTGTAGACTTCCAACGTGGTTACAGAGTGTATATCGGCAGAGATTGGTGCACACGACCAAAAACTTGTGATTGTGTTCGAAGTATTTCACACGCTACATGGATTCGTGCGATAAGGTTCTCCTCCAACCCATACGTTAACACTGAGCTTGTGTTTAATCCTGAAAGCCATTTGTGTTTTAGGATTTTCTTCTGCCCACAAATGCATGTTATGCAAGTTCACGATGCCCTTTCTAGACACCATGCAAAATGTGAAACACTTAACACAAACACAAGTCTTTGATCGTGTGTACCAATCTCTGCACCGTCGATGTACTTTCTGTAATTGCAGTTCGATCTCCTTTTATTGTTAAAACACGATGTGATGCTCTTGTTGGAATTATGGAGGTTTCTTAACAAAATACGGAGCGCGTGCCCATCACCATATCCGAAGTGTTGTCATACTTTGACGCCCCAAAGCGCCCAAACCGTGCATTTCAGAACATGTACTTTCCTCTTGAAAATTGATCAGTTTGTCATCCTATAGAACATAGTAAGCATTGTCAGAGTTATTTAGAAACATATGAAGATACCAGGAGATATTTCAAATTACTTTCAACTTCTCCTCGAGCTTTGTTTCATAATTTCAACAGTTCTCTTTCTGAAGAACTCTATAATAATGAAAGAAACTTTTAGGTAGTAAACGTATTCCTTGCTATGTCAGAAAAGTCAACCTATTTGACATCGCAATAATATGAATGTTTAATTAATTTCACATCTATTCATAAGATAAATGTTTTTTTTTTTAAAAAAAGAGGACACTTTCTGCATTTCGGTTAAAGTTAAAAGTCGATTTTAAAATTTTATCACATAAAGTTAAATTATTCTTCTGTCCTTAGAAATCATTTATTTATGTGAACCAGGATTCTCCACCTGCACTAAAACGTCTTGATACAGAGCCAGATATTCGGTTGCAGCCATTCTCCCAGATATAGATTAGTTATATGAATCAGAAATCTCATTTCTCTCATTAAAACATTGGTTTCGCAACCTTAAAAATTATTTTAAGTATAAAATCTATAATGTCAATCACATATTTACAACACTTGCTTGTTTTAAAATATCGTCGTCGTTCTGGCAGAAGTCGCTTTAATCCAAAACTGTGTTTAACAATTTTTAAGTTTAACGTTATGCAGTGTTAACAAACTTTAAGTTACTCTTGAATATTAAAATTTACCAGTATTGATATACACATAACAAGCAGAAGCAAGTAAGTGACTTCCATATAGTGATTTCTGCTCGACTAAAAGGTTTGGGAACCATTGCATTAGAGAAACTGGAATATTAGGCGCTTTAGTACTCAAAAATGTATATTGTTTTGGATATAACGTGCATTAAATTATTTCCACCTAATTTGTTCATGTATTATGTTATGTGTTCGCATTTCTTTTCATCTCTACCTACTTTAATTTACCATCAGCTTTAGAGGTTTATCTGATCTAAATTTTAAAATAAATGCCATTGTTACTGCCTATAGACGATTTATTAACAATTAATGAAATACAAATTGGTTGTGAAATGTTCTGAATTCATTTTATAGAAAAAAATTTAGAATGATAACCGATATCACTTTTTTTTTTTTTTTTTTGCTCTATTCTTCATTAATTATTCAAACATTTCCCGTTTAAAGATATACATACATTGTCGATCATTTGGCGACTTGGAAATTTTATATAAGAAAATATTTGCTCATATTGTATAACAATAATAATAAATAATCATTGTGTTATAAAAGGGGCACACTGAGCCATAATAATGAGCCTTCCTAAACAACAATCTACTGCCAACTGGACCTTGCAGGCAAATGCTTACAAGGTTCTATCGCGCGATTGAACTCTGATACTTGTTTGGCTCCCTGAGTGTTTGTTTGAACAAACATGATTTCTAAAGATAATGCAATGTATAGAAAGAAATATTTCAATTTAATGTTAATTACGTGTACTTGGAATAATGTGATGTCTACTAAAAGGAGCAAAAGAATACAAAAGAATAAGTAATATAGTATTTATATTTAATGCAATATATTAGATTTTAAGACAAATATAAGTTTTACCTTAAAATTAATTTTACACAACGGGTGTAAAACAACTATTTATGAATTAAAATGAATGACATTTTAAATAGTAGCTCAAGTCTTTTACTATATATTTATATACGTATATTCCTTGTGTGGAAATATCTTTTCATTAATTATATATTCTTATTGTGTTTCTGCTTAAAGGGATGTCTTACAGAGTTTTGCGAAAGATCTATTTCCAAAATCAATTTTAAAAGTGTTACCTGATTTGCTAAATTTTGTGGTGTCTTAAAGCAGCATGTAATTTAGTTCTGTATCAGTTCATTTTGTCCTTACGGATCTAGCCCTGTATCTATGATGATTGTGTGTCAATCATTAAACAATATTTATTGTAAATTCGTTTTCCAAGCAAATGAAATTTATATAATGTTGAGATTCGCTATTGGGGGGGGGTGGTAATTTTGAATTCTCTGTACTGATCGTCGTAGTCACTTACACCCCAATCATCAAATCTCAAGCGCTTTGCTCTTAGCTGAACTTTCTCTTTAAATATATATAAAATGCTTAGTATATTGATATTGGTAAATAGAGTCTTCACAAAAGTAGGCTCAGAGTTACAAATTTGCGTAGGTCAGCTCCTGTGGTTGTTTCGGTGAGGTTGGCTCGATACTGTTTAGGACGCAGGTTCTGACGTCACTCTAATGAGAGCGAACTAATTAGCCGCGAGTCTAGATCCAAATCCGGTATTCAGGTCGGAGGGGAAGGTTGTGGAAATTGTCCTCATAGTTGAAGAGCTCCCTTGAAAAAGAAGTGTGCCCTCACATTTACCATTAAGTCTGCTCCAAACTTAATGAACAAAAACTTTAAATACAGCTTTGAGTACACACTTATTTGCATTGTATGGTTCGAAAAGTTCTCACCTTCAGGTTGGTATCTCTGCTAATCTCCTCAATTTATTTTATTTGTTTAATTTTCCTATTTCAAAATTAAATTTCTAATTAAGAGAACTAGAAGATTTGGCGAAAAAAGTATATTATACAAGAGTTTGGTTAATCTATAGACTAAGCTTTATTGTATTTTTAGCAATCACATCATCCCAAACTGGCATATCTGTATACTTGAATGTTTAGTATTCCATAAACACTTTTAATAAAAGTGATGTATTCCATCTCTTTAAAACCTTTCCAGTTCATCTTACTTGGAAAAAAATTATTCTATCTCTGTTCTTAACTGGATTATTGCTTCACCCCATTCTTTATTATATGATTTCCTGAGTGGCAAAGAATCACAAGTATGTCCAATGAGACCGAAAAATATATTTTGTTTATTCTATAGTTATACAGAAAAATTATAACACTCATAGAATGTTACTAACACGTGGGTATCTCCGAATAATATAGAGAACATATAAGCAAACAAACAATTTTATATAAACCTATAATCAATTTCATTTAGATTTTTTAAATTATAGTAATTGTTTATGGTGTATGATTGTAATTAAAACTATCTGGAGTGCAGAACTATATTCGTATATCCCCATGCAATTTTGGAAACAAGACACCAACAACTGTTTAGCATTAATGTCTGTACTGTAATAATTGACAATAATTTAACCAGTTCTTATATTTTTCCTCTAACATTGACAGGAGTATCAACTTGTGGCTTTTTAACGAATCATTTAAATGTTTTGTTGGAAGAAATTCCACTAAGCTTAATACACCGCGTGTGATTCATGCATGATGGACATTGTCTCATTTTTCTCATGTTGCTAGAGTGACTCTAGATCAGCGATTTACAAATAAATGCAGAGGGGGTCCAAGATACATACACATTTTAATAGTAACTATACTTAATTTTTTAATCCGAATTGAATTTCTATATTATGTTATCTCTAAAGATGTTAATAATATTTTCTATAGCAACCATGTAACAAAATAACAGAAGGAAATGAATATTGCAGGCACACTTGACTTTCCAGCAATGCAAGACCATTCTGAAATGGTAATGGAAATTTACCTGTGAGAAACCCTAAAAGGTAGGCAACCAGCTACTGTTCTAATGCACTACAGAAAGAAAGTTAAAAGCCATGCAGAATAATTCATATGGACAATATAGGTAATGTTGTATGAGCAGTAGTTAGCGAAATCACAAGTATTTTGAGCATCTTATGTGATTTTGCAAGTCAAACATGACTTAAAGCTCCCCTCTGATGTCTAGACATTCATCATGTTGAAATGTGTATACACTTTTTGGACCACTCTGTAGATAAGTCATGGGGGAACGACAGCCTGGTTGCTCGTTCTCCTGACTCCATCCATTGAAGTTTTACATGTAGGGTCATTTAAGGGACCTCTTATTGACAACTTGAACATTCTTACCCAGTGTGAGTGTCACTAGCGTATCAGCAGGTACATCACACTCCTGGAAAATTACAGGAAGATGCAACGTGAAGCCGGAAATATGGCTGCCTTTATTAATTTAATAACTAAATGCTGCAGAGTTATATTTATAAAGGCATTAGATTTGATAAGAATAATTATTATGTATAGGTATAAGAAATATTTTAGAGATAGGTAGAACAGAAATAGAAATAATTTGTAACTTGTAACTTACAAAAGGGTTTTGTATATATTTTGTGTAAAATATGTTAGAAAGAGACAGATGTATACCTGACACCTCTCCACTGACCGCTCCTTAGACAAGGCTGAAGAAAGGGTAAACTATCTTTTGTTAGGTCACGAACCTTCTGCCCTGGAAATACTTAGGAGTTGACAATAAGTGAAACATGTGGCCGTAACGGGACAGTATTTAACAAAGTCAGAGGTAGCAATAATTTAAGAGAAAATGAAAATGTCAGAACGGAGACGAAAATGTTTTATTACAGGAAAGCCGAAAAACAGCCCATCAACACGTGCTTAATCTCTAGGAACATTTAGGAATCTACAAACTAAGGAAGGCAAAAGATTTTCAATAGAAATCAGAATATAAGGAAAGTGCCGAAATTTACGACAGGTTGTTCTGGGAAAATTCAAGTTCGTGGGAAGACATTAGATCAAAGGGGAAAGAATAATTCTAGCCAATGGTCTTCGGATAAAAGTTAACGAATCAGGAGAACTTAGATACAAATAAATAATTTTAGGATAGCCAATGACGAACATGTAACACAGAAATAGATAAAATACGAGGGAATTTAATTTAGAGAAAGGCGTGGCGATGTAGTAGAAAAACTAGAGTACAGAAGTCAGTGGGGCACTCAAGAGACCCATAGTCATAGATTCAGAAGGACATTCAGACATACACATACACATTCACACTCGCCGAAGTCAGTCATTCTCGGAGACATTCACACACTAGCACATTCAGACACTCAGTAGAAATACATACAGACATTCACAGATTTACACTCACACATTCATAGATTCAGAAGGACATTCAGACATACTTATACACATATCACACTGGCAGAAGCATTCACGGAGACATTCACACACTCGCACATTCATTTAGGAGAAACAGAGGACATCATAGGAGAGACACGAAAGAAATATACGGAATCAAGCAGTCTGAGTCATTTAAAAAATAATCAGTCTAAGTCATTTCTACAGTTCAGTTGAGGGCAGTGTAAGACATTTCTAAGGTCAGTCTAAGTGTGTAGTGAGGTCAGCTCCGAGCCGTCAGGAAGTAACCTGCCAAGTTGTTAAATAAATCAAATGTTTAAACAGTGCCGGACTTATTAATACAGTGAACAATCTCCTTCCCCCCCTAACGACTTTCAAGTCGTTAAAAACAGTCCAAATTTACCAAGAGAACCCATCAATTCCCCCCCCCCTATATTGGAACAACCATATTAACCTACCGCAAAATAAACGAACACAGTGATACCACCCCAAAAATAACCGTTCCAAACGTTTGGAAGTCTGTATTAGATGATTTAAAACACTTTGTGAAAAACAATGGTCAAACAAAAAGGTAGCGGGATTGTAACTATAAAACTAAGGGAAAGTGACCATATGCTCATATAAATATTTTTGTCATATTTTTGTCCTTCTATCAATCAATTTCTCAGAACTTTCCATATATTAAGTAACATTCTATAAATATTGACCGTCTAACCCATTAAATGCGACACTTTAAGCGCCGTTTAAATGCAATGCAGGACTGCCAAGTTATTTGATACCGTGCGGTCACTTTTGTTTTCCCCGGAGTGTTTTGCCTATGGACGAGCGGGTTAGCCGGCCAACCGGATCTCGGTGATTAGCGGGAGAGTGAAATAATAAAACAAACCAACCATACAACAATACACAAACCAAATTATTACTTACCAAATTATTAAACGAGGTATTGAAACTGCCGCCTTCATTCTTCACATATTTTGGCATCTATTTAGGATATTATTGACTACTCTGTGTAGTTCATTTTGAGAAATACGGACAATTTCGTGATGAATATTTTCTTTTGAGTTCTTGTACCTGGTGCGGGTTCGTCAAGTAGTAGAATGTTTTAATTTATTACAGAGGTAACAATCATAGGCTGATGAATTGAAGTAGTGAGAGGCCACAAGTCCCTACTAATAATTCTGTCTTGTGGAAACACATTGTGAATTGCTCTCATGGAATTATTCGCAGTGTGAGCATAGGCAGGGTCCTGTTGAAAATGCATATGATCACGCTATTAGTCGATTAATTATCTGAAAAAGAGCGTTAGTATGGTATTTACATAAGTAATAGAATCAACAGAATGCTCAAATTTTTGCTTATGATATTTTCATCACATCATTCATAAAGACACGCTGTGCCGTTGTAAACATGAATGGCATAATGCACCTATATATACTTTTAATTTTAAGAAATGAGCAACATGACACACTTCCGGGAACAGTTGCCCTAGGACTGCGACAGTCACTAATGTCAACAAGTAAGCCTGCAGGCTTACAACCCTCTCTAAGGCACGACAAAGGAGTGGAGTGCGCTCTCGCGGCGCGAGAGAAAGCATCACTGATCGCACAGACTATGAGGTACTCTTACAGATTGCTACCAACGAAACAGTTGACAGTAGAACCACGTTCCCGTATTTTCATTGTTACTACAGAAATACAGGCCTAACTCTAAAGATAGCTAAAACTCTATTTGCATAGTCTGAAACTTCGTGCTTATTATGCATTTCACTCCAGAAATTTCAGATGCGTGAATGAATCTAATGCGCAGAGGGAGCGTAGATTTTACAGTGTGAGGAAAGTAAAACGTTTTATGCACATTATTTTAATTATAAAAGTACAAACATCATAGGTGTGTGTTTAAGATGGTTATACATTATATGAGAGTGAGAAATAAAAATATGTATTTTATATAAGATGTACTTCAATTTTAATTTATATAACTTTGTGAAATCAAATGAACAATTGTGACGTTTATATTAGTTAAACTGATTTAGCTCTTTGTGGAAGGAAATTTGTGAATGAAGCAGCTGGAATTGATGTCGTGAGAAGGATTTTAAAGTCTTTGATTATCTTCGTGGTAACCGAAAGAGCTTGAAATTTGTTTCTCTGTCTTGTGTTTTCAATGAAATAAATATAGTGTTATTTTGAAAATACCTCACCGTGCATCATTTTAAGTTTGACGTGAGCGACACCTTTGACACGCCCCATTATTGAATCTCCTGATATTGGGGAAAATATGGCATATCATTTCAAATCTGCCTTTATGAATTAAATGTAAATGTGATAAAGCCGCGTTCATGTTCTTGTTTTAATTAGTACAATTATCACTAAAATAATGACAGACTTGTGTTAATTAATAATGTTTTCAAAGTATTGACTGCTGAAATTTGCTGTTTCACAAGAATCTGGTTTCATCACATATGTACATTGTGGATGCTCCCCTATTAAAGATGTGAACGCAGAAATTACAGGCATATTTTACGCTTATAGTATCGAGCATTTTGTGTTAGTTTACCGGTTGAACCAAATGTTCTTCAGTTCTTGTATTTCATTATTCAATCATGCACAAATATTGCACTCGTCGACTGATGGTGGTTAGATACCAATACTGTATTATTTTTGCAAAAATCCGACGGTCAGTAATAATCAGACGTTGATTTCTCAAGCAATTAAAATTGGTATAATGTTGAGAGTCGTTCGTTATTTTGAGAAAACAACCCGCTACAGTCATCCCAAATCATAAGATTTGACAAATAACAGTAGTGTGACTCCAGTACAGATATTTGGCCTATCACCGAAGTCATTGATAATGATGATGATGATGATGATGAGTCACTCGTTAAATAACATTTACTATAAATTCCTTATTAACAGGTTTACATATATTTTAAATTAATTGTACATATATGTGTGAAAAGGTAAGTTATTTACTTTTATGTTGTTTTCTTTTCCTTTTGGTTTATTTTATTTATATATTCCAAAAAATTCTGTTATTATATATTTTTCTTTATTTCTTTCATTGTGTATATATATATAACTTGTATCTTAAGAGCTATATATTGGTTTGAGGAATTTCTAGTATTTCCTAGTATATTGGAAAAGCACGTACGGTCCCGGATCAGTATAACATGGATGAGCTAGATTTGTGACAAATATATGTTGTAAATAAATATACTACAACAATAATTCATAATAAGTATAATTATAATTATAATTTCTAATGCCACCATGAAGAGAATAACGAAGTTCATATTAGAACGTGTCCAAACAAGCTTGACACACATCAGAAGAGAGTAGTCGAATCTGATACTAATCACACCGACTGCGAAATAGTGCAATCATTGAAAACAAACTAGCACAGCAGTATATTCCCTTGCTCTCCCGACTAATTCACACCAAGCGCACTGTTACTCTCAAGTTGTTACTTCTATAAAATCAATTTGGAGGGCTTGCCAATAATAATAATAATAATAATAATAATAATAATAACCCATAAAATATTTTGAATTTTAATTTTCACCTTTCTCCTAAGAGCTGCAGAATTATTAAAATCTCTTAGCGGCACCATAAAGAAAATAGTTACATGAAAGTCTTTGATGTCATTGCAGCAATTGCAAACATAATTTTACACCATCCCTCCTGACTTCGTCATCAAGATTTTACATTGCTCCAAAAAAGAAGAAGAAGAAAAGTAATGGAATGGCACTAAGAAGTGCGGCAAGTGAGAGTGAGACAGACGTTCTAAATGCAGTTGGTCGATGTTGCGACTGACGCACGTGATGAATGAGGTCAGGCTGGAGATCGCGGCTTCTAATGGTTGGAAAGAGATTTCATCGTCGGGGCTTTAGATAAGACAGCTCTGAAGGTAAGACACTTGAGAAAGGTGGTGAAAGTGATTACCCAACAACTGCATTGTTTCAGTATAGCTCTTCCCTCTTCAGTCGGAGAGTCTGCACGTATTTCATTCACATCATACTTTCGAACCTGAAATACGCATCTTCTTGACA
Source organism: Metallyticus violacea (assembly GCA_030762175.1). Classification (NCBI taxonomy): domain Eukaryota; kingdom Metazoa; phylum Arthropoda; class Insecta; order Mantodea; family Metallyticidae; genus Metallyticus; species Metallyticus violacea. The sequence goes on from CM060842.1 coordinate 64,104,683, forward strand.
ATAATGCTTACACTTGCTTGGAATTCGTTGCGTTCTTGCGTTCTTCCATAAATTACAGTAGGTATGCTCCTTGCTGGTCAAAGCTCGAACTATAATATTTCCACTAGAATAAGTGAGCAAAGGCCGTCTGAACCGTTTGCTTGTCACGCAGTTATCCCCACCCTACTACTGATTCTTGTGAACAAGTCACATAACAGCGCGGATTGGTCACTTGCTATAGAAGGAAGTGAAATCTGCCCACGTGGTCAGCAACAGCAAAAGTGAAAGGACGCATAGAGAGGAAGATCCGTCTGAATGAAATTTTTATAATTAATAATTAGTGCAAGTCTTCATCAAGGGGGAAAATTATACATTTTGTATTCGTAAATTCATTGTAGTTGCACTTACCAAAAGAATAGTTTACGCGTTCAGAGAACAGAAGAGAACAAGAGGAAGAAAAGTCTGCGCTAGAAAGAGCAAAGGATCAAAATATAAACGGAGAATCCACAAACAAGGAATAATGGAAAATAAGATTACAAGAATAATATGTATATCATTAGGGGAATGATGGGTGACTTTATATGAACAAAAGCAGTGGAGAACGTTTACAATAGCATACATATTTTACATTAAGATAAGTGTTTTCTTATTTTCATTCAATCCTCTCGTAACATTTGCTTTGTCGCCTCTCGAACACACATGATACTATAGGATGTTAATCAAATACGCCGCAATAATTTCACAGTGTAGAGATGTGGTATATAAGCAATTTGAAATAGAAAACGAATGACCAATCTGTTCACATTTCGAAGCTTTGGCTATAAGTTTCTGCGCCACTGGCTAAAGAAGATGTCCCTGGAAAGCAAAACACACGATAACGAAGAGGGGTTTCTGAGCGTATCACTGGCGATGGTTATGACATTAACTTTCGAGTAAGAGGTGATCATTTGCTTTCGAGTTCGAGCCTCGTTTATCACATTTTTCTTTATTTACTGTTTAGTCGTTTTCTGACAAGTATCGAAGAATGCAGCTTTTAGCCTAGATGTTTCAATTTATACACTTAAATCTTAACATACAATTCATATAATTGCAACCCTTGCTTACAAAAGGTAGAATTATGTGTAATTTTATGAGTTGGTTGTCGTATATTCAAAAATCACCTAATTTTATTTATAATTATTTAGTATATTATCGCAACACTTCATATTAAATAAACAAAATTAACGGCATAACAAGAATTGAACCATCGGCATGTGGATCGGCATTACGCCACACAATCAGTTAATGTGCTTCTCTAGAGTAGGCTGCGTAATGCCGTTATAGATGTTCAGTGTCGCACTGTTAAATGATTAGTTCCATATTTCAGAGATTTTTATCAACAATTAAAACGCTGATAATGAGCTGCGGAAATTTCTACGCTCGCAAAGAAGTTTTAAAAACATTCTAAACCAAAACTTTCACCCGGCTTGATTTTAAACACGGCTGATTAGCATCTGATGCAAAAATGTTTAACACCGTAAAAGTGCGTCATGTCCAGTTGTGGACCATACATTGTGTATCCCAAATTGCTGAAATATGACGTCTCTACACTCTCTGAAATTATTTCGGTGTAGTTCATTAACACCGTATATTGTAACTGCTTCATAAAAAGAATATCGTACTGAAGTTTGAAGTCACTTAACATCTGAATGAGACTGTTATAATATAACAGAGTTCGTTTTAAATGCATAGATTGTAATACAATACTTAAGTCACAATATACCGCAAGGAACATTATAGGTACAATTATCTTAATTGCAATGTAATGACAATATCTCAGTTTATATTTTAACATTTTAATTAACATTAAACTAATTTAAATAAAAAGGCATACTAGCCATACAATATGATTAAATAAAATTTTAAACAGAAAGCTACAGATTTATTAATTAATTTACTCTTGTATTCTAAAGTCGCAGATAAATACATAAAATATATAAAACTTTTATAATTGGTGATATTTCCTTCACGAGATCGCTGCAAGCATAATGGCCAGTTGGTCGGTTCAAGCTGGTACGGGAGCTAGAAAGGTATGATTATTGCGTAATTATTATTGATAACATTTCACGGCCACTGTACGTTTATGTTAAAATTAAAAAACTTCCGGACTATTGTGCTGTTTTAACTTTAACACTAAGTTATTACTTACACTTAAACACCTAAAACAACATTTACCAATCATTATCAAATAAGAAGATGATGAAATTGCTTCCCCTTCATTTTCCATACATTCTGGCATCTGTTTATGAAATTAATCATTACCCTCCGCGTTCCATCTGAGAAATGGAAGAAATTTCTACACGGATGCTGTTTTACAGTTCATCTAATGTGTGTGAATTTGTCATGTGCACTTTTTTCTTCTATGCCTTCCAGAGATAAAAATCGCAGGGGGTTAAATTTGAGGATCAAAGGGACTATGTGCTTGTAGCTCGTGATGACTCTATTGTCGAATATTTCATAAGTTGCACATGGGCTGTATACGCAGTTGCGAAGTTCTGTTGGAAAGCGGGAACCCCACGTTCCCTCACAGTTAATTCACGGAAAAAGGATTACAAAATGTTTTGCATACTAATCACTTAATTGTTTCTGAAAAAGGAAAATATAGGGCATGTTATTCTCTCGCTGCTAATAGTGCCCCATACTTCTTATGATCATGCAGGGGTTCCTTATGAGGCAGGTTAGGTTTATCTGAAATTCAGTAGCAGTTGTTTTGTGAATTACATACTTTCTTAGGTAGGTTGGCCCTTAAAGTAATTAGATTAGGGTCAAATTCTCCGTCATGCATACTATTCCAAATTCATTCACAAAATTTATCCTGGAAGCAGGGTCACCCGGTTTAAGTTCTTGCAATACAATTATGTTATAGAGTTTTAACCTCAGTAGCTTTGTAACCGTTCGAAAAGAAGAATAGAAAATTCCTGTCTTTCTCAGCAAACCAAAGAGAGTATAATTCACAAAACAAGCGATACTGCAGTTCAGAAAAACCTGCTTCATAGAAGCCCTGTATGACCAAAAGAAGCTGTATGGCGTGGCATTGGCGGCGAGAAAATAATAGGCCCTATATTTTTCAGAAATGAATGATTGCGATAGGTATGTACAAAATATTTTGCAACCCCTTTTCTGTAAATTAACTTGACGAAACGCTGGTTAGCGAGAATTGATCAATACCCTCTAGTATGTGTACATTTCGTAAATCCGGCACAGAAAACTTCCAAAAGTCACAACTGTCAGCATCTTCTATGGAGGCCAATAATTTAAAAACCGGTGGAAAAGCACAATAAACCTATTCAGTCAGACTCAGTCACCAAACCTGTTGAGATACTTATCTTACTGTGAAACGAATCTCTGGAACCATTGTTGAACACACGTCTTTTTCAACTCCCCGTAAACTTGAAAATCGCAAGTAAGATCCGTAATGTTACCTAAGACAACATTGACAGTGCAAAATTGCACAATGGAGAATAGTCCTGGGTGTTTTAACTTTATCGCCTGCCGTAGGTTCGTATTTTGTCATATCGCATGTCATTCACATTTACTTCCCTTTCCAGAAACTCCACGAGAATTGGGTCATGTTGATCGAAAAGTATCTTCATCATTTTGCCGCGTCGGTCCTGGTGGTGTAGTGGTAGCCATACTTGTCTTCTAAACCCAAGATCGCGGGTTCAAAACCGGCCAGGGTCGATGGATTTTTTCGGGCGTAAAAATCCAAAGTATGACTTCCTTCGGAAGGGAAGTAAAGCCGTGGGTCCCGTGTCGTAATTTACGGCACGAAAAAGAACCTCAAGCCTGAAAGAAGAGGCCCCTGAGCAAAATTTGTGGGCTGTTTCATGTCCTGAATAGAATGGGACGCTGATGACCTGAGATGTTAAAGAGCGTCGGTAAATAAACAAATACAAAATAATTTTGCCGCCTGGACTGCGCCAACTCATGCACTATTACTTGAAGGTTGACTACGTTGTCTGATGTACTATCTTCCTTCCCATGGGACAAAACCCGCCAGTATCACCGGTATATTTCTATAACCACTTCTTATTGCTTTTAAATTACTTACTCTCACAATTTCAGTAAACTTAGGATTTTCAAGTATCCTATTGCTTTTGCTTTTATTTTCATCTTCGACTATGTACTCATAGCTATAAGTCTCACAATGTCACAAATGTGCCACTATAAAACGAATATTACTTCACATGCTGATATTTACAGAAATATATGTAATTAAAATAAATATTTGTCAACACTCTGCCATTCATTGTGTTTATTTTGATCGCTGGCATATCCAGGGCTTCCTCACGCTCTACAGGTTGTAAGACGCTATTCCAGAAACGTTTGCAAAGCAAGACGACGCACATAGTGTCAGTGTTATGGTCCGGAAGAGAGTAATAATAGGAAAAGCGTAATAATAACGATAGAGAGTAGCAGAGAGGAAAAGGCTTACAGTAATTTCGGATTTCTCTAGTTCCTCTCTTTTTCTTTCATACGCAGCAGTTTCTTCTACTCCTTTATCCTGTTCCGTATTTCCAAAAAGTTAATCTGTACTGCAACGTTAAATATTGGCTCTCTAAGGTTAAACGAAGAAGAGGTAGCTGAGACGTCAGCAAATCCTAGGGATCAAGCCCGGAAAAGGTTCTTTGACTGGAGTGCTTTATCGTTCAAGGTAAACGTTGGCTTGCTTAGAAGCTTTAGGACTTTTGCAAGAGAAATGTTTTCTTAAATACTATATATTATTGAGTCTTAATCTTTGATTATGTGGTAGAAACCCACTCTCAAACTTTGATTTCTTTTATATGCATGTCGTAATTAAAATGTCCGATCCATTAATAACATTTCCTGCCTTTCTAACACTTATATATATATATATATATATATATATATATATATATATATGTCAGTTATCTTATTTCTATAGCTCTTTGATTTCCACGACACCATTTTACTGAGGTACAACTAATTGGTGGATAAAACGGAATTACTTGCACTTCTGTCTGTAAGATTTAATGTAAATTAATGGTTCTATTACAAGGAATGTAATTTTTTAAATTTTATTAGTTCATATTTGTAGGTATGTCATTAATAGTAATTGCATGTTTAATTGCTTTTATATTATTAATTGTTATTTTGGTTGAAAGTATCCACAATGAACGGCAACCGTACACTCAACTATTGCTTGTTGTGACGTCTTAAATGAGAGGGATAGAATACGAACTACAGAAAAAAAATATTATAATAATAAAGATACATCCAAATTGTTACATAAAATTGCTTAAAACCTACTAACGTTTACAGTACATATACTGCAGATTTAGATAACCAAACGCTGTACATTATTCCAATTATAAAGGATGAGAAATTGGAGGAAGATCATAAAAATTTAATGAATCAAGCGGGAGAGGCTGTTTCTTCCCTTTAAATTCCTCTAAATAAGCCCTGGAGCAGTTCTTAAGATTGCGTACATAAATGTTGTGCATATATAAGTGAACATGTAGCGAAATATTGACTAAAGGAGAGAGGGAAGGAACTGCCTCTGTCGGGTTAAAGACGCAGTGAGCTTTCTATGAGTGCCAGAGCTACTGTTATTGAAGTGACTAAAGCCTTAGAGCCCTCCCATCCCTGCAAGCCACATAGTTGAGGGGAAACAAAATTAGGAACAGAATCCTTATTGAAGGCAGATGAATATCCCGCAAGGCAATAACATTATTACAACGGCTTCTTACATTCCAAGAGCCATGTCGTTAACTGCTCATTATGTTAATCGAAATATGCAGGCAGATGCTTCATTATGAATTTACGAAAGTGAAATAAGATGCGCCTCGCTAAGCTTGCTAATCTCAGAGATCGAGTTCTACAAAGTTCAAATATCCAGGTGCAGGAATAGCATAAGCCTCAGTTAGTAAATCAACTGTGCTACTAATGGAAACGGGACTTTACATTGTGTACGAACTTTACTACATTTTTCTCTTAATTAATATCGTTATATAGTATGGAAAAGTTATGAGCAAAGAATTAGAATTGGAAAATATCAACGTTATAGCTGTGTTGCGAGGTGAAGTGTGTTAATAGCCAATCAAATGTAAACTATTGACATTGGAGGAGGTGCAGTCATAAGCAACGTGTGTTTCAATCTAACCACAAGTCAGGCACTGTTTTGAAAGCTTCAGTAGGTAAGCTTTATGAACAAATATTTTAAATGTAATTAATTACATTGAAATAGAGGCCAAACTCAGTAGACAAAGACTCGTGTGGCTCAGATTAGGGGCATGGCAAAAATCACCGATGATTATGATCGAATAATTTGCTTCATCTGTGAGGAATCGTGGACACATATATTGACTGAATGTAAAGGTACGGAAGACTGGAGAGAAAAGTATCTATCACACTCCTTCACGACATCGAACAGAGAAAGATCGTCATGCTGGGCGCTATTGTAGACAAGGAAGGGGAAGACAGATTATAGTTTATTGTGAAATGAGTAATATAATATAGTATTAAATCAAACAAACCTAGAGTATTATAAAAGTAAGTACCGTTCTTGGACCCGTGCGCCTGTTGAAGTTAAGCTGTATTGGTGGCACTGAAATAAATACTACTACTACTACTACTACTACTACTACTACTACTACTACTACTACTACTGCTACTACTACTACTACTACTACTACTACTACTACTACTACTACTACTACTACTACTACGGCTGCTGCTGTGCCGTTGCCGTCGCCCCCACTGCAGTCACTATCACCACTAATATGACGCCGACGAGCACTACATATCAATTATTTCTTTAGGGTAAGTTATTGTATTTTTAGTCCATAAGCACTTTTGTAGCTCTGTGCAGCATCACAGTGAAGCGTCCGAGGCCGGTTATCCCATTCTAGAGGTGACTATTTATTTATTTCTGCTCGTAAACTGTTTTTACATAACGTAGAACTTGAGACGTTCACGACGTTGATTATTACTTATTGTTTCATTGATAAAAGACGAACGTTCGGCCATCTGTAGATGATGGCCACAGAGCTGAAGATAGTCGAAAGCCCGAAACACGGCTGAATACCAGTGAAGTAATAACTTTCATACTTTTTCCGCATTCTGTATAACCAACACTGTTAATGTAAATATATGCAATTTTAATGTGTTTAAAACGGAAGTCTATTACAACCAAGGAAATTTTATTAAACTTCTCTAGACCTCTATTCTGTTCGGTCTGAGCACTGTGTCTCAAGAATCTTGAACTCGTTCGCATATCAACATTTAAGACTGGTTTCAAATCTTAGACTTCAAAGGGAAGAAAAATACGATTGCGTGTTGGTGTTTCAACGTTCCTTCACGCGTGACCTCGAATTAGCAACATAGTGTGCTAGGATATACAAATCATTTGTAAAGGATTTATATTAGAATTTGTCGCAATATTATTGAAATTACATGTTCAGCATTAGCAACACAAAAATAACCTGCCACTTCTGCAAATAAACTCACAGTCACAGTGTACTATGTAGTATTAAAGTACATCAAAATATAACTAAACATAATTTTATATTTTGTAATATTAAAACATTAATGTAAAAACATTTTTCAATGATTAAGTATTTCTAACTTATTTTGTAAATTCAGCTTAAGCAGTTTTGAAAAAGAGATCATTAGAATTTAAAATAATTTACTCTGACGTGTCTAGGAATATTGCCGTATACAGAGTCTCATATTCGAGCTCTTGAGTCTGATATTAAATTGTACTTGTGCTTAGGTCGCGTAGACTCGAACCTTTACACGACTCTTAGTGTAGACTGAACGTATATTTTGAAAAGTTCGTTCTGGAAGGTCGTAGGAAATTAGCGATATTCTCACAATAAACGCTTGATATCGTAAGTTTAAGCCAGTATCGCAGGGGGAACATCCATCAATCTTTTTCGTCTGTCAATAATGCTTCAGTTGTTTTTCTGCCGCAAAGTAATTTCTCAGATTGCGTCTACGTTGCATGATAAAATATTATCTACGTTTGCGGAGGCAGGCATTGCGCGTAACTGTTCGGTCATGCTATTCTGACAAGGTCCATACGCACCGCTTCCCCCCATCCCCACATTGGTATGTAACATCCAAGCGGCACTTTTACTAACCTCAGCGACTTGGTAAGTACAGGGCAATATCGCCTTTCTTCTGTTCCGAGGTTAAGATCCGGCAAGGCGCGACTTCAGATCAGGAACACAACCATAACCAACAAGAAGTTTTTGAATGAAATGGCGTTTAAATTAAACATGAGGGTTGATAAGTTTGGTAAATTTCAATGAAATGTGGGAATTTTTGTAACGGTTTTGCTCAAATGTTCAATTCTTTGTTGGTAGCTATCTTAAGTGATCAATGTAACACGTTTCTTAGAAATGGATAAAGACTTGAAGTAATGAAACATTTTTAATTAAAAAGGTTGACTGCGGCCTAGATACAAGAGCTGAAGGGATTTCATGGAAACTGTACCAGCATTCAAGGTCATTTATTACTGGATAAGTGAATTTAAAGGTGGCCGTACGAGCACTGCAGATGTTACATGTTCCGGACACCAGATTAAAGTTTCCTCTGAAGAAATGGTCGATAAAATTCATGGTATCGTGATAGAAGACCGTCGCATTAAGATCAGTGAGATTGTTGAAATGGTAGGTATGTCATGAACATGTACGAATATTCTTCATGAAGTTCTGATATGAAGAAGCTGAGTGCGCCTTTGTTAATTGCAGACCAAAAACGTTCAAGAAAGTACATTTCAAAATCATGTTTGGAAAAGATGCAGCATAAGCCGTGACTTATGGCGTTATTTTGTGAATATAGACGAAACTTGGATCCACCACTATACCCCGGAGACAAAACGTCAGTCAAAACAGTGGGTTAGCGAAAGTGAAATTGAACCGAAAAATGCTAAAACTCTTTAGTTGGGGGTAAAAGTGATGACGACCTTTTTTGAAACTCTTAGGGTATCACCATGATTGACTTTTTGGAAAAGGATAAAACATAACGTCATTGGACAGTCTGGATAGTGATTTGAGATCCCAAAAATATTCCTCCACCAAAACAATGCGCCTGCTCATACGTCGGCAAAACTTCGAAATAATTCTTCACCCATCCTATTCCCCATATTTCGACCGATGTGACTTTTTTCTCTTTCCTTGCTCAAAAATGTACTTAGAGAGAAGACATTTTCCTCTAATGAATAGTTATCTGCGCTGTAAACATGTAATATGCACATTTGGAAAGAAAACAATTATAGGAAATAAAAGAATTGGAACCATGTTGAAACAAATGTATTGTGCTGAAAGGAGAATTTTATTTATTTATTTTTTGTTTTTTTAAATTTATTTATTATGTTTTTTAAATTTATTTACTATGTTTTTTATCAGACTTATCAATCCACCCTCGTAGAGAGAGGGGGGGATGGATGTGAAGGGAATGGAATGAAAACCAGATTCGAGTTTAAAAACTACAAAAAAGTTCGAATTCATCTACCACCAATGCCATTCAACCGACATATAAATCGAACAGGGGTCCCTAGTCGAGGTAACTCATTGCTCTAGTTTAGCAGTTCTCAAAGCGAGGGGCATGTACCATAACTAATAATAGATGATGTAAGTGTCTAGTACATGGATAGTATGTCATACCCGGATGAGCTTTGCAAGAGCAATATGCAAATTCATCTCACAGAATACTAATTTAACATGACCAGCACTTTTTAATAATAGTTTCTAAAATTTCTATGACATAAATACATGTAATAATCAAATGAATTTGTGTATGCAAATTCATTGTATGCTAAGATAAATGCACACTCTAACATATACTTTCTGGAGTTAAGATTTTTATTAATTAATAAGGTGCTTCGCTAGTATTTAACATACAACGCAAATATATATCCAAGCGGTCTGTGGAGGACAAAAGTTTGAGAATTTCTATTGTACTCATCTCCCCTATCAGCTTTTTCCCTTCATATTAATAGAACAATACAAATCAGCTTATGATGGTTAAATTGAGATTATTAGATAAGTTTTATTGCATTTTATTTCATATTTATGTTAACTATCATCTTATTAGTAATATCAATTGCTTCCTTACATCTATAAATATACATATAATCGAAAAAATAGGTGAAAGGAATAAAATAAAACTGTCCCACTTGATCATTAACAAATTCATAATAACTAAGAATGATATTCCTTGCAACAATTGTTCAGAAAATTTATCATTTCAGTCTGAAATGATGTCAGTAAAATAATTATAAATTCGTACTAATAGCCTGGAGCACATTTTGGAATCTAAAATATGTGCTTTTGAATAAGAAACTACCATAAAATTAAATAGAAGCCATTGAGAGTTCCGTGTTTCTAGTCCCTCTTATGGGTTCCAAACTGACATAAAAACAAAGAAAGATTTTTCAAGAAGGAGCGATTTCTGCATGTAGAAAGTGAGGTGCTTCTACGCTTCATTTTTACTTAAGAAAAACTTTAAATAATTCATAATTATTAAAATATCACTATATATCACTATATATATATAATGTGAAAAACCTCTTTGGAGACCTAACAAATGCACTAGAGAGTGACACAGTATATATGTATATATATATATATATAATTCTGGAAGACACACACACACACGTGTGTGTGTGCGTGCGTGCGTGCGTGTATGTGTGGGGGGGTCTTCTAGAATATGCTCTTACCGCGTGCCTTTCTTCCTTGAGCTTCCGAATAGCTATCAGTCTACATTTGTTCGCGAGGACTTTAGAGCATTATACTTTGTGTGTAAATGTTATAAATACGAATCATGTCGTCGCATTCATGAGGACATTTGAAAGTTTCCTGGGCAATAGCCTCCTTGTATAACTACAATTCACGATCATGGAGAATAAATGTTGTATTGCTGGTTCGGTGCAAATCAAGAAACACATGTGAAGACATAAAGTGTTGACAAAAGACAAATTAGACGAAATTGGCACAAATCAATTCTAACAAAATCACTACCAAAACTAACACAACAAATTGGGGTTTCAGTACCTTCTGTGTGCAACAAAATTGTTAAAACTCAAACCTTACAAGTATACGCGTGTCCATTGTCTACAACAAGGTGCTCCCTTAGCATGTGTGCATTATTGTGTGCATTATTTCATTAGTGCCTAAAGAGTTAATCGACCCACAGCTTGTGTTCTATTAAGATGAGGCGTAGTTCCACCAAATGGGCTAGTGAATGCACAAGCATTCTCTCTTGGTGTTCTGAAATCTGAATTGTATACAAGAAACCCCTCTTAATGACAGGAAAATTGGAGTTTGGTATGCGATTAGCTCAAAGCAGATCCAGCTGCGTGAGACAAAATCCCATGTGAGTGTAAGGATATATTCTGAAAACACTGTATATACTACATATATCTATAATATATGAGGCGATTTTATATCATAGGTGTTGTGAAGACGTATGCAGCTTTCCTAGGAAGGCTTTACACGGAGGCTGAGGGGCTGTGTTGCTTTCCTGCAACTGGAGTTAAGTGCGGTTGCGGGGTAGAAGATAAATAGGTACATTGTGCTGTTTTCGAGGAGCTCATGGAGATCTCCAGACACCATATGCCGACTAGGCAGAGAACGATATATTGTGTTTGCCACTATAAAGAATTTTTTAATGTCATAGGCTCTGCGGTCTCCCCCTCTCCAATTGTTACTAAATAAAGAAAGATTATTTTGTGAAAATAACGGAGAAATTTGAGCTGATATGGTTTGGAAATATGAGTTGCAAGGTTTTCAGTCAATCAATATATTTCGTTGGAAAATTTATTGAGTTATTATTATTTTTTTTGTGTGAGTGAACTTGTGGATACAAAATTGAAATTCATTTTTAAAAGTCTATAAGTGGTTTAAGCTACTGTGAGAAAAATGAATTTATCTATAAATTGCATCCCTAATTTGTATCAGTAAATGGAGTGAAATCAAATTATGAATTTCATGTGATAAATATAATGGAATTTCATGCACGTTTAGCTGTACGCGATTAAATCAACTATTTTTTTTTTTTTTTGCATACCATAACTATACAGATTCCTTATTATAGATAAAAATCGTTAATTAAATGATAATACTAATTGCATAACATGACCATAGTAGCAATACGTAACTGGATTGCTTTCATCACTAAAAATGCTATCACTAACTGAATATTGTGTTATGATAATATTAAGGAAACAATTTATATATTACTGCAAACAGAAAAAATTATCTTCAATGCAGAATACAATAAAAAGTATCATATATGTACTTATGAACCTCAAGTCATAAGGTTTTCTCGGCATTAGTGACGATTCACACTTTTCAGTTTGAACTAAAATTCGTTGCAATAAACCTATCTGAGCTAACAACAATAACATAGACAAGCGAACTAAATAATCTCCATCAATTCAATGATGTCTTAAGTGTAATAAAAGAAGGCGAATAATTAATTAAAAATCGATATTAATCTTAACTTTATTTTAATGTTGCCCTTTCATAATTTTAGTATGATAATAGCCTATGGAACTCTTTTATAGTGTTACACATTCTTAAAACATATGTTCGTACAATAACGTATTAACATATAAAACATGTGTTGTTGATTTCATTGTTTTCACTTCCGTTCCCGCCTGTGAGAGGTGTGCAAGTTGAGACGTGTTCAGTTCCGCATACAGCAAAATGGAGCTGACACGCGACGAACTGAGTTGCTGCTTCAAAATTCTGTTTTCATCTCAACAAATCTTCAACTGAAGCCTAGCAGTGCTACGGGAAACCTATGGAGAGTTTGTTCTGCCCTGTAGCACAGGTCGAAGATAGTTTAACACTTTTCAAGAAGGGAGGCAATCAATTACAAAAGAAGCAGAAACCACCGCTCCAGTTTGAGATGTCACAGAAGAAAACATTAATACCGCTATTATCATTGTAGGACAAGATAATAGAATAGCATTTAGAACTCTTTCATGCGTGCCACCCACACGTTGGTAACTGAACTGGTTATATTTCATGAGATGTGTTTGTGCATAGTGATAGTGCCGATTCGAACAAATGGACGCTCCCGTGCAGATTTAGTTGATGTTACAGCAAGATGCGAGGTTTATGAAACTTGGCTGCATCATTTCATCCTGAGAGAAAACAGCAAAGCTCTGTGTGGAAGTCTCCATAAATTGGTTTACTAATATGTCGCACCTGTACACATAAATGTAACTGGCCAATACTACAGAGCTGTTCTCAAAACTCTGCAAAATCATGTCACAAGCAAAAAGGCCACCTTTCTCTGTAACAAGCTGGATGCGTCACCGTGATAATGCACTGCCTCACACTGCAAATGTTGGTGAATATTTCTTAAAAAGCAATGTGAAGTGAATCCCTTATTCTGCTTATAGTCGAGATCTAGTCTCATGTGACGTTTTCTATTTTCTAAAATAGAAGAAACATCTTTGTAGTAAGCATTTTCAAAGAAGCAGTTGTGAAGGCTGCGGGGACGATTCTGAAGAACCTGTCTTTGAAGATTGGCTGAAACGCTGCGAGAGTTACGTTAAATCCAACGGGGATTACTTCGAGAAACATCATCAAAATTATGAGGATAAGTAAAGGTATGTTTTAAAAACAAGTATTGTCATTCTTTATTTAACAGGCATCGTAAATAATTTAAATAATTTAGGCTGTGTATTAAAATTACAAAAAGATCTAGTATAATGAGTCAATTACTTATGTTATATTTATTTATTTTTATTGGGATAAACAGTTTTGTGCTATTGGTTTTAATTTTTTGTTTGTAATGATGGTTCCTACATGCAATAAATATCAGAATTCGTCACTGTGTTCAAGTCTGTTAAGGAAGCACAGGAAAGAAATTCTGATCATCCGTGTGTGGCGAAACCAACAACAAATCGATCAAACATGAGGAACTTCGCCGGAGTTCTGATGCTAAACTGGAAATGGAGTGGACTGGACCAGTATAAATGGACGTAAGTTTTGACGGTGTAGTACTCAACAGAGAAAGGAGATAAGAAAGCCAATAATGCTGATTCAAAGAGACTGGCGAAGGATTATGAGCGAATGACGTGGCATCCAGACGACTCAAGATGAATGACGTTTAATGTGCAATAATTATTATTCTAATATTAGCATTTCACAATGCTTTATGTATTAGGAGAACAAAGATGGTCCTTATTTGAATGGAACAATTAAAGAAAATTTTAGTAGGATTTTGCTCACAAATATATAATATTTTATTGGCTAATAAAAGAAACCGAAGATTAGGTTTAAAAGCCTGGAAGATAGAAATCTTGAACATACAGGATAAATCAATAATATAGGATATTACATTACAGCTTGTGACTACCCAGGCTTCTTCTGCTGACTGAAATTCATCTGATGAGATTGACAAGCACTCTCAGCACTAAATATTTGTTTGAAGCAGAGAGAGACTTTAAGAAGTCAGAAAAATGTTGAATGTTATCTCGATACAGCTATGTTTATTTTAATGTTAGTTTAAATTATCAACTAGTCACTTTTAGAGCTAGCTCCATCGTGTCGTTAGAGCTACGGCTTTCTCCAGCAGCAAAAGGAGGTATTGATTAAGCAATACACGCAGAGGGTACTTGAAGGTTATGTAGATAGGTAAGACGAGTATCACTAGTTTGACTTAGTAGAGGGGGATCGGGAGGGCTTACAAGTAGCGTTAAGTACTAATACAAACATTACTTGTTTGATGTTTCACTTTGGCTTGTCGTTAGGTTATTTTTATTTGCTCCCTTTTTTTCTGTCTCAGTCAATGTAGCAATAATCTGGAAACGAAATGCGATCTGTATGTTTCCGGCCTGACAATGTTACTAGATAATAGAGTAAAATAAAGTTTACTTTTAAACACATTTTCTTTACTTTAATGCATTTCTCACATCTCTGGATACCGCCAGTGTGGTCGAGGTCGTTCAGACACTTATTCATGAAGGGGGAGTCTGGGATTCGATTCCCGTCAGGACCATCCTGGTGACTGAATTTTTTCCTGTTTTCTCAGTTCTCATAAATAGCAAATGCCGGGAAATTACACTAAGCTTAGACCTGGAACATTTATTTCTACAAAAAAA
The DNA here is from genome assembly GCA_030762175.1 of Metallyticus violacea. NCBI lineage: Eukaryota > Metazoa > Arthropoda > Insecta > Mantodea > Metallyticidae > Metallyticus > Metallyticus violacea. The sequence goes on from CM060842.1 coordinate 64,119,789, forward strand.
ATCCCAATGTATAATTTCATCTGATGTATTATCAGTGTCATGCTGCCTTAGTAATAAAAACGAACGTTAAACACTATTCAAAAAAAATCTGGATTAACATTTCAATCCACTTAAAATAAATAGTCTAAACCGTTCTTTAACTCATTATCGTTCATGAATCTCCACCTCAAAGATCAGATTTCAGTTTTGAAAACAGGTAACAGTCGGTAGGGGCAAGTCTAGGCTGTACGGTGGATGATCCAACTTCTGGAAGTCACGTGTGTTCATAGTAGCATGGCAACCGGTACGTTGTCATGCAGCAGATAAATGCCTCAACTTAGCAATTAACTCCTCTTTCTTGCTGGCACTGTGAAATCGTTACAGTAGCTCATACTCCCTTTATAGTCTCAAATAGCTGTCACCACAATTTTCTTCGTGGACTGTGCAACCTTGGCCTTTCTAGGGGATGTGTCACCCTTCTTCCGCTACATTGATTTTCTGTTTAAAGGGGTCATATTTTTGTCCCTTGTGAGTACTTTTTATCTCTGTGACGACGAGTTCTTGTATCGCTGTAAAGGTTCAAACTTTTCCGACAACATTCCATGCGCACTTGCTTTGAACTGTTGAAAGAATTCGGGGCACCCATCTTGCACCGACCTTCTGCATATGCAAATTTTGATGAAGAATACGAAACAAGGATAGTTTAAAAGTATTTAATTATCTTCAGATGTCTGTCCCTCAGTATTTCCTCCTTGGCAAGGGAGATGTTCCCTTGTGTTAACATAACCATTGACTTACCATCACGTCATTCATCTCTCTGCCCAAATCAAATAATTTTGGCCACACTTTCACAGTGGAATATAATGGGGAGGCTTCCTCATAGGCACCCCAAGGCGTTGCTTAATATCACTGACTGAAAACCCTTCTTTAGAATGCATTAATCACTGCTCAAATTCAATTTTGAACAACACTCTTTTTTGCAACTTATCTTACTTAAATGAGCTTCTTCAAGGACTTGAATGGCGAAGCCAGGAAGGAAATGCAATGATTACACTCCTAAAACATGTGATTATCAGATAGCACGAAAATGCAACAATGAATCATGGCCTTCTATGTCAGAAAGAACATTTATTTACGGCACCTCATCTGTTCAGATTTTAGAAATCAGCGTAATCGTCTTAAACGATTTAAAGGGACCTAACTAATTGTAAATGTGTATGCTACGGCATTCTTCAGAAATAAAGAGTAACTTCAGGCAATATCAAAGGAAAAGTTTTCTGATAAAAAATTCAGGCGGTGATGAAATACGCCATATTTTCACTTTCGCACGACTTTAACAGAATTATTTATGTACCTTATACAACATTTATTGATTAGTAGGACCTTTATTATCTTGCATTACTCTAAACAATTCTTAGGGTTAATCTTTTAAGAAATTGACATAATTTCCATGCATCTTTTTAGCACAATTAGTCTTAAAAAGATTCTGTGCAGATGATTCCAAAATCACAGTCAAAATATTTTGGTTCTTTCTCATCAAAATTGATGTTACAATGGCAATCAATTTAGAATGTTAATGGTGAAATAAATAATAAACAAATTCCAATGGATAAATATTGAATGGGTTGCATAATACGGAAGGAGATTTCTATTTCATAAATGTTGAAAATGCTACCTAATTACTATTGAAACAATGACGAGGCTCACCACCAAAGGCCAAATTTAGGAATAACTAATTGAATGTTTTTACTGAAGCATTTTCAATCATTCGCTTAAGAAATAATCGTTCTCTAATTCTTACAAGCATAGTTAACAGATTCTACAGCTAAAAAGGATATACAGTACCTAGGATTCTGCAGGCCAAATTAGTTTAACTTGTCTCTTCAACTGGCTATATCTATTTTAAAAGTGTAAGTATTTATCAAGTTAAGCTGCATTATGCACAGAAACTAAGGAATGCATCTGAAAGTTAGAAAATTGGCAATTCTGCAGAATTATGATACATAGCTCCATTGTAAAATATGAAACAGTTCCTCCGATCCACCCCCACTGAAATATAATTATAATATATACTTATGTAGGTGCAATCATAATATTTTATGTATTGTAATAAGTAATGTCGACATTTTGTATGTATAAATGTGTAATCGATGTAACTATAACGTCTGAATTGTGTTAGGTTGACAAAAGAGAAAATTCCTTGATGTTTTGTTCTGTAGCTTGGAAAGCCAAGGCCATAAAATTCTATTTAAAAGCAGAAACCCTGGAAGAAGTCTAGGCTATTTTTGAAAGGCCTGATGGTCGAGAGTTAATAACAATTTTAAAGTTTAAATTTGTTAAGGTCTCTGAATCCGACAGGCATGGTACAGTTAGCCCTTTAAACAAGCCAATGCTGGGAATGTTTTAAAACTTTCAAAAAATAGCAAATGAAACGAGAGGAAAGTGAAATTAACCAACCAATGGAAAATGTAAGATTGAACTTTTAAAGATAGGCACAAAGATTTCGCGAGCCTTTGTGACTTTGTTGACATCGTTAAAACCAATGATCGTAAGATTTGAATTTAAGGGAGAGTTTGCTTGGCTGAGACAGGCAGTGTGAAGTTTTAACGCGGGGAGGCGCAACTATTTACTCATTAAGCAGCTCGACATTGCTGAGACAGGCACTTTAAGTTTTATATGCGACGAGGCAAGAAGTTCGACTCAGAAAAAGTTCGCAGTTCGACTCATAAGCTCGACATTCAGTTCTACAAGCCGCGGCAGTCATCAAGCGACAACTGAGTTTATATTCAAGGTAGCCAAGTATATCATACGGAAAACACCGGAGGACGCGAAAGAATTTGGAAATAATAAAATAAGCAATCGCATAACGTGCTTATTTACACTTGAAATCCTCTCTTAGTCTCGTTGAATATGTGTCAACAAAATAGCAGGTTACCGTGAGATATTGTTGTCATTGAAGCCTGGGCAACAATACCAAAGCGACCAATAATCAATCTACAAAACCACTTCAAAATTGGCATCACAATGTGAGACCACTCAACACCACCAACAACAAAAACAACGACGATAACAGCATCTCACGATCAAACCACTTCAAAATCTGGCGTCCTATACCAAACCCATTTCAAACGTTTCAACTTGGTTCCTCATGGACCTCATGGTTTGGATTGTTAGGGAGGAGGGGGAAGTTTCGGTATTTCAGCTTTGCTCAAGGGCTGACCGTTTGTGCCTACACTGCTAGTGGGGACATCTCTAGGAGGAATGAGCGGCTAGGCCCGAACGTAAAAGGACTGAGGAAAACCTGGAAAAATTCCCAGTCAGGGAGGAAGGTCCTTGTGTGATTCGAACCCCAGGCATCCCGCTCACGAGTCCGCGCCTTAACGACCCCGGCCACTCGTGGCGGTTCCCAAAGCACCTGCAATCCTGTAACAGAATTAATGGAATGTAAGAAAAATCCATCCCAATAGTTTTCCAAGTGACCAGGTCGTGATGAACGGCTCCAAAGGATCTGCCGAATGTGTTCTAAGTGATACTACCTGAAGCACCGGTTTCAGTAAGCTGGTAGAATTTATTACTTTTGATGACATTCACTCTCACAATCTTTTGATAGTTAATTCTTATCGTATTTTAGTGTTCATTTATTTATAATTGTTCAGAATAATGTGCGACATGCAAATAAACCCATTTCTGAATTACCTTGTAAGTTATCCCACGATTTACATCCACAGTGACGAATTGAGTCACAACATCTCTTGCAGAGATCGTATATAAACTTGAAATTTCGTTTCTATTGTTCTTAACTGGTCCAGATGACCGATTTATAAAATGCAGTGTTTATTCCTTCTTGTTTTAAGATCTGTTGTTCTATTAATGGTTTTATACACAAACTAAAACGTGAGTGATGATATTCACTACAGGCGAAGATGACGATGGAGCAAAGGTAGGGGAAACAGAACTCGTAGACCTGCTCTGACGCCGTCTTGTCGTCCATTAAACTCACTTATGGCCAATGGGATAGAACCCGGGTCGCCTCGGTGGATCTGAACTGAAATGTTTGAAGCTTACTATTTAAGTATCCCTGGTTATTGTTCAGTGATGTTTTGGAACTCTAAACATTCAACTGTTTAAACGTTTATATTTATTACGCTTTTGGTTCTAACTTCCTGAGAACGTTTTATGTTGTATGTTTTTGTGATTTCTTGTAGAAAGTAAACTACCTTCTGTCGTTAGTTCTGAGTGCTAAATATTATTATCTGATAACCCGCTGAAAATACTGTTTAATGTTACTTTATTTACTATATAAAATTAGTTTTAACTTTTAACTATGTATCATAAAATTTAACACAAGTAATATCACGAGAGGGTCTAACATAGTGGGTGAATTTATCTGGAAAGTTCAGACCCTAGAGTGATATTTGTCAGTAATATTTCACGAATAAAATAAGAATTTAAATATAATTCCTCTAAATTTGGCTTACAAAATTGTAATAATTATATTTGCACTTAACCTTTTCAAGCATCTTGCGATAGAAGAATGCCGATTATCAGTAGTGCTAACAGAGAAGAGCAAAATACGGCCTTAGGATTATTTCATGAATAGAATATGAATAAAAGTGATATATGTTTGAAATTTGCGCACAGAATATTAACACTTCCATAAAATGTTATACTTATGAATATATATTCTATTCAAAAATCGTGAGACTTAAATGGATAAAATCGACAATTACAATCGCTACTGTTCGATTTTCTAATGCCAAATGAGAGAGAGAAAAGATAATGTACAGTGTCTCTATTTGGGGGGGGGGGTATTCTGTGGTTTGCAATTCCTAATGATAAGACCAATTTGCACATTTGACGCATCACCAAAACGCGTTGAAGAACCCTCCATTTTGCGTTATGATTATCGATTATCCATGCTTTTGTTACTATCAATAGCTTCCCACCGCCTCTAGCAAAAGTGGTGATGCGTGTTCAGGAATTATATAGTGGAGGTACAGAGTTGGCTACAATGACCACAAGACAAACGTACGTCGCGTGATAAAACGGATATGATATTTTTCCGATAATTCCACTCCGTAATCTGCCTGTGATTGGTTAAAATTCAAAATGTTGATTCATTTCATTGGTAAATTTTAAGATGACGTCATATGAATGAAATAGTCATCAATATTCTAAGAATTGGACAAAAAGCATTTTTTTCGACTCACAACAAGCCCATCACTTTTGTGATTTTCCATTATCTTTCTAGTAGTGAGGTTTAAAATTTAACCTTGCTTATGTAATTTTTGGTCACTCATCCTTGTGAGATGTTCGCACCTTTATTTCTGTATCGTATTATTCCTTCATACAGGTTTTATATTTAATAGTTTTAAGTACTATTTATACCGGATGAAAGAGATTTAGATCTCACCAGCTAAAGAAATGATACTATATATGGAGGCAAATGAACAAAATGTAACATTTTAGACCTAAAAACATATTTTTAAATATTAAAAAGTTTAGTGCACCTTTCATGGCGTTATATTTCAAATTCGAAATGATTACGAAATGTTATATTGAAGGACGTGATAGAACAAATATGGTCAGACTCTTCATTTTCTTCCTTAAACGCTTCTTTTCGCCACAATTAAACAACATTGTTTTGGAAAAATCGTAACTTTAACCGAAGGATAATGAGAGATAGAAGGAGTTTGAAGACACGTACTCCCTGATCTTGTATACACTTCAAATCAGTTTAGTATTAGGAGGTGCGCGGGTTGTGGAGACTGTATGTACAAGCAATTGTGGTAACATTAGCTGAATGTTGAAATAAATACATTATTTTATTTATTGCATTCCTCTAAATGTTTGAATACAAATATTTCGCTTTTATTTCGATTTATTGAATGATTATGCAAAATTTATAGCTATTTTTCGTTTACTTTAAGTAGGTATGTATGTATGAGTAAATATTTTAAGTGCAAATCATGTATATTCTTTCATTCTTTCACACAAAGGCAAACGGAATCTGTGTTTTGTTCTAGGTACTTTCATTAAACGTTAAAACCATTCCCGTAAATGTAATTGATGCAAGATTTCGTCATTCAGTTCCCGACAAGGGGTATTGTGGGGTAGTGGTCACGTTTCGCCACCACCGCAAACCACAGTAGCATCATATCAGTGGCTACAATAGGAAGGCGCGGTTGCCAAGCGTCTCTTTTTTCCAAAATGTTTACTACATATCTATGAAATATCAAAGAAAAGTACTCATGACCTTTTTCACTGTCTTCATCGAGATCTATTTCTGGTTCAAAGGATGACGTGTATACTCCTTCCATTCAGCAGAGTTTCATTTTGTGCAGTATTTACTTTAACCTAAAATATTACATTTTCCCCTCTGTTTTCTACTTCAAAGTAATTTTGAGTACAGTCTGTTTTGTAGTCACCTTTTTATAAAAGATACTTCTGATTTTATATTTCAGTGTCTTGTCTGTCATATAAATGAAAACTTGCTAATTATTTTAACTGCATCTCGGGTTTTTAACAAAAGTAATATGATTAAAAGGAGTGTACTGAATTAATTTTATTCCTATGCTGTTCAATCAAGATTCCTCCCGTGTCCCGCAATGTGCAACCTAAAGGCACTCTCTTGGTGGGTTTTTCAATTATATCTACATCTGGTTTCCAAATTGCCCTCTTTCCGCGCCTTCGCCCTTCTGCTAGGATACCAATCCTACCCGGCATCACTGGTTAGGCGGCCAAATCTAGAACTGGTTTCTGCAGGTTTGCAAGTAGGTAACCCATCTCTTACATGGCTCACCAGGCTGACACGACGCAGGAGCTGACTCAACTATGTGAGACATGGGAATACACTACCCCTCGAGTTCAGCATAGATGTCTGGTCCGGTGTACTCCTAGTAACGTCAAAAATACCACAAGTGCTCAGAGCCCACCCAGCTACACCTGAAGGGGTCGTGACCCCTTTATAAGTTTTTGATTCATGTGTTGTTTTCCCTCATCTCTGATTAAGGGCATCTATATTTGTTGAAAAGTATAGCCATAGAAATCTTCACTTTCGTAATCCTCTGTTGTTAATTATGGGTATCTCATTGCAATCTATATTTATGATTGTTCTGGTATTATATTACAGATTTATAACTACTTGTCTAGATAGTTGAGATAAACTATTTTATTCATAATTGTGGGCCGCTAAAATGCTATGCAAAATAAAACAAAGTGTTAAAACCACAAAAAAAGGAAGCTCATACCGCAGTCGAATAGGTTTACGAAAGTGGCATTTAAACAGTAATTTTGAGATTAAATTTTCCTCTTCCAGCAAATTTTATTTGAAGTTTACTTAGTTAAGCATTCATCATCAAAAGCAATGCTTTGGAACGGTTATGAAAGCTTGTCTTTCCGGAATAAACACAAAACTGTTCTGTAGACGTAAATTGTTATGATATATAATAACGGAGATTAAATAGATTCAGGTTAGTTAGATAACATAATTGTGTACGGAGCAAACAAACGCTTTTGTAAATTACTCTTAACATACAATGTCGCAAATTAGCCTCAGCGCACTGAATGCAGCCTCTCTCTAGCTGTTAAAAAAAGTTAAACTTGATAATTAATCTTCATATTGAGAGTGAAGATGCGTTGTTTTCAGTTCACACATACGCCCATCCGAATAGCAAACAGCTTTGTCATGCGGAATCCTACCAAAAGATTATATTTTATCGGCACTGTACTAATTGGTGGAGATGTAGTCTGCGTCTGCGAGGGAGGGGAGGAAACGAGAGGATGAGGGGATAAAAAGGTTTTGCTGGAATTAATTAAATCGAGGCGAAAAGATCCCAGAGTTTGTTCGGCTGCTGACCTTAAATCTGCGTCCCCTTAGGGATTCGGTTTTCCTCTTTGTCACTTGATTCAGTTACTGAAAATAAGACCAGAAACGTTGCTCTCCTTAAAGTGGATCTCAAAAATTAGCAACTTTTGTGTTTACAGAGTTCAAGGCCTAAATTATAGAACCTTCGCGATTTATGAAAGATATCACCCTCGTATAACCCAAGCTGAGAGAAAAAAAGCAGAAATAAGAAGTAAAATGAAAAGTGGGCAATTAGATAAAGGGGATTCCGTTCCATTTAATGGGCAACGCACTAAATTACTACAGTAAACATGCATTTAAGCTGTGTTAAACTTTATAAGTAAAGCAGAGTGGATTATGCTGATCATTAGCAGTAATATATTTAATATACATTTGTTGTTTTGTTGATTTATTTTATTTATGGACGCTCTTTTTAACATCTCAGGTCATCTGCGTCCCATTTTATTCAAGGCGTGCCACGGCCGACAGATTTTGCTCAGATGCCTTTCTTTCAGGCTTGAGGTTCTTTTTCGTGCCGTAAATTACGACACGGGACCCACGGCTTTACTTCCCTTCCGAAGGAAGTCATACTTAGGATTTTTACGCCCGAAAAAATCCATCGATCCTGGCCGTGTTTGAACCCGCGATCTGGGGTTTAGAAAGCAAGTATGGTTACCACTACACCACCAGGACCGACATACACATTTGAGAAGCAGTATGACATACTTCAGAAGGCTTAACATAAAGAAAAATAAAACAGAATATCACAAGGAAAATTACTCAGAAAGTGCAAAAGTCCTAGTTCCATTTCCCGAGCAGACGTTCTTTTCATACCAAGTTCCTTTGCGATACGTGACCGACTTTTCTGGGGCGAATCTAAAGTGTTTTTAAACACAGTTCCTACATTAGCATTGTCCGCACAGATCGCTTTCGTCCACTTCTTCCTTTTCGCAGTCTTTGAATAGTTCCCGTACGTCTGAATTTGTTTAGAACTGTTCAAATAGACAGTGGGTCTCCATGAAACTCTACAAAACAGTTCACTTACTGCTTTCAGGTCCGGTCCTTCACCTCCAACAATTCCTCTATCACTGAGTGTCATAACAAAATTATTAAATCCACGATATCCAGAAATAATTGAAGTTATAAATGATATCTATTAGCTACTTCTGGTATTATTTGCGTATAGCAATCATCTTTACAAGCAAAATATTAAAACAATAATATATATCCATATACTAATAAATGTAATAGAAAAGATTGAATCGCCATACAATATGTCATATTTTGTAGACAAGTTCTGAAGTTACCATAAAGTTCGCCGAGGGGGGGGGGCACAAGTTTGGCAGAACTATTTTTGATTTGCTTTATTTACGGACGCTCTTTAACATCTCAGGTCATCAGCGTCCCATTCAATTCAGGACTTGAAACGGCCGGTAAATTTTATCGGGAGGCCTCTTCTTTCTGGCTTGAGGTTTTTTATCGTGCTGTAAATCTACAACACGGGACCCACGGGTTTATTTTCCATCCGAAGGAAGCCAAACTTAGGATTTTACACCCGAAAAAATGCATCGGTCCTGGCCGGGATTGAACTCGCGATCTCGGGTTTAGAAGGCAAGTATGATTATGACTACACAACCAGGACCGACTGCAGAACTAAGGATAGTAGAAAGGAAAGGTATAATAGTGGAGAGAATCTTGAAATATTGGGTCAGATATCTAAATTTAGATAACAATTTACTAAAAGGTTGTTTTACGTACCAAAGAGATGTAGTGGAGAGTGAGAGTCGGTTTGGGTAGGTGGGGGAAACTATTAGAAGAAATCGGAACCGTGGATGTGTTGCAATTGGGTGAAGGTAACATTAGTGAATTTTGGAAAGAGGTGAAGGTAGAAGACATAGAGAAGCAAGAGATTTAGGCTAGCTTAGGGGATAAACGTTCTTTACATATATAGAGAATAGTTAAAGAAACTGGGAATGGGAGAAATATATAGATAACTGTAATCAATTCGGAAGAATAGATCTTGCGTGGATGCACACAGGGGTATTATTGAAAAGAATTAAAAAAATTTAAAAATGGTGTATTAATTGTGGGAAAGTGGATAATGTGTTGCATTGTCTAATAGAATGTGAAATGGTAAAAGGGTGGAGGGATAGTAAATTTAATTGTTATGTTTAATGTTAGTTAAGGAAATAAATTCACTCATAGTATATATATTTGTAATTTTTATTAGTTAAATCGATGACACCATCAAATATTTTTGGGGGACATAGAGCACCAAATATACATGGAATTATTTATTCACATACAAGTGCAGATTTACAATTTTGTTTCTCACTTTGCAAGTGATGAACATCCTTAAGAAACGAAATTTTTTTTTCTTACAGTGGATTAAACCATTAAAATGTTTTTAAAAAGATTTTCAAATGCATATTCACGCGATCACTAAAAATTGAGTATAAAAAAATTAAAAACCGCATGAATGAACTATGTGCCCCAGCAATCCCCCCGTCGGTCTTGGTGGTGTAGTGGTTACCATATTTGCCTCCTACACCCAAGCACGCGGGTTCGAACCCGGTCAGGACCGATGGATTTTTTCGGGCGTAAAAGTCCTAAGTATGGCTTCCTTCGGAAGGGAAGTAAAGCCGTGGGTCCCGTGTCATACATTTACGGCAAGATAAAGAACCTCAAGCCTGAAAGAGAGGCCTCTGAGCAAAATTTGTCGGCCGTTTCACGCCCTGAGTTGAATGGAACGCTGATGACCTGAGATGTTAAAGAGCGTCCATAAACAAATCAATAAAAAAAAAAAAAAAAAAAAAAGCAATCCCCCCTCTTGTGTCAACAAGTTGTAGGAAAGCTACTATATAAGGCATCCCCTTTACTATTTAACTACGTTTACGTGTAAGGTACAAAACTTTTCCTCAGTTGCCTATTCTTGAAGCCATTGTCATTGTGGGGCGTTTTTCAAACAGTGCTTCGTGAAGCCCATACGCCTACAATGCTGGATCTATTGTATTTCTGCTAAGGGGTTTAGTGGTTGGGGAGCTGATGCATTCATCAGGGCCCTGTTTCATAAAAGTATGGTCTAATACATTACAAGTGTACGAAATGGTAACGTGTAAGTTATTAGTGACATTTTGTTCCACATAGATTTCTGCTACTCTTTTATTTTACTTCTCCATACTTACAAATATACAAGTGAATTTTCGCAGTTCTGTTCTATGAAAGTATTAGTATTAGTCGGGCACTGGTAGTTTGTATAAAATTTTCTACAGTGTAGGAATATTTGTTACTTCAAACACTAGCACCAAAGTTACCTTTCTAGTGATTTTGGGAGCCAGTTAACCCAAATGTGCTAAGTATTAGCGAAAGTGATTCAATGATGAGTAGGAATATATATATAAAGAAAGAATAAATAAATATTTGTATATAAGGATAAAGTTAAGTTAAGTGCAAATAAAGTACGACTTGATTGATATTGACGTTTCCTGTTCCAAATGCATATTTCAGACCGGCATCTTAGTTAATGTGATTTTAAGGTTCTTGCTGCTTGCCACGAAAATAATTTCTTTTCAATCTCTTTTAGAATAATTTCGTTTGGCACAATTTTCCCTTTTTTATGAGCACATGGTTGTAAAATAATATAAGCAAATGGACTAATAAAATGACCCGAAAGCAATCGGAATGCGCGATTCTTGTGCCATCTCTCGACGGGTTAAATTGATGCTTCTAAATGTAGCCTTATGGAACCGTCGTCTCAAAGTGAATTATTACCCTTGAATGTCGATAAATACATAATAAAGTATTTAAATTAGCATTATGTCTGAGAAAGAAATAAGACCCATTTTGCAGGAATGACAATGATTCGCGCCGTGCATTAAAAATCCCTAAAGAGTGGACATAACGTAATTCAAGGTGTGGCAAACAGCTTTCCTCCATCTTGCTCTTATATGACGATCCAAATGACGTCACTTGTAACTTTTTACTAATATTTTATCAGTGTAGTATTTCTTTCGTGGAACAGAAAATTACAAGACCATACTTTACAAGGGCCTGCAATAATACACTTGTATGTATTAGACCACACACAGGGCCCAGAAAAAGAGGTCGTCATGTTTGGAGTCATGCATACTGTTCCTCAACTCCATGTATACTTTTCATAGGAAAGCTATATACATATTTACAACATTTATAATGTGACAGCTCATATATACAAAAAGCTATATCTTTTATTATATATTGATGATTATGAATTTCTAACGTTTTAATAGCAAAAAAAATAAAGTGTAAAAATGTTCCTCACTTCATAAATGGAGAAATCGCTTCAGGTTTGTTCGTTCCTTAGAAAATAAAAATGGTAAACATGATTCCAAAACTTTAATTGACAGATCATTTGCCATTTGCAGTCTATTTTGGTGGCGAATGTACTGAACAGTGCTAAACAGAGAAAGTGGTAAAGGGACAGATCAATAGCAGAATTGTGTAGCGGACAAATGAAGCTTTGTTTTCACAGGAATACGTAGGTTCAACTAAGGCTGTTTTCATTCGATTTAACATAATTAAATATAACAACATGAACGTCTATGATAACTTACTATATCTTTGTGTGGTGTAAATCTCCATATTTGTGTTACCCAAACCACATATGCTACTTTAAAACTTGCTGATGTTATTTATAATATCCTGCTATTCAGTTATTTGGGCCTCTTTGACTCGAACTGCCCACTCAGGTTTGGTAAATTATGGCATTGCAGGCTACAACAGAAACAGAATAAAAACAAACACATCTAGAACACACTAAATAAATCGTAGCACCAATATATACACGGATAGAGCTAAAATGTTTAAACTGCTCACCGTTGTAGCGCGTAAATACACACTTTAAAACTCGGCTCAATTGCAGTGGCAACATAGAAGAAGAAATAGTTACCTAATATTTCTGAAGCCGAGTGAGTAGATTGCCCAGAATTTTGTCATTTACCGGCAGAGGCGGCCAGCAATAAAGGACAGATGAAACCTACCTCCCAAAGAAAATGCCATGATTGTTTACCATTTTCTCTTCTCGTGGTCACCTTTTAAAACAAAAAATGCACGATAACAGGTCTGTGTAACCGATTTGTTCTTAATTACATATTACACTATAAGCACGTTCCCTCTCCACTGTAATAGCGGTAGCATGCGGGTCCTCCGTTAGAGAGAGAAGCTCATGGGCCAATCCGGAAAATATTACGATTTAAACTTATACCTTGATGGGCCAGAAAATATTTACAAGGACTTATATTTGTCTTTTCTTAAGCTGGGTTAACCAGTTTCTGTATTTTCTTGGGCCAGCAGGAAGACGGCCCATGACCAGTGCTAGGTATTCTTTCTTTGGAACCAAATATTGGGGGATTATTGACACAACGCATGATTGACTATGGGTTTTTCACACTTTGTTTGAAATTGGGTGGCTTCCTCGCTGTTTGACAGTAGAAAGCTGATCTTCACAGTGTTAATTGTTAAATGACAAGCTAGCGTATCTATTTTGTGGCAATGAATAAAGTGGACATTTTATTGATGACTTCCTTTTGGTGTCTAAGTTTAACTGTTAAGTTGAAAGTGAAACGTTTGAACCTCGTCAATCGGCAGCTATAGGTGTTACTCAGCAAGGCGGCACAAAATTAAAAAGCTTTTTTTTTATGGTTTCCAAAAAAAAAAAAAACATCTTGGTTAACAACGTGTGTAGTGATAAACGAATATTTTCTATTTGAATGAGATTAGAAAAGAAATTTTAAAAAATCGTTTCTATACAAGCCGACGAAACGACATATATTACGTACATATCACAATTTGTTGTGATATTACTATACATCAACGGGGGTAAACGCGCTCATAAAACCCATTGCTGTTTCTGAATTGGCTGCAGAAGGCTTAAGACGTTCTTTAACAGCTGAATTAGAAGAGTTCCACATAAACCAGAAATTTATAGCACAAACGTGCGATGGCGCTGCAGTTATGAGAGAATGTCAGGGAGGAATATAAGTCTTGATAAAAAAGAACTTCCTTCACACCATTTGTGTGTCAGGTAGTTATGCCCCTGGCCCACTCTTCTACAGGGGTCATGAGTCGCCACTGGATTTACCGGCCTTGAGCACGATATCCGGGATTGTTCTGCTGCTTAAATAAATGACCAAACAAAAGAACTGGATTTGTTTTATTTACGGACGCTCTTTAACATTTCAGGTCATCAGTGTCTCACTCAATTCAAATTTTGCTCAGAGGCCTCTCTTTCAGGCTTGAGGTTCTTTATCGTGCGGTAAATGTACGACACGGGATCCATGGCTTTACTTCCTTCCGAAGGAAGCCATACTTAGAGATTTTACGCCCGAAAAAATTAATGGATCCTGGCTGAGATTGCATCCTCGATCTTTGATTTGCGATGCAAGTTTGGTTACCACTAAATCACCAGACCGACAACAAAGAACTGCACGACCTTTTGAAGTATAGATGCTAAAAGTTAAAGCTAATTAAAGACAAAATAAAGATATACAACCAAAATAATAATAATAATAATAGTAATAGTAATAATAATAATAATAGTAATAATAATAAAAATAATAAATTATTCATAAATAAAAATGTGACAACATCATATCTGAAGAGATGAACGCCAATTACCTCATTCATACAATTTATGTCTGTCGCTCTTTCTATTCTCCTGTCTCTGTTTTAGTCCAATGCAAAAAATAAATAATTGGCTTATTTACTAGTCGAGTGATAAAAATAAATGCTTATTAATACACAAAAAAACGACAAAAATCTGAAAACATACATAAATATCATACGCATATATTTCACTGAACATGCTGCTGTCATTTGATTTTGGAGTACTGCTTTACATTCATATAAAGAGCCATTTTAAACGGGGCTTAATCCATTGAACATTATACATGTTTTTTTCACCCTCCCAATTAGAAATGTCTGATCAATGAAATGAGTGGGAGCATCAGGGTAATTGGTGGCTTGTTTGTGTCTCCAATTAGTTGTCAAACGATTTCTCCCGTCTCGCACACCTGGCCTATTAGCCATCAATCTGCCGATGCGGCGGCCTTTGTAGGCAATGGGACGACCTATGTATGGAGCTGACACATCTTGTCACCAATCCCTAGGCAAGCTCGATGTGGAGTACAGTTAACATGGACGCTGGAACCTGTGCATGTCTGGAACAGCTGAGCCAAGTACTACCGTTCAAATCTTGATAAACGTCTCCACATGTAACTGGTTAATTTTTAGGCTGCCAGACGTGCTCGGTCCAGAAGTCCTGACATAAACAAGAGTAGGACACAGTTGTGCAGTGATATCATTGGCTGCTGTCGCTCTAGAGAGAGGCAGAAGGAAGGGCACAGAACGCCTGAAACCCTTTGAAATTTGGCAAATAAGCATCTCCATATCTTTTGCAATGATTTCCTCAGGTTTCTTTTTTTATAAAAAACGCACAATCTCAATTATAATTAAATGCTCTTTTCAGAGTACTCCTGGAAACTTTATATATTTTCAAACAATTTCCTTCTATGACCATTTTTGTATTAATTATGCCCCGATAATTTATTGGAATCCTCATTTTTTTCAATCAATCTGGAAGAAAATATTCTTTTTTCTGTATCACAATGCAACACCAGCTCTTTCTCAGAAACGCATTTTACAATGACATGAAAATGTATACTTAAACTCTATAAGGTTAGTTTAATCATTGAAATACTTTTTTGTGTTTGTATATAAGCTAATTAAATTCTTGCACTGTATTCAAAAATTTCAAATGTTAAAGTAACAAAATGCTATTTCTATTAAAATGTATTATCAGCAGGCCTCGGACTTTGACGACGGTTTTTTTTTTACTTATGCATAGACTTGACTACGTTGAATCTAAATTTCTTACCTCTTGCGAAACTTACAGATGAGTGCCGCGGCGCGTGGAACTGAAAGTCGTTCTTATAATGAGTACTAAGAACTGCGTGTATCATACCGCATGTCGAACTGGTGAATACGAATTGAGTAATGAACCGAACTGAACTGAACTGGCTCGAGTGAACTGAAGAACGACTGACCTGAACTGCATGCCTTGTGTAGATATTCAAACTCAGGTCTGCTCTGTCTCGCCGTGTATAAAACTTCAGAGTGCCTCAGTGCAACAAACTCTCCCTTATATATTAAATTCAAATAAAAAATTATTGACTTTAACGTGTCTATCTTTAAAAGTTCAAACGCATATTCTCCATTGGCTGGTTCAATTTCACACATTGCAACTGCCATTCACTATTTTTTGAAAGTTTTAAAATATTTTATCACCATTGGCTGCTATTGGCCATTTTTAAAGGACTAACAGTACGATAACATGTAGGAGTCAAAGACCCAAAAGTTTTAGAACTCCTTCGGATTGTTAACTCTGCCACAACATGCCTTTTTAAAGAAGGAGAGGCTTCACACAGCGACCCTCGAGTTCATTCTCCCAATTGAGAACCTTTCGGCCTCCAAACTACCGTGGGCAGTTAACAACAGAGGGGCTTTTTCTTTTGTGCAATTCTTACATCTAGTTAAAGCTTGTGACACAAGTATATACATAATATTAGTATTATTAATTATAGTGCCAAAGTATGCCGACTGGGCTTACATAAATATACATTCAGTGGGAGGAACCGTAAGGACTGTTTCAATTGATAGGATTATTATGCATCGCTTAATTGTTTTTCATTTATAAAGTATTTTCCATTTTATAAAAAATAATAGTATTCGTTAATTGTTGGCAGTTCATTGTACGCCAGCATTAATAAATATTATTTCAGTGAGTACATTGGTGCTTTAGTTCAAAATTTTGTCAAATTTTGAAAGTTCTGAGTTGACCGTCAAACTTTTGCAATTAAAAAAAAAGTATTTGTTAGTTATTGTCGCTTTGCCCACATTGATCTTCTCGCGACGTTTGTAGATTGAACGTGAGTACTGTAGATATAAATCTGCAGTTATGAATTAATGAGATGAAATGAATAAATGATGGCCCAAGTGATCTGGGAGTTCTTGGCGTCTTAAAGCTATCTGGCATTTACCTTCTCAAAGTAAGGAAAATTTTCAAAAATAGCCAACACATACAACTTGACCTGACCGGAAATCGAACCCAGAATCTCCGGATTAGTAGTCGCAAACCCTACCACCCGACCACTGAGGCTACCTTTTGCAATCGTATAGTTCGAGAAACAAGAGGTAATGTGCTATAATACTGAAAAATAAGATAATATTTTCTGACAAAATATTGATTTTTGGAATTATTGAGTTTTTGAAAATATTCATTGGATCAAGACAGAGAGTTCAGAAAAAAAGTTGCATTATTTGCTTCTAAATATCAAATATAAAATTTTCTAAAGTTATTATAAATTATTGTTATTATCATTACAAGTTTTGAAAAAGTTATTTTTTTCTCTTAAAACCAAAATGCCCTTATAATATTGAGGCTAAAAGCTCATTTTGTATTCCATGTATGACATTTTTATGATAATAATTCAAAGATATAACACTACAGCTTAAATTCTTAGATTACCTACTTTTTTCCATGGTGTAATATGATTCCTTTGTAATTGTTCTATGTTCGTACAGAAACCATTACATAATTCTTATAACATGTCAGATCATTCATATTTCACACTTCGAACCGAAACCTTCAATCGAGCCTCTACAACAAAGAAACTCGATTTGAGAGCGATTATGGTGGAATCTGGTCTCTTTATGGCTCCAGTATCAAATCTGTAATTTATTTCCCTTTTTACGATAACAGTGTTTGTAGAGACAGTATTTTTAGAATAATTAGTTTCACTGAAGAACATTCTATTTAGCTAGAGCACTTCCTTTATCCAATCACAAATTTGAAATGTTATTCCCATTTCCTTGGCATAAATCTTCTGTTTTATAATAGTTTGTCTCTTCCTATGCCTTAAAATTAAAGGTATAAACCACATTGAACCAAAAAAAAAAAAAAAATAATAAATAAATAACTAATCTATATCATTTAAACAGCAATAAAATTATATTTAATTTCACATTTAAATAAACTTCTTCCTAACCATAAACCAATTAATGGTTCTAAATTCGCCCAAACACTCTATTGGAGAAGCAAATGACCAACAATAATGCATATAACTTTTCCCTCATTAATTGACTACCCTTTAATAACTGATTTTTTGTCCAAGTAAAATCTGTAACTGCAGCTTGAGTTTGTTGAGACTTATAATGCCCTCTTTCTATCGTTCTCTTCCAATAAAATGGTTCTGAATCACTGTTTTTGTGGTGAAATGAAAAGGGAGCTACTTATTAACGAGTCCGTGTTTCACACGTGAGACCCTCCCCGAGGTCGCCACGGGTGGCCGAGGTTGTTAAGACGCGGACTCGTAAGCGGGAGGTCTGGGGTTCGAATCCCGCCAGTACCGTCCTTCCTGACTGAGGTTTTTCCAGGTTTTCCTCAGTCCTCATAAATGGCAAATGCCGGGGAGGTACCTAAACTTAGGCCTGGAACGCTTCCTTCCTTTAAAATATTCCTTTCCCTTTCCCAATGTATCATTTCATCTCATGTATCGTTAGTGTCCTCCGCCTGTGGTGCCTCAGTAATAAAAATGGGCGTTAAACACTATTCAAAAAAAAAAAAAAAATGAGACCCTCCCAATGGGTAAATGTGCGAGGTAATGCTAACAATGTGTTGATAATGCTCACAGCTAAAATATGTGCACCAAAACTATTGACAACTGCTGAAATTAAAAGCAAAGATTCAGAGAATTTTGGAAAGCAAGCCGAAAGATAATGGCAACCCTGATTAAGAAAAGAGGAAATTTTTAAAAAAAATTAATTATTCCAAGAACAGTAATTTGACACCATTTTACATACTTAAATAAAATGTTTTGATTGGATAAGAACGTTTATCAAGATAGTGGGATCTTGTAAAAAGAAAAGGTAGGCAGTTTTGAAAGTAAAGGTTTCATGTGTTAAATATTAATGTAACTCATTTTAAATAATATTAATATGGGAACCCAGAGTTTCTGCACTATTTAGAACTTGTTATTTATTGAAATCTATATTATTACATGTGCATGCACCCAAGAATTTGCACGTTTATTTGTTTACCATTACTACAGTTCCCGTGCCTCAAAGGTTGAGGTGTGGAGGCAATTGAAATATCATGTTATCATGGCCTGAGTAATTACTACACACACGTACAGGCTGCAAATCATATAATTAACTAGATCGCGTACTGCGGAATGGGAGGGCAGAGGACGCTGGTGATAAAATATAGACACGTTCAGGAGGGAAAAAAAAAAAAAAAAAAAAAAAAACGTGAAACGCTTTCCATAATACAAATCATGTGCAACAACACAATGTTGTTTTTACATGTGTTATTTGCCAAAATATGCTGCCTCAAAATGTTTAGGGGAGAAAGATGCTTGCAATTGAAGAACAGAAATTCTAAATACCAAATCTTATGGTACATACCTGATAAAGTAAAGCGTATACGTTTCAGGGGGTTAACCTGCAGTCTTATTGCTTTTAGATCAGTACAATATATCAAAGGAATATGCATCAGGTATAAAAGGCTATTAATAGCTTTTATATTTGCTGTTTATTTTCCAGTTCGTTAATTTCTGCCCATTTCTTGTTCTAAATTTAATAATTGTTTACGATAATGATACTGAAACTTTTTTTTAATGTTAGTATTATCCTACAAAAGTTTATGTACTAAAGCGGTGGAAATAGGCCTGAAAAATATTAACTTAATAAAATAAGTTTTTAAACCTGCACCAAACGTTTTATCATCTTTTTCAAATATGGACATTTTACAGCTAAAGGAAATAGTTTTGTAAATTAGATGATATAGAACAAACGTTCATAAACAGGTTATTTTAATGCTAGTAATCACAAACAGCAATTAGATACTCCAAACTTCATCAAAATGTTAAAATTGGTGGTTTTTCTTTTAGCATTAGATTTGCTACTTATTTCACTATAAAGTGAGAGAATGAAATGTAAAAATAGTTCAATATAGCCAAATGAAATTAGTCATCGTTCCTAAAACAAGAATCGCCTGTCTCATTTCGGTACTTGAGGCTTGCTCAAGGCTGGCCCATTGTGTCTATGTCCCCAATGGGGACACCTCAGAGAGGAATGGATGAGATGAGGGATACACCGGAAGGCCAAGTTCTTCGGGCGGTGACTGCGCGGACGCAGAGAGTGTCTCTAACATCTTTCAAGATAGAATACCATCGATGAAGGCCATACACTCCTCTTCCCCCCTTCCGAGCCGTGCGAGCCCCTCAGAAAGTTCCTTCCATTGGTTGGGATAGAAACTTTTCCAAAGCACGAGTCACTCAAAACGACCTAGCCTACCTCACCCTGGCACAAAATAATATGATAAGTAATTAGAAACTAAAGGGATTCTCTAAACCCTCCTTCAAAAAAAAAGTGTTTTTCCTAATTTTATTACACCCTTCCCTGTAAAAAATTAAATGGGAGAGCGGAAAATTTGTGGAAATTTGTGGAAATGGAATATCCACCAGGGCCCAGGGAAACAACGAAGAAATCCAATGTCAGGATGGCCTGCCCACTGAACTTGGGACCTTCCGAATATGAACATCAAACGATACCACTTGAACCACCCAGCTCATTTGTCTTATAGTTAGTCCTGCTTTTGAAACGAGATGTTCCAAGCAATCCAAAACAGTGTAGTTGTACATGGAACGGTACTGAGCAAATGGGCGCAGAAATGCAGTGTTTTAAAATCAAAGTTCTACTGTATAAGTAGGTAGGTGTAGTAGCGATTGCAATGTATCATGGTAACATGAATGTAAGAGTGATTGAAAAAGACAGATATCTTCATTCGTTATAAATACGCATCGGAATTTCTAAGCACTAAAACCAGAAAGAATTGGATGAAGTTGAAATTGGCACTGAACTGTAGACAGTAGATGGGAGGGATACAATTGGTAACGAATACAAATTACCCTATCACCTAAAGACTTTGAGTGTATCTAATTTGATTAAAGTATTTAAGAATTCCGAAACTTAACTATAAAAATATCGCCATGAAATGTGTGGCAAAAAAGAAAAAGAAAGAATAAAAATCGGCTAATATATTAAGTAACAAGTTTTGGTGATAGCGTAGCCTTAAACTTGTTGATAATGGGTGCACCGGACTATACAGGTTGTACCAAAAAGGTATGTCAAAACTTAGGGAAATATTCTTCACTTATACAAGCTAAAAAATATAATATGAACTGGGTCCGGGATTGCTTTATTTCCTTGTTAGACCCCTTTTTCTACACTGTACCACATATCAGAATATTCAAAAACAGAACATTTGAGTACCGCATTTGTGTACCTGAAACGAGGTCTGTAAACACACAGAACTGACACCACGTGATCTGTGCTACGTCAAGCAATGAAGTGAGTAGCACAACAAGTGGACTGCGTGGTACAGAACCACAACAACGGTGAACCTAGGAACTAAGTGTAGTTAGAACACCTCCAACCTTATTAACCAGAGGTAAAAATGAATTGTGGGGTTATTGCTGAAGGATAGTTATGCTGACATTCTAGCTTGCACACCACACCGCGTAAGCGGAGTTGTATACAAAGAGCTTTAACAAGGAAATAAAGCTTTTCCTTATGTTCTTAAGGAAAATATTTCCTTAAATATGTTCATTTAACATATTTGCAGCCTCTATATGCAAGGAATGTTTCCGCAAAGTTTCGATATACCTTTATGTTACACCTGTATAGACAACCAGCTCTGGTTTTTCTTTCTTTCTTTGCGGTTCATTCCGCTTGGAGTTGTGACTTGATAATGCTAAGGTTTAACGTGCTCGATTAGTGTTGTAGTTGTGGGTTACAAAATGTGCAGTACTGGCAAAGGTTTCTATTTCATCCTTTGCTTAAGTGTGTGAGATTTTGAAGGTGATTGGGATACAACAGAGGTCTCCAAAATGTGGTCCGCAAGGCTTTCCCAGTGAACCCACGAAGCAATATAATATTGTAAACAGCAGTTATTTTTTAATGTATGGTTACAAACAATGAATTGTAAGAAAACGAAAGATGATACAAATTTACGGTGAGTATTTATTGAAGTAAAGTAAATTAGAATCATTTTTAAGGTCATTCTTTGTTTCGGAGGGAACTTTTAAAACAAATTAGCGAAAAATCGTGGACCAGGTAGAACACTCTCTGTACCGTCATTGTTATGATGCCTTTCGTATTAATCGAATTGTGTGAAAAATAGTTCTCTGCACTCATTTTGTATAAACTGTTTGGAAAAAAGTATAATCAGAACTAATAATACAATTTTTTCCTAAGCCTGGTATACCACAGCTTGTAACTGAAAATGGGTTCTGGTGGTGTAGTGGTAACCATAATTGTCTCGTAAAGCCAAGAGCGCGGATCCAATCTCGGCCAGGATTGACGAATTTTTACGGGCGTAAAAATCGTAAATATGGATGGCTTCCTTCGGAAGGGAAATACAGCCATGAGTCCCGTTTCAAACATTTACGGCACAATAAAGAACCTCGAACCTGAAAGAAGCGGTCTCTGAGCAAAATTTACCGGCCGTTTCACGCTCTGAATTGAATTGGACGCTGTTGACCTGAGATGTTAAAGAGTGTCCGTAAATAAAACAAATCAACAACTTGTAATAACTGAAATGTAGTATGCTCCCTCTCATTTAAGAATTAAAATTAAGGGCTAATGTTGTACCATCCTGTATTGTTAGTTATTAATAATGTTAATATTTTGTGCATTTTGTGTTCTTGTTAAGGTATATTATTATTATTATTATTATTATTATTATTATTATTATTATTATTATTGTTGTTGTTGTTGTTGTTGTTGTATATGGATACACGAATGATAAAAAGGAAAATACGATTATTTATCATTTATTTGTTTGCTTACGCCTTTAAATTTCGTGAGCCTGTTATACTACTTAAAAAAAAGAAACATACACGATACAAATTTAAGATTTTCAATTTTGAGTTAAATCTTTGAATGCGCGAGAGTGAGAGAGCTTTAAAAAAGCTGGTCCGTCAAGGAAGTTTGAGAACTGCTGAGATATACGAGGTGGACATGTATCTATTCGTAGCTGCTGGCACACTGGTTCGTTTTTAAGCAATGTCAAACTGTACTCTTTTAGAAATTCGGCTATAAGATGTCATCAACAATGCAAACAATTGCAGGTTTGGCCAGAAAGCTTAACAGGGCTTTTTTTGAGTAGTGTTTAACGCCCATTGTTACTACCGAGGCACCACAGGCGAATTAACAGGATTGAAAGTATTCTGTATATCCATGCAATATGTTTTGGAAAATAAATAATTTCTTAGGATTTGTAGTCAACAAGATTTTCTGACCTAAATTTGCTCTTTTTTCAGGTAAGGTGCCTTAAAAGGAATGTGTTTGCCAATAAGCTTCCCCTGACGAGGAATTCGAAATAAATATTGAAATTGAAATTGAAACGATCAGTTAGACATGTTATAGCCCAATTTTGTCAACATACAGCGTCAAGTTCCATGTGAACTATAGGTAAGATATTAGTTATTTATGTCCTATTCTTAATATGTGAGATATTTCTATTTTCTGAGGTCTTGTATCGAAAGAATTACTCTGTAGATTATCCTAAGCAGTTTCTTTATGATCATTTTCACAAGTATCGGAATAGTGAAAGTGAAGAAAGTTTTTGCAGGCAAATATTTGGTATTGTAAATAGTAGTGATCTGGGAAAATAAAAATCCAATGACACCGGTAGTATATTTAAAGTTTTTAGTGACAGTGAAATAAAAGTATATATTTGGTATGCAATTATGTGTAGTACAAATCATTAACCTACAGGTGCCCCATTTATCCTGCTCACCCAAAATAAGTGATGTTAAAACGTTTGTTTGAACAATTTTTCTTTTGAAGCACCACTTATTTTGGGTGAGCAAGATAAATGGGACGCCCTGTATATACGCGGACCGCAATTCCTTTACGTTATTACCATATAAAAATTAGACCCGAATTTCACCAACGATTTTTGCCACCTTATTTGCATCTCAAAGTACGGCGCAACTGTTTATTGTTTTGCGTTTTTCGCTCTTCTCCCGACATGCAAACAATCACTACACGGAAAACAGTTTCCATGACAAAGAGAAAAACCTCAAATGGAATCTTTAAACACTGCTACATTATTTTACAGATACAGCCATTCAATTTCCTTTTGTCAGCTAATTACATTAAACAGTGACAACACGAGACGACGTGCGTAACTTTCTGCAATAGGATTGAATTAAAATGCGAATGTACTAACTCTTTCCTTGTAATTCTCTTCTTCATAATTCAAGCCGCCTTTTTATATATTAATACAACAGCAGCAAAATAATAAACTAATGGTCAACAAAAAACAAAGGCTTCGTATTATTAACTGATTAGAGTTCTTGTGCAGACAGAAACATTCAGCATATTCTGTCGGTAATATTTAGAATAATGATTAAATGATTTCCACGGTGTGGTAGATACGTTTTCCAGTCGCAAGAGAAACCATTTCAGTGGCGTTATTGTCCGGCAAGAGAACCATGAGAAAATTTCTCATACAGAATCTCGGAGAATGTTCTCAAACGTTTTAGTCTTTATGTTCATTTCTAGAATTATCAAGCATTTAAATACTTTGCATTTGGTGACATTATAAAATATATAAGTCGGTCCTGGTGGTGTAGTGGTAACCATACTTGCCTTCTAAACCCAAGATCGCGGGTTCAAACCCGGCCAGGATCGATGGATTTTTTTCGGGCGTAAAAATCCTAAGTATGGTTTCCTTCAGAAGGGAAGTAAAGCCGTGGGTCCCGTGTCGTACATTTACGACACGATAAAGAACCTCAAGCCCGAAAGAAGAGACCTCTGAGCAAAATTTGTCGGCCGTTTCACGCCCTGAATAGAATGGGACGCTGATGACCTGAGATGTAAAACAGCGTCTGTAAATAAACAAATCAAAAAATAAAAAGTTTGATAAATAATACATGGCATAACTGAATATATAATGATTCTAAAGTAATACAGGAATTTGAAATTAACCACCACACTTTTTTTTTATATAAATCACACATATACGAGGTGTCTCTCAGATAAATTTATATAAATATGTAACTTAAAATATCTACAGATATAGCTAAGATATAAGAAAACTCAAATAAGTTAAAAATAACATAACATATAATTTATTCATATTATCAACTTGGATTACCAGTAACATAAATAAAAAAGACAGGAGCATTTGTGGCGTTTTAAAAGACTTTAGATTAGGAACGTCTAAGACTCTCTGTCATGAGCTGCTTTCCTTAGTTGGGAAGATAAATGCAGAATTATTTTCTACCACCAATAGCAATAACAATATTCTTTGATAGGCAAGACAGGATTGGGGTTATGCAACTAAGGTCATCCATCAGTAATGCTTGTTAGCCACAAATCAGCAGTAAGTGAAATCGTTAAGTCTTCGGAAACAAAAGAATGTTTCGCTTAGATCAAGCTAATATCTGTTACCTTTTAGAGTGATCCTAACGTCAACAAATAATGTATTTCCGCAATTCGCGTCAAGAATACTCCCGATTGCCAGAAACACATGGCAAGTATAAGCGACGCAATGACAAGAGACCGGTAATTTCTGAGGTTAGGTTTACTGCTTGCTTTCTTGCAAGCGCCGGGTACTTTCTGCAGGACTTTGAAAACACATTTATAACTAGCCTATAGTTAAAGGTTTGCCCGGTTTATGTTTTACATAATACATCTCCGTAGAAACAGTAGCATTCATTAACGTCAGCCATGATAACAAGCGCAAACCTCTAACGCCTTGCCTTGTTTAAACAACCGTTGAATCTGGCGAAATGCATCTTGGGAGTTGGAGCGCATCAATTTGTAACTTCGAAATTTAACTTCATTAAGTCAGCAGTAATTAGTCACAAGTATTGATTTTTGTACAGTAGATGTTATTTATTACTGAACCTATCTCATATTTAGATTACTAACGGGGAACTACTTTCTTTGTGTGCATTACTACTGAGTTGAACTTGGCCGCACACAGTCATGCTAGTGACATCGTCACGTAATATTGTTTTGATCGAGATCACTTTAAGGGTAATTACAACATAAATAACATTTTAAAAAAAAATAATAGCTTACGAAATGTTAGTAGTTTCATATAATAACAGGTGTACGTAAAATCAAAGAAACAAAATCCAGTTTCTCTCTAGAAAAGGCATATTTTAAAGAACCTAAATTTAATTTAAATATACATACACAACTGATTTTGAAGTTTCCAAAGACTGTGCTTGCTTCGTGAAAGAAAAAGCAAAAACATAGTTTCAATTTGATAGTTTAATATTTGTTGCGTTTTTAAAACAAATTCTGGTGAACAGTATTCGCAGAGGGAATTTTGGAAACCTGGAAAGCTGTGTGAAAGATTTAAAGATATGTCTCTCAATATTGTAAGGCATGATCAGATATGCCATGGGTCAGTAGAAAAGAGGAGAATATGCTTTGAATTAAGGAGGAAGCACAAATAATGATGCATTTAAATAACATTAATATTATACAGGTATTACATTTATCTAGTTAGTATAACACATATTAATATATATATATATATATATAATTTGGCTTGGATTTTTGTATTGAAAATTAATTATTGTTACAAATATCTCAAATAACGATAGTGATTTTATTTTTATTTCTTTTATTTTTTATTTTCTTTGCTGAGGGGGGGGCATTTTCTCGTAACACAAAATGAAAAATGCAGAAAAAAACTTTAACCATACTAAACTTAGTATTGTTACTGCCAATTCTGAAATATTTTTTACATTTTTTGCAACTTTAACAAGAATCTTTTTGTGCTAAATTTGATATTCACTATTTTCATAAGTTCGTAACTGATATTTATTGTTCTGCTTGTTCTAAATTGATATTTATAATTTAATCTTAGAAAAACTGCCATTATCAAAAAAGTACTTTGAAGTATGCGCAAAAACTGTTTATTGTGTACAGTGTTGTTTCCAAAATGTCATAAAGTAAAATTTTCGACTATTTTATATTTAAGTTAACGTAGTATAGATAGGGGTCGAAGTATTTAACTACATCTTGTGGAGGTTAAGCTCTTGGAACCATTACTCTGAAAGGTTACAGTTTGAAGGAACAAGTAACCAAGTTAAAAAATAAATAAATTAAAGTATTAAGGTAATTAGTTGAAATTTGCGCCACTAAATTATTTATTTTTTAATTTTTTAACGCCAGACTAGTTATGGGTCTTCGAGACGATGTATTGAAAGAGCTAATTAGACTATTATTAAAAACCCGGAATTCGCCAGCATCCAGAGTTACGTGACTTTCATGTTCTCCCAGCAGCTTCTATAATGGAAATAATATGACAGGTTTTTGAAGCCAAAACCAGCGTTTGACTGTCAAAAATCTTTGCATCTGTTGTGCAAAAATCAAATGTGAAACAAATAAAGAAGATGGTGACAGAAAGAAAAGAGAAATTAGCGATACGGTGAAAATGGGCACATGAATTATTTAATAGCTAAACAATTAGGATTTTTTATAGACAGGGAAGTGAAGGGGATATATGACAAAAGCAACCGGAGAAGAGTAAAGGAGAAATAAAAGGCTAATTTTTGCGCCTGTTTAGGCTTCTGCCCACTTAAACTCGTCCTCCTCTTATTAGGCCTTCCTGAATTTCTTTACTCTAGCGGTTTGTAAGTCGTTGCTGATTATGAAATTGTACTAATAGATATTCCATCTGTAGTCTCTATATTTTTGTTATATTGCTGTCACGACGCCCTGTAGAATCACTTTAAATAAATATCATGAGGCCGGACATGGAACGTAGTTCACAATACTTATCATGTCCATTTCTACTGAAAATAAAGTAAAAACCGGAAAATAAGGAACCGAGAATCACAAATATTATCTAATTCAACCAGGGCATTTTATTAACATCTATGAGTAATACATTTTAAACCGAAGCAGCTGCTGTAATGTCCCCCTTCAAACTCTCCACTCGACTAGAAACCATTGGAGACCACCAAGCCTTGCCCTACTGCGCATGCGCTAATCTGTTAGTAGTTAATCTACTTTTCATTATTGGCGATGCCAACCGTCACTTCTAAACACACACGCCATATTAATTATTCAATTTGTCTATCTTTACTTTTCACGAAAGTGTACATTTTCCTTTTTGTTACCGGTCTCTCAAAACCGTTTCTACTGCTAAGAAAGAACCATAGCGAACAGATGCGTCTCTAGAGTCTTCATGTAGGCTAGACATATTCCCAAATTAACAAAGTTCTCTAGGCTGGAGGCTGTAAGAAAACCATATAGCCTGCTACTGTGTATGAAACTCATAAACAGGTATATTCAAAATTATTGTTAGAGCTTTGTGAATTTTTTTGTGTACAGTGCATTAAGTATATGATTATTGTCATTGCGATGGAAATAGAAACTCTTAAACTTTTGTTTTGTACTGATCATCAGTCGTTAGTTATGAACAAATGCAGTAGAAGTCTACACATTGACAAAAGACACATGCATTGAGCACATACAAATTTAGAGAGTTTTACTACATAGTAAAACAAGACATGTATTTCTTTCTTAATTATACTACGTAAATAATCTTGTAGTTATAGACTCATCACTACATATAAACAAGAGGTTTAATGGAAAAGGAACTGAGTAAGGAACCCGTTACCCAAACTTGGATTGTTCTTTTATAATTAATTTTAAATACAAAGTATGGTGGAAAATTACTAAATATGATTTTAATATGTTAATAGAACTTGACAATCAGCAACATTATGAATATATAAAAGTTAATAGAATATTGTTAATGTTCAACTTCAAGGTAAATCATTTGCGTATAAATAAAATATTCATTATTGCAACATATGAACTTGAATTTTATATCCTTAGTTAAAATTACAGACGAATAAACCATTAATTTAATTTTAGGCACATTATGTCTAATTAAAAGCAACTCTAAATAATCACTTTTTTAACAAAAAGTATTTGTTATAAAAATAATCTTACAATTTTTTCCCTTATAACCAAATCATGATGGAACAATTCGTTCCGAAAGCACATTCAATATAGAGCCTAACAAAATAAACCAAGCTAAAAGCCTACACACAGTTACAGTCAAAGCTTTACTGAAAGACAGTGAAAAGATAAACCGAAAATAATACCCAGATCACTGTTCCCATTACAGAAAATGAGTCAGGCTCCAAAAATTACCGTATTTCAAAGAAGAACTTTGTGGGTAAGTCTTGCTGAAGGATATCGTCGCAGAACAATGGAACACGACTTCCCAACCAGTCAGACAACAGTTTTAAGCAAGAATAAGCCTGGAGTCCTAATGTAGTTACACCAAATATGAGAGCAGACTGTTATGTTCCAACAAGTAGAGATGTTAAAGAAAAGGAATAGGAGGGCATGGCGCTGAGAAAAAAGGAAGATTCCGAAAATTCGAGAGAGGAAGAGAATATTCCTAGCAAAGCAAGAGGGTACACAAACTTAGAGAACATGTATAAACCGCTAGAAGGCTTCATTGAACTCAGAAGAGTCTGTTTATGTAGAACAGAAAAGACTAGAAAAAAGAAGCAATTAATATGATAGAAAATACCATAAATAAAGGTAAATAATAAAATATTAAATACCAAGAGAATGTAGGGAGTAATAAATGAAGAACGAAAAAAGAAGAATAAAGAAAATGGAAGAAATCAGTAAAGCTGAATGAGATGTTACGAAGCAAATAGGACGAAGTTTCAAAGATGCATTAAAAAAATTGAGAGAGATAAG
This sequence comes from Metallyticus violacea, assembly GCA_030762175.1. Taxonomy (NCBI): domain Eukaryota; kingdom Metazoa; phylum Arthropoda; class Insecta; order Mantodea; family Metallyticidae; genus Metallyticus; species Metallyticus violacea. The sequence continues at coordinate 64,149,475 of CM060842.1, forward strand.
TATTAAAGAGGAGAAAGTCTACGAACATACACCAAGAAAGTCACAAAGTTTAAAAAAAAAAAAAAATAGTAAAGAACGCTTCAATGGAAAGATACCAAGAATGGCAGGAAACGCAAAGAAATAAATAAACAAACAAAAACCAATGAATACTAGAATGAGCAGGGAAGCTCATTAACAGAGTTTGCGATTCTGTTGTTAACGCCACTGAAGTGTTTTCCTAACGGCCATAGGGACGGTCTCCATGCAACCCAATACGTAATGGATACCCATAGTTCATTTTATTACATTAACAGAGCAGCGTGGTAAATTTTAGCTTTCACCTTCAACGTGAACATCAGAAATAAAGTCAACGTAAACATATGTATTCAAAGTACCCAACTTTGATGGAATAAATTACCTTCCTGAACCACGTGGGATTTTCGTCATATCCTCCCACAACATAGTTAAATGTGAGGAAGCCTGCAATACCAACATTTTCAGCGTTAACAAATTAACATAAGAGCAACATAAAGTTTTTTATTATACAGGTAAAAACTATCATATTGCTCACGTGGCTTGGAAAATAGTTATACTTGTCTAAATAATTTGCTATTAAACAGGTGTTTATTTTTCGTTCATTGTATCGGATTTACTGTACTTTTATTGGTTACTGGTTACGTGAAACCTGGAGCCGTATTGTTTACTTTCAATCAGCAGATGGCCTTACCTGCTCAGTTACTTTCCTATTCATCTATTTTGTTTGTATTGTTTTAACACTAAATGCTCTTTGGGATTTCATAGTATGGATGTATTCAAGCCGGTATTTACCCTCAGATTAAGCAAAACCACGAAAATAAACCTTAGGTTGGGCGATGGAGAATAGAACTTCTTAATATATCAATTCTTATTCTGGGCCAACTTCCTGGTTTGAAACATTCTAAAATATTATTGTAAATAAGATGTGTAAAACATTAAATATTTTTTCATCCCATTAAGAGCGAATGGGTTAAAGAAAAAATATGCGTTTTTGCGAAAATAAATATTTCAAAGGTTTGAAAAAATTCTCATAAACAAAGCTATTTTCATGAGAATAGCTTCATATTGTATGGTTTATAGTTCAAAACTTACCATTTTGAATAACTACTATTTAAAATAAATTCACTTTAAACAAAACATGTAAATTTAGACATATGGGGAAATTGAAAAAGCAATGTTGATCACCTTGAGCTGTCATCCCCTCGCCTTCAGCCACCTTATATTCAAATTTCAAAGAGGACCCCTGTGTTACAATAATTAAGTTTAAAATACTCAATTATTATATATTTTCTTTCTATCACGGCCTACCAACCTGGATTTTCATCATTTTTGTTTAAATTTGGGAAGAATAAAAAAATAAGTCAGTTAGTTGTAGAATGAAAATGCAATTTATTTTGGATTATATTACACTTTTACTAAATTAGTTGTTTAAAAGGTGTCCCATTGTTGGCTAGACAATATTACAGATTATTTTGCAATTTCTGACTAGTTCGTTTGCATTCTGTTTTCTTTTTCTTATAGGGTATGCCAATTTTGAAAAAGTGGTACTAAAAGACAATTGTCACATTAATGCTCAACTTTTTTTTGTATTTTGTAGAAACTCAAGCAACAATAACAACAGATTTCCAGCAATGATAGAACATAAAAGATGCGATAGCAATTGAATCCTCTTTAACATTTAAGTATCATAAGGTAGAGAAGTCATTTTAAATTTTAAAGTGGGGTGGCTGGAATTAAGGGGATGAAGCCTAAAATGTAAGCAACGGTAATTTTAAGCTTTCTTTTCAGTGTATAAATTTACATATTTAAATTAATTTAAAACAGTTGGTTATGCATACTGTCCATTTTGAAACGAAACGAAAGCCCTCTATAAAAGAGCTCTGAACATTATTAGAAGTATAAAAATATACTAACATTTGAAATAGTTTAAAGCAATTGTGGTTTGAAAACACAGTGAGATAAACACTACAACAAAAATTAGGAACTAAAACGTCCCAACACAAAAGTAATTAAACACCTAAATGAAAGAAAATAAGATAACGAAGAATAATTTTGTAGGCAGAATATAGCAACATATAATGCCTCTAGTATATGTCTCTATAACCAAAGTATATCAACAGAAATTGAAAGCAACGAGAGCATACAATTAAACACTTCCAGAATGCTACGTAATTAAAACAATATGCAGGATTCTGTAGCACTCTAATACCCAAAAATGCTTATATGCATCAAACGTAAAACTTTATTTGAAAAGATTATCACTACCAACTTATAAAAATACTCCAACACATTAAAATATTACTGTACACTCACATACAAAATAATATCTGCGTCACTAGATTTAGAAAGGATAAAGAAATGTGCAGCAGTCTTTAAAGTAACGCCAAAGCTTTGAAGGTAATATGCAGAAAGTGACCGTTTATAGAAAAGAAAATAAACATCTTTCTCTCATGTTAAACACGCCGCATAATGCATACACAGTCATGAGCCCAAAAAAGTTTACGACGAACAAGAACTTAACTGCCTCGCTCAGCAGCCGAAAAACAAATGACATGATCAAATCTAGGAGGCGAAGGCGGAAGAAATACTTAATACTGGACGCGATAGGGATGCAATACATAAAGTAACTAATATTTGTGTAGTACTGAAATGATTATATGATTAACTACTTAGCTCTTAGGTAACATAACACATGTAATTTTAAACTTAAAAATAGCTTAAAAGCTAATTGAAGCTAATTCTCTGGGATGTTTTTCACACCATAGTAGGGGTTACTGTCCTTTCGTGCAATAACTAGGTAATCTTTGTTGAATGTTTCGAAAGTTTTATATTACTTATCTATTAGAAGTGGCTGCTATTGCAAATGACTCAAAGGAATTCAAGCATCATTATTAGAGCAAAAACATGCGTTTTCATTTTCTTCATTTTTACAAGTCCCTTGACGCACAGTCGGTACCTAAGAAGAATTCCAGAAAGAAGAACAAGAATCGATATTAATTAGAGGACGTTATATAAAAGATATAATCTTGAGCAATGTCTAATGGGACGGTAAACTCTGGGATATATTTTCAACTCGCAATTTATTTTTCTAGTCTTTTTACACTCTTCAGATACATATAAAAGGACACAGTTGTATTTCTTTGATGAGTTTTGGAAATAGCGGTTCATGGGTATAAACATTAGAATAATAAGGAATTTAATTAAAGGTGAAATTATTAAAAAATCCACCATGAATGATTAAAAATGTAATCAACCCATTTCAGTTTGTAACAAAAGATTCAAACTTAGTTTAAAAAATCGGGCCATGGCGGGCGTTCGAACCACGGATACTTAGCTTTCCGTACTGACGCTCTAACCAACTCCAAGCAGGAAGCCATGAACCTCTCTCATCTATTTTATATATCCCAGAAACCTCCGTAAGAACGTCTCTTGGATGTATAGAATCAGGTGCTATTCGCAGTTCCGTGTTTAGAGAAGTACACGGACTGTAGGCAGGGAAGGCTGAAGTTCCATGGTTCGAATCCCGGCATTGACTCGAATTTTTCAAGAAAAAAACGTCATTTTCCACGTTTCATTGTAATTTAAAGAGCAAAAATAAAAGACTTCACTACTTCCTGAAATGTAAACTGAAATACACAAAGTAGGTACTCACATTTCTACAAATAAATCAAGGTACTCATACCTACAGCAGTAGTTTTTTTAAATAATGTTCCATGTCTTGCAGAGGCATCAAGACGGCGGATACCGGTGACACTTGAAATGAAATTATAAATCGGAAAATACTTGTATTAAGGAAAGATGCATTTCAGGACTAAGTTTAGGATACCTCTCGAACATTTTCCATTTATGAGGACTTAGAAAAGTCTAGAAAAGAACCTAGTCGGGAAAAACAATCCCATTGGGAATCGAATCCCAGAGTACCCGCTCCTTAACGATCTCGACCACCCATATCGATACAACAGAATTTGTTTCTGCTGTCCATTCCATTCAAACTTCTAAATGTGCAAGCATTTTAGTTAAATAACAAAATTATTATTAGTAGAAGTGTATTTGGCACTTTGCTATAATAAAAGAAATCCACAGCTCGAATTGCGTTGTCACATTATTTTGAAAACAAAGGAATAACAAACTTTTGCAGGATCACGTGATGGAAATGCGCCTGTACTTGGAGGAGTGCCCGAGAGTAAGAACAACAACAAAAATAATAAATCAAATCATAGAAGGTGTTTCTATTGCCGAGAAATGGCTATCGTTAATATCAATTTTTTAAAACGGGAAATCTATCATGGTGTTTGTGTCAGGGCTTCAATAATTAAGCTGTTCAGCAAAATAACAGCCTTAAGGATTAAAAGAAGCATATCCCGTTATATTTCAAAAGAAAAGACAGGCAAGTCCTATTTAGATGATATATTTACACTATGGCAAATAATGGAGAAGATAAGTGTGAAAGACCACGAAACAAAATTGTGTTTATAGATTTAGAAAAGTTGTATGGCTCATTTCTCGAAGATGATGTAGATAAACGTATTATTAAGCTTGTTAAGAGTATGTGTTAAAATAGCAAACGTGGGAGACGCATTTCTTCTGAGTTTAACATATCTACAGAATTTACAAAGTTGTGCAATGTCGTCATCTTATTGTGCATTCGGAAATGAAGTTAAAAATAAAGTAATGCATTCTTTACTCTTTGCGGATGACCAAGTCATCATGGCCCAAGAACGGGATAACCTTAAACACATAATGAAAAAATAATAAATTGATATAAATCAAGAGGGCTAAATGTTACTTTTGTAAAGACAGAGAATTTGGTTGTTGGTGGAGAAGGTGGGAACTTGAGTTTTGAACTGGTAGACGTTTTAAGCATCTCGGTTCAGTCTGGTACAGGTTAAAGGGGTGTTGCAAATTGTGTGTCCAAGTCCGCGGTGCTATTAAGCAGATAAATGAAGTGCTTTGGAATCGGGACATTACACAGAAAACTAAGTTGTTGAAGAAGTATAAATGGATATCTACGGCGCAGTTTACGTCCGTCTCGTCTACAAAAGATCAGAAATGATACCACAAAGTAAAAGTTAAATTTAGAAGGAAATGTCACTGATCGCCTGGAACGTTGACATCTTCAATGTTTCGGGAATATTTAACGAATGTCAGAGAATGGAAGGGTTGAATTGCCTCCCTCCAGGAAGGGAGAAAAGGGGACGGCCTGAGTTTATGTTGAAGGGAAGAGTCATGCAGGTAATGAGAGCAGCTAGAGGTCTGAAGACGGGTCGTGCAACAACAATATAAGACGGAAAAGCAGAATACAACATATCTGCTTATAAAATAGATATTCATTTAGAAATGAGATAAGTTATCTGTCTCAAAGATATCATACAGACATATAATTTAAAGATTTCAACAACGAAGACACAACCAATGGTTTTTAAAGGGAACAATTATACAAGATGTAAGGTAGTTATTAATGAAGAAATAATAGCACTCGTTTCTAGTTTTAATTATCTAGGTTTTAGTGTATTTTACAGTAAAAGTGAAGATCTGAATATAAAACTAAATAAATTAAGAGGAATGAATGGAACAATAAGGAGAATAGTAAAGAACAAGACGTCAAAATAACACAAACGAAATTCTATAAAGTATTGACAGTGCTAATGGCAACACATGGAAGTGAAAACTGGACTATGAAGAGGATAGATCGGAAAAGAATAGAAACCACAGAGGTGAGATTTTTAAGAGCGGTAACTGCATTTACTCTCTTAGACAAACAAAGGAATAAAGAAAGTTAAATATACATAATTTAAATTAAAAGCAATTAAAATTTTAATTAATTGGTATCAGCATATATTAAGAATGAAAGAGGAACGGGTGCCTAGATTTTTTACTAAATTATAAATCTACAGGATATCGCCAAGTAGGAAGATCAATAAATAACAAGATGGAGCAATATGTTTAATTGAGGACGGAACAGGTCGACAGGCGTACATCTTGTGGCGGAAGAAATAAGTAGATATGGAATAACAAACGCTCCATCCTGTAATACTTGTCTGATATTTCACTTATATTTGTGCAAACATCTCGCACTGCCGAAACCTCTGATTGTTATATATTTGGCAAATCCTTTCTTCTAAACTCCACTCTTCTCTTTTTTATTATTTTTTAAAAGAACATTTTATTTTGTTCCAAATTTATGCTATAAATTTAGTAAGCAAAAATGTAAATGGAAAAGAAAAGCATCTCTAACTGAATTAGCCGAAAACACTGTCTTTAAATTTTTGCAAATGCTTAGTAATGTTATTGATCCAAATGTTATATTTGGTTTGTTTTTAATGTAATTTAAAAAATTAAATACAGATGATTATTTTCGTAAACATTTCCATTCCTGCTTTATTAACCATATTTTCATATAGATTTGCTCTGTGAAGTATTTAGATGACCATATTATATTTAAATATTAGCTAAAGGGATAAAGTACGTAAATATCTTCAGAAAGAAACGAATGTTATGTGCATTCATTGGGTGCATGACCTGCTCTCAACTGTTGGGCTACTCATTTTGTGGACTTGTATAATTACGATCTATGGTCCTCTCTTTTTCGATGTATGGTTGCACTTAATTGCACGTTTTAAAGCTGGCTACATCAAGCTGTATCGCATTGAATTTCATGGAGGCTTAATTTTCAGAAAACGAAACCCTTGAAAAGAGGGATATAGAACACTAATGTAGAGGGTATCGAAACGGCTGGTAGCTTTCACGCGATCATTTACTAAATGAGGTATATGTGAAAACGTGGATTCAATTTTGTTGGTGATTATCATCGGCAATCAATGTATGGCCGCGAACTAACCATGGTTATAATGTTTTCCTATACTCAATTAAGCTATTAAACGTTTCCAGCAAAGTCGTATTAATTTATTATATTCCTAAATTACACATCAATAGCAATACCTGTTCCTTGATTTTATCAATTTCTTGTTTTGTTTTCACTCATAGTATTTAACATTCAGTACAATATTATCCTATTCACTTCAATTGGCTAGATATATTTTGTGTGTTTACTATATTTATGCTTGTACTGTGCGAATAGTGATGCTTTATCCTGCGGCGCGGGGATTTTTCTATGAGCGAGCTACCACTGTTTCCCGCACCTTGGAGGGGATAGCAAGCCTCCTTGCTTACTTGTTGATCTTGCTGACTGTCGCAGTCGTAGCGCAACTGTTTTAACGTGTGTGTGTGTGTGTGTGTGTGTGTGTGTTGTGTCGTGTTGTTCCTTTCTTAATTCAACAGTATACATAAAGTGTATAATGTCTCGTGTGTTTACAACGGCACAACGTGTCTTTATGTATAATTCATATGTGCTAACCCATTGGTGAAAGAATCATAAGACCATTTTTAGCAACATTTAATTCTGTTACTTATTTGAATACCATTTTAACTTTTTTTCAGGGAATTAACAGACAGGGAGGGTGATCATGCATTTTTTCAACAAAACACTGCGAATAATTCCATGAGAGCAATTCATAACGTGTTTCCACTGGACAGAGTTATTAGTACGGATTTGTGGCCCACTCGCTCCCCGATTTAATAGCCTGCGATTATTATCTCTGGGGTAAATGAAAAACATGTCGTGTACAAGACAAACCCCCACACCATCCAAGAACTCTTAAGATAATATTTATCAAACTAAACTGCAATGTGAGATGAATCATTTAACCAAAGAGATGCTAAAATGCGTGGGAAATGAAGGCAGGTAGGTAGTTTCAACTATAATGAGTTTCTAAAAGTAGAATGTGTATTGTTGTATAGTTGGTTTGTATTATAATTTTACCTTCCGCTAATCACCGAGACCCGGCTGGCCGGTTAACCGGCTAACGAGCGACGCGCTCGCCCATAAGCAAAACGTTCCGGGGGTAAACAAAACTGATCGCATGGTATTAGCTTTATTATATCTTGACATTTATATACTAAATTTTGATTTAAGCAATACACATTCTGAGGTAATAATTTTAAAGATGTAAATATTCTATTTGCTGTAACATGACGAAAGTTTTTTTTTTTTTTTTCCCATACTTTCCAGCCTTTTATACATACATTTTAAATACATGTGCTTAGTGTTACAGTTATGTACATTTTCTTGGTATATAAAATTCCCCTATTCATACAACAGCGCTTAAATAAAAAAGAAAAATATTACTATTTTTGGTACTGTAATTGAGAAGGGTACTTCATTATTCATTCATATAGGTACATCTAAAAATATTCCTTAAATTTCTTCTGCTTTCTTTTTCTTTCTTTCTTTCTTCCTTTATTTTCTTTTCTTTTTCTTTTCTGTTTGTTTGCTTGTTTCCATTCCTGCACTTTCCTTTCTCGTTTTTGCTCCCTCAATTACTTCTGAAGGCTTCACAGACTGCGTTATAATTGGCTTAAATTTTTAATGAAGTGCAGTAATTTTCCATTATAAACGAAGTACATAAAGTTTCTAGTATGCACATCAGAAATATTTTGTCACGTCACTTTTTAAGGAGAAATTTTATATGTATATTTAGCAAATTCTGCGAGTCAAAAAGCATTTCATCACACTACGTTCGCACCGCCACGGGTGGCCGAGGTCGTTAAGGCACGGACTCGTGAGCGGGAGGTCTGCGGTTCGAATCCCGCCAGGACTGTCCTCCCTGACGGGGGTTTTTTCCAGGTTTTCCTCAGTCTTCATAACTGGCAAATGCCGGGGAGGTACCTAAATTTAGGCCTGGAACGCTTCCTTCCTCAAAAAAAAAAATATCCTTTCCCAATGTATCATTTCATCTATCATCAGTGTCCACCGCCTCAAAAAAAAAAAAAAAAAAAAAAAAAAAAAAAAACACTACGTCCGTATAATTACTTTTCATTTTGTGTGATGCTAATACCATTTAACTACATAATCATTGCGCAGATATTTTTATTTCTTTGATTTGCTAGTTTCTGTAATGTGAAAATCACATTGCAAGCATCAAAGATAGTCCTCGGCATATTAATATCCAAGTGGTAGCGCTTCCCTTGTTATTTCTTGATGGGTAGAAATTTAGATGTAAAAAGTGTGCGTTTTCAACAAATTTTCATTTTCCTTAGTATCGTTTAACAATTTGGTTATAGAAAGCAAAGTTTAAGTGTGGGTCGATTGCGATATTTAAAATAACATTCCCTCTTAGTTAAGTCTTAATATGCGTTTATCATACTCGTATAGAAGTTGCAGTTTTTTATATCAGAGATTGTCATACACCATTAGGACTGCATAGATAAGGGCTTTTTTTTTCTGACCCTAGGTAGAATTTTTAAATTTTTTATACTCGTAAGTTATAAGCTTTCCGTTCAGATATGTCCTATGTTTTGGCTTGATAAATATGTCTGAATCATTTTTAATAATTTCGGCAAACAACATAACATTCGATTATTAGCAAAATTACGAAGCATTATTTATGTCAAGTGACACATTATAAAAAAATTAAAATCCATATTAAATTATAACAAACTCTTTAGCAATAGTGATATAAAAAAAATTCAATTCAAAGTTTAACTCTTAAATGATTTAGAGAATTTATTTCTGAAGGTACCTAATGCAATAACAATATTAATAAACCAAAGATTGTACTTTTTCCAAAAAAAAGTATGTGGTCGTCAAAAATGGAAGCAATTTGTATGAAATGTAAAATTTGTGCAAATTGGTGCCAGCAATAAAAACAAGTCTCTCCAATGAAAGTAAATAACTTAAATCTTCAATTTATACTGCACAACTCTTTGATCCAATAGGAACTATCTTATAGAAGCCCAGAAATTTATCCATTGCATCTTTTCGGCGGATGTTTTTATTGACATCTTTAAAATATCAACGAGGTCTTGAGCCTCTGTGTAGTTTAAACAGACACTAGTTTTTCAAAATATGCAAATAAATTTTATTTCCCGTTCACAGATCGCAGTTATAATAGCTGATACGGCATTGTGAATTTTTGTCACAATCTAGTTGTTTGTAGCAGTTATGGACGCCCTGAGCGCTCACCCTCTTGAAAATACGACCAGTCGACCACGCTTAAATTCACCATCCCACTTTTTAACCGTCCAAAACGAAAGGGAAGAGTCCTTTAATGTGGAATCTAACGCTCTATGTATTTATGTTAAGACTAAACCGTTAAATACAAAGTACTATATCAGAGTTCGTATTTCAGTTTTATCCATTTGTTGAACATTTTAACGCTAGTTCGTTTACACGATCGTCACAAGCAAGTGACTACACACATACGCACCTGAAACTTTACAATTAGTATATTAATTTGGTCATCTTAATACATCATTGTAATCAATATTTTACGCCTTTAGTTGCTCAATAAACTAAAGAAGTATATTTTAAAAACATACAAATTCACAAGAGTATAAAAATATTTATATATGTGTCTTTGAAGAAGAATAAGGGTTGTTCGAAATATATAGAAAATGTAAGTTTTTTTTATCTATTTCTGATTTTCTAGTTATCTAAATTACATTGTTCCAAGAGTTATTTTATATTTCATGTTTATTATATGTGTATAAAGCAACAATATAAAATATTGGGGCAATTTTTATTTGTATTAAGGTGAATTTGATCGATTGGTTGATTAAAGAGGGGGAAGGAGAGGAATTGATTGGTGTATTAATTAGGTGGTGTTACGAGGTTAAGTTCATAAGTTTCCAGCATAACCGTTTTCTGGGTATGATAAAGACCAAAAATATATTTCACTTTTCAATATAGTTACCCTTTATTGCAATACCCTTCTCACATCTATGAATTAACATTCCAATCCTCCCCCTCCCCAAAAATAATCAGAAGTCTTGTCCGAAAAATTGGCATAAACATCATCCATCACTTCGTCACACTTAAATTTCCTTCCTCGAAGATCCTTCTTGAACTTTGAGATGAGGAAATAGTTTCTGGGAGCTAGATCTGGGCTGTAGGTTGGATGGTCGATCTCCTTCAAGCCACATTTCTTCACAGTTTCCTTTGCAACAAGAGCTGTGTAAACAGGCGCGTTGTCGTGAAGAAGGTGCACACCACCACTCAGCTTTCCTCACCTTTTCTATTGATAGAAGCACGTAATATGGGCAGTAGGCCAGCATAGTGCTCCTCATTTACTGTGGTGTTCCTCTCCTTGAAGTCAATGAAGAGTATTCCTCCAAAGTTCCAAAAGATTGTGGCCATGGTCTTTTTGGTTGACTGAGTGACCCTGACCTTTAGAGGTGTTGCTTCGCCAGGTTTACGCCATTCCATTGATTCTATTTTGAACAAGGAATCATAGTAGAGGACCATAGTTTCATCTCCTGTAACAATGCTTTGCAGAACTTCTCTGATGTTGCTAAGGCAGAGCTCCAAAAATTTCAGACAAAATCGTTGTTGATTTTGGACTGAGAAAAGAAGCCTAGGCACCCCTCAAATACTAACCTTATTCATGTTTAAATGTTCATGAATAATTCGAAGGATTGTTGTTTTAGAAAGGGCCAACCGTGCTTGTATTTCTGTAACTTTGAGCGATTGGTCTTCCATAATTTCTCCCTCCTCAAGAGCGTGTTTTCAGGAGTGAAGGGTCGACCTGCACGCTCTTCGTCTTCAATGCTTTTTCGACCCATTAGAAAAAAGTTGGCCTATTCTTTTACGGTAAAATGTGAGGGGGGGGGGTACTTCCCCATATAAACCGTCCTACTGCTGTTTAACTTCATTTGGAGTAAGTCCTTCTTTTGTGAAGAAATTAATAACAGCTCAAAATTCCATTTTGAACTTGTCACAATCTTCTACATATAGCCTTCTTTATGCAACTATATGTGAACAACTGAACACAGCGGAAAGGAAGTTACAACTATAATTATTTCTTTTCAGATAAGGTATGACACCAGGTAAAGATTTTGTGAACGTGATAATCCTAATCGGCGAGGCCGGAAACTTATGGACCTACTCTTAATTGTATTCGGAGTAAACCTCTTCTTCCCCATGTACTCTCGGATTTGCCGTTTTTGCCGCAGCTATTCTTTTCAGTTTAATTTCAGGGAGCCTGTAGTTTCGTGAACTCGTTTGAGTCGACGGGAAGAGTAAAGCATCTAAATCATTACACAAAAACTCGCAGAATTGCAATTTACTAATCAGTTTATTAATCAGCCTTTTAATATTCTTTTCAATTATTTAATAGCTTAATTAATATTCTTTTCATGCGTTTGCATATCCGTAGCGCCTTGAGGATTGCTTTAAGAGTTTTTTAGTTCACTCTTGCATGGTCAAAGCTAAGCTAACAGCGATAGAACTACATTGGAGACAGATTTTTCATAATACTCAATATTTCTAGTCACTATTTATCTCTGACTGTTCTCTGACGATTGTTCACTACGCACTAGCGTATTTTGTTTACAGAACCTTTCCCGTTGCCAACAATCTAAGATATATCTTTCAACCCTCCGCAACAGTGCATCAAAGGTCAGTTTATGGTTCCGTTATTTAAAAAAAAGAACTCTTTCGGCATTTTCACACAAAAGGACCACTTGAGTTTCCTGTTTATATAACGGTATGTTTTCTCGACGCGGCCAATACTTAAGGCTAGTGGAACCCTTGTTGTAAATACAGGTATATACAATAAATGCAGGCCTGGTCCCTAATAAATCATATTTATAATAACAATCCCCTAAAAAGTCCTTGCACAAGTGTTCCCTGTCAAAACATGAGAATAAATACATTTACCTAAATAGAAATCAGGTTCAATACACGTCATATACATACATTAGAATATATTTATAAAATATTAATGTTAATTATTAGCATATTATCAATGTATGGAACTGAAGCTTTGAGTTTCGGTCTGAATATGTAATCTGAAAACCAGACAGAATGGTCAAGAAAAATAGTGGTAAAATATTCACATGAGAGGACAGAAATAGAACAAGATAGCAAAATATAATGCAAAATAAGTTAAAACCGAACAAATACTTTTAGCTATATAATTCTTAATAATTTTTCTGCATAGTAATTAAAGGAATGGAACTGGCTTCATTAGTACTATTGAAATTATTTTAATTTTCCAATGGTGATTTTCGAGAAGCATACAAATTTATATAAAATAAGGCACTTTCATAATTAGCTTGCTCTGAATGGCCGGGAAGCTCTTTATATCGCTTGAATTTTACTAGTATTTCCGCTCTCTTCTAACTGCCTCAGTCATTTTGAAGTGAATTCCGCCGTTTCCCCTTCACGACACGCCTTTCTTTCTCGTGTATTATTGTTGTCTGTTGCCTTTACCTTTGTAAAGATGTTGCTGTCGGTTCCCGTCTATTCTGTAACACTTTTATTGATGACCTGTGAGTGAATTGCGTTCGAGAGAATGGCTACAGACGGGAGCGATTTTTTTTTCTTTCCCCCTTCCTTTGGCAGCGACAGAAGACGACAGATTCAAGAATGGATAACATTGTTGGATGTCTCCCTTGGAAAAGAAGTTGATGAAGAAGCCAAAAAAGTGGAGGTTTCTGAGGAAAGGGCGGGAGCAATGGAAGATACGGCTGAAGAGAAGGGGAAAAATAGAAATGTTAAAGGAAGGAGATAGAGCCTGTAGATACAAGAACGGGTGTGAATAACGTTGTGTTTCCTTTGGCGAGCCGACGTAAGGGGACAAGTAAAAGGAACATAATGGGGATAAAGATAGCATGTAGATTTAAGAAATGAGTGCACAAAAGTAGGGCACGAGTTGGGGTGCAAAAGAATAAAGAACACAGAAGAATCAAAGCGATGCATCTCATTAGCACTTTCTTACGCAAATTAACAAATATTGATCACGCACATATTTTTGTGACGGTTATAATGATATAGAAAAAGGCTCTTTGAACAAAAATGGTTTCAATAATAATAATAATAATAATAATAATAATAATAATAATAATAATAATAACATTAGTATTGAAATTAGTTGGTGAACTAAAGGTTGTAGGTTCGAGTCTCGGCGCATTTTAATGGTGTTTGATATATGATACTTTTTTCTTTAATAGTGTTTAGTGTTGGTTTTCATCACTGAGGCATTATAGTATTTGGTAATTCGCACTACATAAGATGAAATAATAATTTGCAGACTTTTTTCAGGGAGAATGCGTTTCAGGCCTAGATATAGGGTGCCTCCCTGACTTTAGGCATTAACGAGGTCAGAGGAAAATGTGAAAAAATTCAGTCAGCGGTCCGTCCTCGCGGGAATCAAATTATAAACCTGCCATTCAGGAGTTCGTGGCTTACCTGTGTCGGTATGATATTCGTGATGCTGCTGCTGATGATGATGATGAGGATTTTACTAAGCATTATACATTGAGGTTATTTTACTTAAGGGCCGCCTGAGCACGACTGCTTACTGGGAAAGTGCAGCTGCCGCAACCAGAAAAAAAAAAGAGTCATAGCGCGTAAAGATAGTATTTTTAATTTAGTATTTATATTTTTACTGAAAGCATAAAACTATGCTCTATTTTTCAATTTTATAACAATAATTACTAAAATTTATAGAGATGCCCCTTAGTCACAATACGTTGTTCTCATTTGCCTAGAAAATTCCTGTACTTCATGTAATTTTTTTTTCTGGAAGAACACGGTGAAGTTGATGAATAGTTTCTGTACGGGGAACATGGTTGCCAACATATTTTCTTGCGAATCGCCTTACTACTTCACTGCAAAATTCCATTTTCATATCGTTCTTTTAGAGTATAATTATGTAGTGCTATAACTAAATAAGAACAATTTGCACCAGCTTAAACACAACGAAAGCACCCAGTAACACCCGATCGCAGAATCAGTCGCTAACAATGTTTCCTTCAAGTACCTAAGCGAGTTTGTTATGCAGTACATTTTCGTTGGTAAAGTTAATTTCCGGTTACATGGTGGAATTAAGATGTATGTCACTTACACGTGCCTTTATATGTAATTCAGGTCTTTGTTCCTTCAAAAAATTCTTACATATGCATTTACAGTTAGAGAAGATTATGATTTAAGTCATGATATCGATCATGCAGGTAGGTACATTTCTTGTGCAGTATTTAGTCATATCAGCGTTAAAATTATTGAAGCAAATATCCTATTTAATGCAGACATTTTAATAAACTTGAACGAAACTATGCAAGCGTTCAGCGTTGTTGTATTAATCATGTGGAACAGTACAGCCACGTGGAGAACAGTAAGGCTGTCAAATGAACTGACAGACTTGTTCAAAGAACTTTGCCATATCTAAAGTCTAACCCTCCGTCGAAAAGCATACGGTATTCCTCACAGTTTCGAAGCCCAGAAAATCACCTGAACCCAATACATGTCCGAAATCTTATATTCATTCCCATCACGTCTCCAGCAGGTTTTTGCCATCGCGATTTCTGACCGCTTCTCTCTTTCTGCTCTTTCTTGCATACGTCGCGTTATTTCTTCATAAGGGAACTCAAAGTTTCTAGTAAATAAAAGTAAAATACTGATATATATATGCTATTAATATATATACATATATATAGGCTTAGGTCCTAAATTCATCAGAATGAACAAGGTTCTAGCTAAAATTATTTATATTACTAATTTGTTCAGTCCTGTAAATGTAACCGATGGAACGTGTGCAGTAAGGACTTCGGATTTGGTTTGATCCTCATGCTGAATAAACCAAACCAATGAATGCCGTTTCTAATAACTGCAAACAAATATTTTATACATTGGTGGCCAAATTAATTGCATCGCTAATTGAAAATTCGGTTTCTTTAAGAATATCAAATAATTATGCTTTTGCGCCATTTTATTTGTGAGATCTGATAAATTGGTCGTTCTACAAGTTTTAATCATATAAAATATGATTCTTGATTAAATTATTAATAAATAAACTACTTTAATCACTTAAGAATGCAAATAGAAGTTCTGCAGATATATTTTTGACACTGCGAGATATTCTTATTTACGCTGTTATAATATAATTATTCATTGCATTAAAATAAAATATGTTTCTGGCAGAGAGACGCTGTATTTAAGCATACTGCAGTTCATGTTTACTTCTTGACAAAATAATTCCTTATTCTTCCGCAGTTCCCTACAGAGATGCGGCATATACTATAATTTTTCTTTAATTCTTTAACATTTATGCACTCCCATTATTACTTGCGCTTCGAGTCTGTTTTAATATTCGGACTTAATATTCGGAAAGATGTCTTGAGAGTGGTCGGGAAGGAACTTTTATTTACGGGAGAATAGTTATAACAAATATACATTTATTATAATAAAGAAATATTGAAACGTCTAATATTTAACAAGAATGCTTTAAACATTGTGTAAGCATAAGAATGCAAACGTTTAATGGTAAAGCACAATTAATTACAATAGAATATTAATATTACCCTTTGCTCGCTTCATTTTGAACATCATACAATTTTACTGATTATAATGGAAAAGTGAAGAGAAAATTAGTAACATTACGTGCTTGCCTTCAAATTGACAATCACAAAGTTTACTTTCCCAGCACAGTAAAAGATAATATACATAAAAATATTTATGGAAAACCTGATGATTTCCAATTACAAACATTTAAAGTTTAAAAATGCAATATAACATAACAAAGAAATCGCCTTAAATTTAAGATAATTAGAATAAATAATACTAATATATAACTTACAGAAATGCCTTGGTCAGTGAGTGCGGCGTGGAGAAAGGATAACGATTCTAACAATTTGGAAATGTTGAACAAAAACGTGTTTGCCCCTCAAAGCTGCAGCTCCTTCTCTCCGTGTCATTTGAGATATGCTATCAATAACCCCAGTGCAATGCTATGACGCTTTTGTACTGAATGGTTCCACGCCAGTCTAGTTGAATCAAAGAAAGGACACGGGGAATCGATTACCACATGGACGAAAGAAATAGGGAGAGAAACAGTGACACATAGTAACAAATGAGTCCCTGAAAAGATGACATTCTTGGATCTGGAAGCTGCTACACAGATGTAGAACACAGAAAAATGAAATACAGGCAGTGAAAATGGATGAATTCGGAATGAGATCCAGGATATCAATAGAATTGCCTAAACTTTTTCTGGAAGGTGGAAGCATGGAAGGCCGAGAGGATAATGGAAATCCTGTGTAGCCTAAGTGATTAAATGACATAATCTGCGGGAAAGAGATAGTAAAATGTGAAGGATGGCGGTTGGTATAACTGCTGACAAGTTAAGTTACAAACTCAACTTAAGTTACAACCTCAAAAGTAAGCAAGCAAAGACGACACAGAGATTAGTTCAGAACTTTTTTCGTGGCCACTCGAAGATTCAACATGCACTTTTTTTCAAGGATGACTAACACTGGTTAGTTTCATACAAAAGTACTCTTTCTAGAGCAGGGACGCCTGCAGATTTCCATCTCAGTACGGGCAAACACATACCCCATGGTACCAACTTTCAATAGCCTAACCCTCTGCTGTTGCGCTTATTAAGTACTTGAGAATGTTTCTTGGCATTTTATAACAATACGAATACACCTTTTACACGGTCTAAGGGATTTTATAATAATTACACTTTTCATAACCGTTAACGGATTTTTTATCATTTATAGGACATTAAATTATAGTCAGAAAATTGAAATACTGGCATTTTATATTTAAAGACAAGAAAGAATATGAAACTATTTTGTTATAAGCACTCTACTCACATTCTTTTCGGAATTATTTAAACAAAAATTGCTTTCTTTTTTTCCCCATCCCGTAATGACCCCATTACCTTTTCAATAAAGAAATTCTTCTGTGCTTTTATTTTATCTCGGTGAACTGACACCCTATATATTGCAGTTCTAAGAGTACTACAGACAAAAACGTCGTAACGTAACACAAACTTATTAATTTACAGAAAAAGATTTAAGTATAACACACCAAAAATTGCTACTTTTACAGAGGTTCCGTGATCCAATTGATCAACTATATGTTCTTACTTTTTTTTTTTGAATTATGAAAAATAAGTATTAACACCAAGTATTTAATTATCTATATCCACGCCAGAAATTTCACAGAGATTTCATGTTCAAATGTCTCTAATTTCATGTTTTTCAAAACTTCATATAAAATGAAATTTGATTGTTTGGTCTAAGTTTCAAAACCATATTATAGTCCTACTCTAGTCTCACACAATTAATGTCGACATAACTGCAACAAATGTCCTTTCCTATGGCGACATTTATTTAAAAGTGTCATGATAATATACTGTTGCATAATCAAATTGTTTGGAAAAAGCTTAAAAGGTACAAATATTGATGTCGTAAGGGAAATAATTTAATTGCAATATCTTTATAAACGTATCGACAAAGAGTTCACCGTATTCACAGGGTTTGCAGTGGTGAGGTGACCGCAATGAAGTATATTAATTATTCTATTCTTAATACTCAGTATTTATCTTTCCGCCAAGTATCGAACGAAAGCAAAGACTCGGTTCTTGAGACAATCAGCTTCTCTTCATGTGAAACTGTTAACGTGAATAAAAGGCGTCTCTCTTAAACTGAGAAACCTCCAGGTGGGAAATGAAGTACTCCTTAATTAATTTTAGATTGCTGTTAATAGTGCACGATTTACAAGCACGCAACAAAGACCATCAACGTCCCTCATATATTATAGCGAATTAAACATAGTAAAATATCATATCGCTGTATTTCTATACATATGAATTACCCCTACTTGCCTCTCCTTGTGAGCGTCCCTTGCCATTCGGAGCAGTTATGTAGTGGATAGGGACATCTCTTCAATGGTGGCGAACATACTTCATAACATTACTATTCACACACACACACAGGCGACTGAATATGCACACCCAAACCCTTACTGGGAGCTTAGTTGACGTTTACGTGACACAATTCATTTGAAAATATTCTATTTGTCCTCAGTGCAATAACCTTAGCCTACTAGAATCCCTTCTTTTGTCTACATGAGTCTCGCTATAACGTTATAATTATATTTCTTTCCATTTATATTTTAGTTCCAAAAAAAAAATGTGATCATTAAAATTATTAGTTTCATAATTCTGTCCTGCTTAAGTTTTGGAAGTTTTTTGCTGCCCTTGCCTTTTCCTTCGATAAAAGCAAGACAAATGTTTTAAAAAAAAAGTTAGGTTGTTTTTTAACTTTTTAATGGACTTTTTAAGCCAAACATTGCTTAAGTCTCAACTTTATGGCCACAAATTATTTAAAAAAAAAAACGGAAAAAAAAGCATAGTAAAAAGAAAAAAAAAGGGGAACATAATTAATTTTCTATTTAAATGCTTACTCTTAAAAAGCTAAAATTGGTCCTATTATTCTTATTATATTATAATATTATTCTCTCATTCAAGACAGAAAGAGAAAGGGGGATATAGAAAATTATCTTTTTGTCTTCTCGTCATTTATTTGATGATTGAATAATAAAGAAATCCGTTTAACTTTTGTAAAGAATGGTATAGGTTTACTGTTATCGTTGAACTTTTACATCATCCTTGCGACATTTGATTGATTAAAACTCACTGTCAATACAATTATCTTGTAGAGAGAGACCAACAGATGAGAATGCAATAATGACACTTTTCCCGAGAAACCGAATCCTCTCCTTTACCATTTCTACGAATTCAGATCTACACTAGTATTATTTTATACTAGTCTAAAGCGAGAAACACAATACTGATTCCATCGATGGGTGAATAGATTGAAAGTTCTGCAGAAAATTTTGCTATAATGCTATAACAAAAAATATAGAACCTGCATAATGATAATATATTCTGCACAGTTTAGTGTTGAGATTGATGCAATAAATATTGAGAGTTCTTTGGAGGAGTGCAGTATCAACAATAATTCTACGTTTATGACCAGCTATAAATAGGGAAATAAAGAGACGCTTCTGATATGAGAAAACCAGATAGGAGGAGCAGTCCAGGGGGAACTTGTACAAGGTAAAATAACCAATACTCATAATATGAGAGGAATATTAACAAAGTAACAAGGAGTGAAGAGCCAGAATATCCGATTATAAAAGTGGAGAGAACTGTTTTATTTATTTTTTGTTCTGAGCAGAACAGGCTTAAGACCAATTACAATGTTCATTACAAAATACAATCTCATGCAATGGTTTATAAATCTAACCTATACACAAATAGAATAAAGATCTATAAAAATAAAGCAAAAGGAACAAAAAGAAGGTGGCATAGCAATTAATTGTACAATTATTTCTAATTTCATTACTTATGCTAATCTACAAAAATAATTATTGATTACAGCATTTCAAAACTGAGTTTCAGACCCTTAAAAATATCTACACAAAAATGATGAAGTTTATTATAGGTGCATAATTTATTTAATGGTGAGTTTTTATGGATTTCTGTATTTACTCTGGATGTGAAAAACAGCTTCTTAAATCTACCTATTCTATTTGGTGCATAAAATAATATATTTACAATAATATTGATACCATCAATTGTATAATGTAACATTTTATACAGAAATATTAATCCCATAATATCTCTTCTAAAATTTAAAGCTTGAAATTTAAATATTCTTAAGAGGATTTCGTAAAATATGAGCATAGGATAAAATCCAATTCATTTAAATAGTAATATTTTAGAAATTTTATTGCACATTTTCTATTAAGTTAACATAATTGTGTTCTTAAGATTCCAAATAGAAGCATATTCAAGATTTTGTCTAACAAAAGAATTGTAAAGTCTCATTAATGTTTTTCTTTAAATGTATACGAATTTCGAATAATAAACTGAGATATTCTTAAAGATTGTGTTACACTATTTCAACATGTCTGTTAAATTTAATGTTTGTGTAAAAAGTACTCCTAAATATTTATTTTCAACTCGTTCAACGAGAGGTATTCTATTTAATTATAGAGATATTTGAAATCTTCTTCTAGCAAAAGACATTTTTACACATTTACGTTTGTTCACTTTGCTCCACGTATATAAGGAGTCTAGATCATATTATAGTTCTAAGCAGTCTTTAACATTAGTAATAGTTTTATATAATTTAACATCATCTGCAAACATTGATATTCTGTAACGTTGTCGACAATAGGTAAATCATTTATGAAACACAAAAACAATAATGGTCCTAGTTTAGAACCCTGTGAGATATCTGAATTAACATTGAATTGATATGACATTAAATTCTATCCTTTAAATATGATCGAAAACTTTCATTAATGGAAGAGAAAAATAACGTAGTAAGTAAACAGTCGTGATTAACTTTATCAAATATTTTTTGGAAAACTTGCTTAAACTGATCTAATTCTGATGATATAAACTCTGTGAAGTTAAAAAGATTTGTTACAATTGATCTTTCGAGTATAAATCCATTTAGCAATGGTGAACTCGCTAACTTAATATGATTAAATATGTGCATATAAATAATACTTTTCCATACTTTTTGCAGGTGTAGACAGAAAAGCAATAGGTCTGTATTTCTCATCTTGGAATTATTTGAGTTTGTTTCCATACTTTGGGAAAACTTCATTGCTGTAGAATTTGACTATAAATTAATGTTAGAGGATATATTAATAAATCACCAAATCCTTTAAAAATGTAAATCCGTGTTCCATCTGGCCCGGCAGATCATTTACTTTTAAGTTTTTTATTGTAATTTTAACTTCGTTTTCATTTATTTCACTTGTATTAAAGAATCTAAAATGTTAATGGTATTATCATATATATATTGAAGTACTACTCGAATAAACAGCTTTAAAGTAGTCAGCATGTCCATTAGCAATTTCATTGGGAGTTTTTAATATTCTATCATTATACTCCATCTCAATGTGAATCTGAAGATATTTCCGTTTAGTTTTTATAAACTGCCAGAAGTCATCAGTATTATGCGACAATTTATTTTCAACTTGCTCAACTTAACTTCTGAAGGCAATTTTAATTTCACTTTTTAACACTTTACGAATACTTTTATAACTTTCTCATACAATTTTATTTCTACGGTACTTCTCTTTCAATCTTATATTTTTATTATTTCTTTGGAAAACCAAATAGGACAGTTATGTTTGTTCTATTTTCTTTTGCGTACACATCTATCTTATTGAGTAAATTTTGCCATAGAAAATTGCCATTGAATAGTTAACATCTTGAGATGCTGCTATATGATCCCATTTACAATCACTCATAAGTTTGTATAGTTTATTAAAATGTGCTTTTCAAAAACTATGAGTATTTTTGACCGAATAATTTCTCAATTTTAAGCGTTAAATTTAGAGCAGGGTGGTACACATCAATGTTTACCAAAGCATTGCTATCTTCCCATACTTTAAGTGTTGTTATAATAAAGAGAATTAATTCTAAGGTTCTTCCACTTATATTTTTTTACATTACTCATAGACCGCATATTGGCAAAAGATAACATATTATTAAGTAATGTAGCTTATTACTACCCTTACTGAGATCATAATTTGTATCAGGTGTTTCGGGTAAATTAAAGTCACCCGTAATAATTACATGAGAGTTGAAAAATTCAAAATCTTGTTCTATTTTATCAAAATGTTCGATAAAAGTATTTATTTTAGTATTTGGAGGAAAATAAACCGTACTTATAATGAATATAATATTATTACAATAAAAAGTTATCCAAAGTAATTCGTTACTGCTATTAAGAGAAAAGATTTTTTTCCGGATTAAATGTAGATTTAAGCGCTATTAATCACCCCCACCAGGAGTTTGCGAATTTCTATCTTTTTGAAACACTGTGTACCGTGGTCAAATAATTCCGAATTAAAGATACATCTAGTAACCAAGATTCAGTTATACTAATTACATCATGCTTTGAGGAAATTACATAAAATTCAATAGTTTTGTTCTTAGACCTCCAACATTTTGATATAAATATCTAATAATTTTGTTTTACTTATTAAATATGAACTTAGAGTTCCATTTTATTTAGGTTCACTAAAAAGTTTTTATATCTTGTTTGGTAATTACATTAATGACTTGTGGAGAGTCTTCTTTCTTCATGAATATTTTTCCATTTCTAGATCACAGGTACTTTATACTGGTTGATCTGCGAAGTTGTTTGCATTTGACAAATAGATGTTTTCGGGCAGGAAAAGAGTATAATTAATGTAAAGAGGATTATTAAATGTGAACCTTAGGTCCAAGGTGAATAAATTCCTTTTGACAAGACGTCTTCCTAATATTTCTTCTTTGGCTGATCTCCTACAGGATTTTACAAAGACTGGACTGGGTAGCTGGAAGGAGGGGTTTAAATTCAAACGATGACAAGCATCGATATATAATATTCTATCTTGACATTTGGAGCTTTACCGTTGCCTTTTATCACTTCGATAGTATTGTCTATGGGCTGTGAAGGTATTCCATGAATTTCCAGCATTTAATTCTTGAGTACTATTCAAGGTCTTCCAGACGTTTCTTTAACTCTTTGTTTTCTTTTTATAGAATGAAATTTTCATTTTTAACTCCTTCCAAGATTTTTAAAATGTTTTCTAATTTTTTCGTATACACTTCTTGAATTTTTAAGCTAGTATCAAGTTTTTCTTGGCAGGAATTGATTGACTTTCCCATACCAGCTTCTAGTGTTTTTTGGGAAAATTTTATTGCTGTAATATCTTTTTTATTTGTTGTAACATTTCCATTATTTCAGGACTTGAACCCTCAGAGGATATTGCCGAAACAGTTTGTTCTGTATCACCTTACCTTCGAATATTGTTCGTACATTTTATAGATCAAGCTTCTTGTTTAACAAATTCTAAATTTTCTTTTCGAATATTTAAATATTTTAAGTGTATTGTTCGGTTGCAGTCAATACATTGTAATTTTTCAGTTTTTTTACCTGTTCCTGAAATTTTTGTATTACATACGTAGCATGAATAAATTTTTACAGCTAACAATGGAAAATGTGGCAGTAAAACAACTGATTATATGAAATTAACGATATCCCTTTCAAGATTATGGTATTATGCTATAATTTTGTTACGTTGGCAGTTCAAGGTGTATCGATACTGGTAAATCAGCTGAATGCTATTATTAAACTGAGAATTTATTACACTTTCTTATTACTACTGGTCAGTAACTATTATAATGAAGCATTTAAAATAAATTTCTGCCTTATAGGTATTATTAATTATGCTGTTAGTACATACATGACAGTAGTTATCGATGAATATTCCGGGACTCCTCAATTATACGTCTTCAGCACACCATTGCCAACCCAACCTTTTTCTATTTCTCCTAAAACAAAATATAGCTATTATTATTATTATTATAGCTATTATTATTATTATTATTATTATTATTATTATTATTAAATAAAAAGCTTGGAGCAGGATCAATACAAAGAATACGGATATTTACATAAAGGTTAAAACTCTTTATTCAATTTTTGTTAAACTGTGTGCAATCATGCACAGAATCCCAATATATTCAATAGAGAGAATGCTTTTCAGAACTTTATTACCAATTGGAATTAAATTATGAGTTGTATATAGATACCATATAAAGTGTATGATATATATGATATATATATATATATATTTGAGAATAAAAATAAAAAAAATTCAATTATTAATATTATCTGTAAAAACTGTAGGCTATCAGACATTTCTTCTTTTATACCCCAAGTCAATTACAATAAACAAAATATGAAGTTGTTTTCTATATTTCGTTTTCACAAACCTGAACAGTGGTGGGAAATGGTAAACAGAGATTAAAATAGGTATAAATGTTGCAAAATTAGAAACATTTAGAACAACGATAGCATTTTCTGCCCCTATACTATGCTAATATACAGGTTTTTTCAAAAGTAGCCCATAATTTGTTTTACAGATAAATGGAATTTATCAGAAAATAACACAAAGACACGTCAAATCCATTTTCATAAATTCATTTATTTTATAAATGCGAAGCTTTTCCATAGTTATTGTTGCAAGACCTATGATGTCATCAAAGAATTTTTAAAATTATAAGCTATGATTTCTTTTTAAAATATTTTCTGGCAAAGCGCTTCGTTTTTATTATGCTACACATTCACTTGTTTTATACAGTATCTTTAGTTGTTGTTTAATTAAATTACTTTTCAAACTCAATGACTAACAAACCTATAAACAAGCAAAAAGATTGCCTTCATAGTAACATACATACGCTTCTGTATAAATAAAATAAATGAAGCTGCAGAGTGATAAAACGAAGGCGCTCAATCAGAAAATGTGAAAAAATCATAGCTTCTAATTAAAAATATCTATGACGTGATAGCTTATGCAACATTAACTACGGAAAGGTTTCGCATTTATAAAATAAATATTTTAAGAAATAAGCTTTGTATTTTTTTCTCCTGAAATCTTCCTTCTACCAATAAAACAAATTATGCGCTACTATAACGAAAACATATTGCACGTTCAAATTCATCCTCGGAAACAATATGAACTTATTTTTACATCCCAAGATTATAATAAATGCCCTAAAGTACACGTTTAACATGTTTTCAGAGTTGCTGACATACTATTAATATATTTTGGAAATACAGATTTGGAAATGCTATCCTATTAAAACATGGTATCTATTGTTTTAGCCAGCTAGGTTCATCTTTAAAAAGGTAACAACATTTAGAAATACATGTAATTTTCTCCTTTGTCATTTAATTGAAATTAACAACGCAATTGAGAATTTGTAGAGAAACAATTAACTATTAATGTATAATAATTTTAATAGTAAAAAATGCTTCAGTGCTTCTGGTAGGTTCTGATTCTCTGAAGATTTGCTTTATTTGTTGAATGTATTGGGATTATGTGTACTAGCAGAAATGCTTTGTTTAAATTTTTGCTCAGTTTTTGATTGGCTGGTTTAAATCAAAACGATTCATTATTTTTAAGATAAAATGTGTTTTTCAAAACGATTGCAATTCACACAGTTCTAATGTGTTATATTTTTTGTAAAGAAAATGTTTTCGGACAAGGTATAAATTATATAAAATTATTAAAATTTCATAGAGTGCTCACTAGGAATGGTTAAATAGTAATGCTTCATAACGGATCTTCATCTAGACAGAGGTGTGAAGAAAATTTGTAAAACATTTTATGCCCAAATGTTGTCAAATGTTTTATTAATGTACCTATCTATATATCCATGTATCTTGCTCTGGTTGAAGTTACTGGCAAAATATTTTCAGAAAGTGCACTAAATGAAGAGAGTCTTAGAAAATTAAAGTGAAGATGAAGAGTATGTGGCAGGAGAAAAAAAAGTTGTGTATCCGTTGAGAGCTCCGAAAAGAGGAAATAAGATAATTGTGTAGAACTCTTGCAGGAAAGGCGGTGGGGAAAGTGGCTAATGGATAGGATAGTGTAAGAGCGAGGAAAGAAAAAAAAAAAAAAAGAATTGAGACAGAAGTTTGGAAAAGTTGAAAGGGGCCAACTAATGAGAGAACAAAAGAGGTAACGAATAATCAACCACATAAACAAACGCACTAAAGGAGGCATGAACTAACCTAAAAGGACAGAGTCCGGAACAGGAAGAAGGAAATAAGAACAGCGTAGAGGAATCAGAGGGATCGCCAGAGAGGGAGAGAAGTCAGAACAAAGAGAGCATAGGGAAAGAAATAAGAGTGAATTAAGGAAATTAAGAATGAAAGAGGTGAAGTACGTAAGGAATGAGAAAGATCTTAAGCAAAAAAGAGCTTTGTGTGCTAAAAGTGCGCAAGAGGATTTCACCTACAGCAATATACAGCTGGCTACGGCACTAATCTCTTTCAGCAGTTGCTTTCTGTGCTTGGTGTGTTGCTTCTTTTACGGCATTCGATTCAAATTCTTGCATGTTGCACAACATACTCCAATATGAGCAGTAGTGAGCCTACTGTAACAATTACTGCGTCACTGAAAAAAATAAGGGCATTTTCTTGAGTAGTGTTTAATACTGAGGCACCACAGCGGTGGACACTGCTGATAAATGAAAATGAAACGATAAGGATTATTTTTAACCCTTTGCCGCTCATATAATAATAGCTACACAGCCCTCGTTTGGACGCGTGGCCAGCTTAACAGGTATTTGCTTGGCACCGGGAAGCACGCTATTTGCCGGCGGAATCCGTTATTCACAGCCCCTTAAATTCAAGCTCGTGGGTTTCTACAGCACACCAAACACCAACTTTTTGTTCCTGTAATAGCATTTCGTGTGCAAGATCGAGATTTTCTGCACTCCAGTATCTGTTGTTTTGTGTCGCTACATGGCCATGGCCATGCTTGATCCGTATAAATAAATTAATTGCGTATCAACAGCACGCATATTATGTTATCCAACATCCAATTGCAGAAATTAACTCTACTCACATTATCGCGTGCTTGGAAACTACAATATTTATGGGATTTTAAAGTTTAGAGGCTTCCAAGCCGAAGTTTGCGAAATTCCTGACTCCTGTGCGAGGGTTCTCAGAGATTACTTTGGATTTCGTACTAACATTTCTCCGATATCATCGAGTTTTTTCTCTGTAAGAACATTGTGTTTTACTTTCGGTTTCTTATTAAAAACAGATCCCCTTTCTCTAAATCTATTCACAATATCACGAAGTGTTTCTCTGTGAGGCGCACGAATAGCGGGGAATCTGTCTAAAATCGCCGTCTCACTTCTCTTCACAAATTTGTTGTCACATAAGATACATATAGCTTCTGTTACTAAAGTTTATGGACCTTTGGCATTATAACAGCACTAACACACTATAATACTAAAAACATGGTCTCACAACATTCAACTCCTCTAAAGAACAAAGACTTCGCGTCAGCACACAGAGAAGTGGAAAGGTTGAGAGGGGAACAGAACCGGTTAGAAACAGGGCAGGCAAATCCCCGTTAAGCCAGCCGCGCGTCCAAATGGAGGCTCTGTAGTTGTTTTCCAAGTAACCCTACCGGCATTTAAGTTTTAAACAGGACCAGAGAGACGAGTTAAAAATGACCTATGTACGTACATATAATGGATTTTTGATTAATTGCATTATATTAAAATAAACTAATTTTCATTATCTTTCAATAATTTTTCAATAAATAAACGTATCGTATTTACAATTAGGCAAGGGAAATATATTTTTGCACCCTTCTGGGTTCACCTGTAATATTTCACATCAGTATGGCACTCTACATTCACCCATTTTATGTATTCAAAATAGGATTAGTGAAAAGTAATAAAGCAATTTAAAGCAAAATATTTTATTGTTATCATTCTAAGGTAGTTTATGTTGTAGTGTACATAGCCCTTGATCACATAAATTTCGCCATATACTATTCACTCACACATACTTAGTCTTACTTTAATTCCGTTATGCACACAATAGTTATTATCTTTCTATTTCCACGCCCTTCTCTTGGTGATAATTTTAGAAAGCAACCAATTATACACAACGTAACATCGCATTGTTAATTGTGACTGTATACCGCGGCCTGATAGTGTTTCTGTGTTTTTAGCCGTGCATTGAACACGCGTTTTTTTTTTTTTTTTGTTTTGTTTTTTTTCCTCGAGGGTGTGAAGAGCTCTTGGTGCAGGGATAGCAGTAGATTACTGCGTTGAAATTCGGCATGCTTACGTGACGCTAAGCCTGCAATAAACCGACGCGCTAAATTCTGTCAGTAGTGTGAGCCTTTGGCCATGAGCTGTTGAAGCGGTCTGTTTGATATCATATATAATAAAGTTGTCGCAACGGAAACATTAATTACAAAATGGAACAAACGTTTCCACTGTTTTTTGAGGACCACTAACTCCCCTTCTTTGATTCGGACAGGTTATCTTAATTTGTTCCTTATCCCTGCCATGTTTACTCTCTACCTCTCCATCTGTCCTTGGATAGGAATTGTAGATATCAGATATCCCTGTTATCGTGTCAGGTAACAAGTCACGCTATTGTATTAAAGCTTGCGAAATTCGCCCCTTGTCAGTTTCATCTGTTTAGGCTTTGAAAACTCTTTTGGCCAACCTTTTATTCCGGCATGAGGTGTGCCACATGCATATATTTTTCTCTCTAAATATAATTTTACTAGCTTCTTGGACGTAAACATTGTCAAAATGCTAATACACTCGAAGCCACAAACCCGTACATTTTTCCCACATCTAGCACGATTTGTTCTCCCAGAAGAAGATCACTGTTTTTCGACCCCCCCCCCCCCGACAGATTTTACAATTCAATAAATATCCAGCTTTACTATCTGCAATACCTCCCGTCTTTATATTCCATTTTACTGGTTTAACAGGCATATATTGCAACTTCGTCGTTGAAATGAAGGTACTGAGAAACTTTTGAAAGCGGAGCAGTCATTGCTTATCTCATAAAGGGGACACTCACAGAAATTTTCCTAAAATAATATCTAATTTCATGTATTTCCTCGAACTTTTATCTTCCCATTTTGCATGTGCCCCTTTTGTTTGTATTTGAGGGGCACATCTATTAGTTTCTTCTACGATTCAATGACAAAATTATCTATCTCCGAAAAAGACTTTGGTTATTAGGTTATAAGCGTTATTAGGACTTGCTGTAGGGATATTGTGAACTGCTTCTGTGGGGAATGAAAAAAAGTCAAGCCCTTCTTCTTTCTCCATACTTTATGCCCTTAGGCGTCGGATTTCTTATGCCACTTTCTAAACGCTCCTCTATCTTCTGCCATTCTATTAATCTGTTTGGTTCTGGTCTCAATTTTTCTGTGAATAGTGGACATTCACCCAGGTGGGTTATTAGCACTAAGCTGAGCTAACTGGTTGCCTCCTTTCCGCCTCCAGGCCTGCCGGTTTGTTTAGGATTTACTCCCAGCCTTTGGAGAATCAATTCCTTAGTCACAAGGCGACGATTTCGAAGGTGTATCCTCCGCCTCCTCTGCAGTTGGGATTTCTCCTCTTCCCCCTTTGGAGCCTTGGACATCCTGTTATGGGTTGTTTCTTTAATCTGGGTCTTCCTCTTTCACCTGTACGACAAGGGCGACCCTATCAGTAGCTTTGCTACGCCGGCATAGCCCAAAGGATCATCCCACCAGTGACAAGATCATGCAATGAGCTAGACATTCCTCTCTAGGGGTTGCAAGTCAAACTGGGAGTCCATTTTAGAAAAAGGTTTTTAGTTTAAGTTTGTTGGTAATTTGTATTTGTTCTCTGATCTACGTGTTCCTTAGTACTGTCATTTTGTCCCTTATCACTGTCTTCCGCTAACTCACTGAACCAACATTCTTCGGAGTTACTTACTTTCCCTCATTTCTCACCCTCACTTGTTGCCGATCTCTGTTCACTATACTCTCTCTGTTACCTTTCTAACTGCAAATATGGCATGTAAATGCATAACTAGATCCCGCATACCGTCTGAGCTATCATGCCGTGGCGCTTAAGAGTCTTATTATCTAGCGATATCATTGAAAGTTCGCTATCTTTGGCTTCTCCGCTATCGCTCGGGAGTGGAGCTCTAGCACCTCTGAGAATTTTTCTACGGGTAAGAAAAAGTCGTGAGTTGCATCATTCAAAGGATTAAATAAGTTCCTCACTAGAGCTGGAATGTGCTCGCATCTGCAGAACTCGTGAGTTGAAATGAGAACAGAATGCGTACATAAGCATGCTTCATTCTGTTATATCATGCACAACGAGTTATATTTATATATTAAAGACGTTAAAAGAGTTATAAATAGCTTAGTTAATTAAAATGAATTCCTTTTTAACTACCTATTTGTAATAAACATTTACGCTTGTCGTGTAATGCTATTTTATCTCTTATACTCTAAATACTTTATATAGTACGGAACACGCCTGGATGACAGACAATTAGCAAAGTGCTTCAAGGAAATGATAATTGTGTGGATGTTAATCGTAGCTTGTTTCCAGAATACAAATTTTGCCTCCTCCCTTCATGTGGTATAAAAAGAACATTTTCTAAGCACAAATGCATTTTTACAGACGGGAGAAATGAACTCGGCCATGAAAACATGGAAAAGATTATTGTGTCACAAAGTTTAATACATTCAGTTACTGAAAATAACTTGGAAATTACAGTGTTTGTTGTTATCTGATAATTTGAATATTTCTTCTTACAGGGTTAGTGTTTTTTTCCTTCAGTTATCTGTTACCATTATAAGATCGCATACTCCTAAACTTATAAATAAGTGAATATTTTGGAATTTTAAATGACGTACTTGAATGCTCATTTTAGGATTTTAAGTGCATATAATTCTCAGCAATAATGATTATTTTATTGAATGTTAGCAAATCTGTATCGACAGCGTATTGTGCACACTGTTTACACCAACAGACCTGTTTCTTTAACAATAAACTTTGTGTATATTTTGAAGATGCTTTTGTGTTTCTCGTAATCAGCATTTGATCGAAAGTTTTCCCAAATTCCGCAAATGTTCTATTTTTACTATTGGGCAATAAACTCTTACTTTATTCACAGTTCCAATTAGAGCGATAGTTAGGTCTTAATTCACTTATACCTTTCCAAAGAGGGCCCCGGTTATTTTTCCATCTTCAACACCAAACATAGCTAGTGAACAAGGAACGTGTAATATCAATAAACTGTGCCAAAGAAATAAAAAAGTATCAGAACAAAAGAGAATATTTTCAACAAGAAATTAAATCAAGTAACATTAAAAATAATCAACTGAATGCATCTTCCATAATTCGCTTAAAAGGGTGAATGTTTGGTTATAAATTATGAAACAATGCAAACTTAATTAGTTCTAGGATTGCTTTTCATTGTTTTGGCAGAACTTTGGAACTGCAGAAGATCTTTTTTATTTTATTTTAAATTCTGAACATGACTTTGCAAAATTTTAGAGAGCAGCTAGTTGCAAATTTGTTTGTAATAGTTAACATAATTATTCTTTTTTTTTTTCTTTGTCGTAAATGCCAAACCATATTTTCCGTATTGTTTGTATAACAACACTATGTAGCTAATTGATTGAATGCCTTTATCCTCTTCCAGTTGCATTCGTTTTATATCCAAATCACATTATCGCACGTGTGTTTTTGAACACTACCATATACCCTAAGTACTATTATATTTCCTTTCTAGTCTAGGTCTTCCACCCTCATCTTGTTATCTTTTAACTGACTGATATCTCTCTCTCTCTCCCGTCCTCCCCTAAAGACCCACCGTTAAAAGCGTTGCCTTCAATGTTTCCCAAAAATTATACTTTTTTTTTCAATTACCAATTTTATTAGATTTCTTTTACTTCATGTACCATCATATACATTTTTATAAGCATTTTGTTCCTGGAGTGCTTTGTTTTTCCGTGTTTTCTGTCTAAACCTTATCTTTATGAACTTTTTGTTTTCAAAAACTTTCACTTGCTAGCCCTTCGTTTCTCAATTTATTTAAATTGTATTTTAGATTCAATAAAACAGTGTAGGCGTCACCTTTACACTGACTATCTACAAATCTACATCCATCATACAGTTTAATTTGACAGAGCTCGAGCTAAACTGAACGAAGATCTATTTTCATTACTATCATAGACAAAAAAAAATGGACCAAAACTAAATACAGGAAAGTGGAGACAATTGTATTAGCGGTTGTTACATACTATAAACCTACAAAATATATATCCGTAAAAATTGGAAACAGTAAAATCACCTTTTAGTACTCAGTAAACGCCTGTGAATACATTTCGATAGGAATCTAAATTATAACATTCACGTTGTAGAAATATACAAGAATATACATTAAAAAATACGTGCTTAAAAAGACCTAACAATTTTCTACCTTTTTCCCAAACAGACCCTTGAACAAACTCTATGATGCCTTATTTCAATTTCTGTGACTTTTTGTTTACAGAAGTTTCAACGTGTTCATGATGTTTGCATTTGTTACATTTGCAATATTCATCGATTTGAACATGTCACTCCATCTCTCCGATTAATATTCTGGTTCCGTCTTAAGGAACGAAGAACTTCCCACTATCTCACCTTACTTTATCACATACTTCACACCTCTACGGCATGTAGTTTTCTAAAACTATTTTCACGTCATAACTTCGATACCAGATCAACTTATTGTGATCGTCAGTATTTTTGTTGGTGATTAGGGCACTTAGAATTATCTTGCAATGGATTTAATCATAATTGTTTATTTTACATTTTAATTAACATCATTGCATCATTTTGTGTGTAATATACATTATCAGTTTTAAAAATAAATAATATAATTTACACACACACACACACACACACACACACACATATATATATATAGTATTACTAACTCAGGAAAGGAAAATAACTATATTTTAAGCAACAAATGGGTGTTTTTAATAGTGGTTCTGTTTTATTATTTTTCCCCTCATTAATTCTTTAAGATTAAATGACGAAATTTGTAGCTAGAAATCTAACATCCCAACAAGACCGGCTGGGTGTCTTTTGTCAAGCATAGTCAATTCTCATTGTATTGCAAATTAAACTGCAATATACCATAAAGTAAAGAAACAGCCTTATAACTACTTTGGGCTTTGCAACAATAACATTCTCAGTGATAAACAGTTTGTATTCACCTTATTGAGGTTGAGAATGCCATGGCAGGTTGGAGGATGAAGAATGTGAGATGTTTATGTTGTGGTTAATGGAGCACCTCTTTTGAAGCCCCTCTCTATTGATAGGAAATTCACTCTATTGGGGGAATACATTTTTCTCCACAAAGAGATGGAGGAAGTCATGTAAGTGATTGTCATTGGATTAAAGGCAGTTTTAAACAGAATGCAGAGGAGTGTCAATTCTATTTGATGCTTTCATAATTAGAGAGTAAGCTAAAAAGGTATGCAAGCCGAATGTTGCAAAATGTTTTTGTTAAACTAAAAGTTTTTTCACTGTTAAAGAGTATAGCAAATACATCCAAATTTCACAATATGCTAGCCACAAGAATTCAACCTTTCGCTTATGGTTCTGGGCAATCTTTGGGATGAATTTTTGAAACAACAGTTACCGGAAAGGTGCGCTCTTCTTCCATATCGGAAGTCGCCTGGCTACTTCACTGAGGAGACAAGAACAAGCTGGTTTAAATCTTATTGAAAACATTACTAGTTACTGAGAAGGGTACAGCTGGACAGAACATTGAATTTACAAAGATGCTTCCATACTTGTTTATCTTTCTAAAGAGAAAATCTACTTTAATTCCCTTTTGACAAAATTTAATAAACCATTAATTGACTTTTTTTTGCTACATTGAAATATTTCATGTCTGGAATCTTTATAAATATATTGAGTTCAATTAAAAAAGGAAATTCTTCAGTAATCCCCTTCCAGAACAACTTCTGCTTCTGGTCACCCTGCTGTTTATAAATGTCAAGTAGGTAAGAGCTAGACACCTTTTGGTAGATTTTTAATTTTTTTAAAACTGATTATAAGGTTACGAGTAAGTCTTTAGGAAAAACGATAATATAGCCAGGGCAATTGTTTTATTATCTTGAGGAAGACAGAGAAACTATGAACGTAAATTAAATTTAAAGTTTTAAAATTTCATGCATTTTATTAACTTAAATGTCACAATTTAGTAGTTCCAAATTAAATTTATGCTCCTTACAAACTTATTCAGTAATTATCATATTTTTAAAATTGTTTTCAAAATCAAATATAAACAATTAATTATCTTTATATAATAACATCTGCCCACTCATTTGTTACTGGGAAGACAAGAATTTAAGAGTCAGAAGAATAGGTTCTTCCTTCTGAGTTTTATTAAGTATTTAATGACACAGGTAAACAGAATATCACTGGCCAAGCCCTGTAAATTCCATGGATGGGCCCCGTGCAATTGGATTCACTAATAAAAACCCTTAACCATTCCCAAAAAGAGACCGGTAATTTAGGAAGAAAAGAAATAACTGAACTATATTAATTATTTCATCTTTTTTGTCCTGATAAATCAAAGAAGATACATTTTGTCTTAAGTAAAACAACAACAACAATAATAATAATAATAATAATAATAATTATAATAATAATAATAATAATAATAATAATAATAATAATAATAAACCAAGGAATATTTCAAGGTTTATATTGCACCTCAAGGAAACTAATTCTCCCATCTGGAAATAGCCTTCTAGTGCTTCTATGGTCTATAGGTATGTATGAAATTTTGTATTTGGTAGTCTTTCTACAATTCTTATTTATATAGCAATTTCTAGTGTGCCATGAAGAGTAAATACTTCTCTGCGTATTTATCAAATACCCAGTTCTCATATCCAACGTTTTACTCGTGTGTTTACGCAATCAAACATTGCTTTTTGCCGACGGGAAATAGCTCGTAACGGCCTCATCACCTGCCGAAGGAAATCATGTCACGCGGCCGGAAATCATAGCTCGTATTTCCGGTTTATTTCCTTAGTATTATAACTATAAATAATAATTAGCATGAACTCATCATCATAGTAAGTGCTCGAAGTGCCTGACCTCCGCTGTGAAACATGCCTGAATCATTTTGAAAATATTTTGAGAAATATATTGTAAAATGCCTCCCGACAGCGTCCTTCGTGGGTTATTTCAACTACAGCGGTAATTTTACATGATGAAGATGCAGCAGCTGAGCGGCTTTATACGCACTGCTGCCAGATACACCAACTTGCTGGACTAATCGTGTAAGTTTCTAATTGACAGTATATTTTATCAAGCTTCTTCTCTGTTACAACTTTTTTTTTTCCCATGAAAACGCCATGGATTAGAACAGTTTTCACTAATCTGAAATTTGTACTTCTCGATGGTGCTGCTACTTGTGCAAATCTAGTACAAAATTCTCTGCTACAGTGCTAGTACGATTTCTTTTGTACATAATAATCAGATGTAAATATTCTTTGTTGTAGCGCATATCTCTCTCAGCATACTCCACATTACATACATATACAGTAGAAAGCCTAACACGCACTTCCTACAGAAATGCAATTGTTTACGTGATAAATACGACTGAACTCCATGGCTTTTACCGGGAATCGAACGTCCACGTCAACCAATTCTCACTAATGTATACAAACTACAATTGCGTAGCGGAATGAGAGCACGGTATATGCCTTGCCCCTTCCTCGTTTTATGGAATTATGACTTGGTTATGAAAGTGAGGGTTCAGCTTTGGCACTTCACTTCAATTTCCTCTACGTTTTACCAGTGTCTTTTACTTATGCCACAAAGCGTTTTCTGTAAGGCTAAACAATTGGGAGCGCGCTTTTTTTTTTTTTTTGATTAGTGTTTAACGCCCACTTTTACTGCTGAGGTATCACAGGCGGTGGACTATGATGATACATGAGATGAAATGATATATTGGTAAAGGATATTTTTTTAAGGAAGGAAACGTTCAAGGCCTAAGTTTAGGGTACATTTTCCGGCATTTGCCATTTATGAGGATTGAGGAAAACCAGGAAAAACCTCTGTCAGGGAAGACGTCCTGGCGGGATTTGAACCCCAGACCTCCCGCTCACGAGTCTGTGCCTTAACGACCTCGGCCACCCGTGGCGGTGGAGTGCGTCTTCTGCTTCACTTTAGACCATGTATTCGAAACACCGCGATACGGTGAGACTTATGTATGACTTTTATCAAGTGATACATCTTGCTGTATGTTTCGCGTAGCCTAATACCTGCTTCCTCTTCTTAATGTAAGATACGTCCAGGAAATGACCTCGCTGGCCTCCGCTCTAGCGGCTTTTGTTTCACTAACAAGAGAAGTATTTTGACTCCAACAAGAATTTTTTATTAAATACTTATACGAAATTGCCTTACAATCTCACAACGGTAAATAAGTGCTTTGTTTGGCTGATGTGGGCCAATATACTTTTTCAAAAATGTATTCGAGGCTTCTCTATAAAAGAGAAGGATAACAGATTATATAAGATAATTCTGAATTTAAATTGGGAAACCAAGTGCTTTGTAATGAACAAGCGCTCTGTTATTCACAACCAGGTGTCTGCTCCTGTTTCTGTTTCTAATACGTGAACCTGACACATTTTCCCAACCTTAAGAATGCAGTTCAAGTGGCATTTGAGTTTTTATGGAATATGATTGTTCAGATGTTGCTTTTGCGTGCTCTGCTTCATGCCATTTCATGCATTTTATACACATGTCTAGTATACATTTTTGAAGAAGTGTCTTAGCTTTTGGTGGTAAGCAGGTCTTCATCACCATTGCAAAACACTTTTCTGTTCAAGCTAGCGAAAAATCTACGTTTCGCAGTAATCTTTGTAATGTATTTTTTCCTAGATAAATCGTAATTACTGTCGCAGTTTTACTCTTGCTGATATCTCGCATTTGTAGCACTTCAGTCTTATCAAAGGTTCATTTCCATTTTGTGTTGGAGTTCAGTATGTAATTCCATAGATACTAAGATCTGCAACAGTATATTTACACTTTTCCTTCTCAAAGATCTTCGTGTTATTAATAGCTGGTGTCCAGAAAAGCCTGGTAATTCATCTGCCGGTACTGTTAACTCAAGACCCACAACAGTCCGGTTACTGACAAACTGTGGAACATAACCGGAAATTGACAACGCATCCGTTTCATCTGCTTATATGCAGTATTTTTGTTAAGCGTGTCAACCAGATTTATGGCATTCTATGTGAAAAGGTTCTTTATTTCTGAATCCAAATATAATTCTGCTTATTTGTCGTCATTGCTGGGTTGCGATACGTGCAGACGAAAAAACCTACGGAAAAAAAAAAATAATGAAAACTGTGTTGGGATCCGGCCGCTGCCGTGAAAGGGGCTGTTTGTGCAAACTGACTACAAAGAGGAAGGTTGCGGGTAATAACAATGTACTGCTGTCAAAGGAGAAAGATAACAAAGTCCGGTTGCACGAGAGATTTAATCAGGAAGAGTGCTGACACAAAAGTACTGCTCTTCAATCGAGTTTACTATTAGCTCTTTTGAGCGTGGTAGCGACGCAAGGAAAAGTTGCCTGATGCTTTGCTGCGTTGGATTAAGTAAACGAATAGACGGATGCTGTAAACTACGCTTTAAATTCCTTTTCTCCCTGCAATGTCGGTGCATAGATCTAAAGGCTGGAGTTGGGGGATCGCTACAGGCATTACGTCATTAAGCTGTGGGTATCCAACCTTCCAAACCTGATATCATTCCCTTTTGTTTTTCATTCTATTCTGTGTCAGTTCTCTTCAGGTTCGATGTATTGCTTTTGTTTCCGTAATGGTACTTTAATAAAACCACACAAGGTCATCTAAGAGACGACTTTAGAAATATTGGAAATAATGACGGCTTCTCTAATTATCTGGTGACTGACGAGGAGGCGGAAACTGTATTGACCCGATAAGCCATCGCTGACGGCCAGCCAGGTTAACAATAGAGTCGGGGCGGGCAGACGGGCAAGGTAACACATGTTTCAGTTTTCTAATACATGCTAATGCACTTTAAAAGCTATGTACTCACCTGCATAACACAAGAAGATGCTGGAAGTGCATGCATTTATTTTTCCATACATTTCTAACCTCCGTTTGTCTTTGAGCAATTAAATGTATTAACTAATTTATGAATCGCTTTACGACTTGGAATCCGATCACCTGGATCTCTTCAATTATCTCATGACAGTACGAATGGACTCTGTGCGCACAGACAAATCATAAATACTCGTGGAATGGAACAGAACAATTAGGCCTCGTATTAGAAGACTTTACTATAGAATTGGATTCCTGTTGTTTCTTTCATTGTTTAAAATCACTAACTGAGCGGCGTGAGACTCAAGGCCAACGTAGCATTTCGATAACCTCCTCCGCCCCAGTGTAGGAGAGCTAGCCTACAACAATGGCTTATCGACCGAAGCAGTCCCTCGCCGCTGCGTTGTTTATCAGATAATTGGTTGACTCGATAGAACAGTACGCAAAGTATAAACTTTAATTAAAGAAAATTGACTTTATAATTAAAAGGAATGCTGAATATTACATTATATACTCAAAGATATAAAATAACTACAAGTGTTACACAACTTTTATCTGAAAATTATTTAAAATTATATCCTCATAATCCTCTCACCTGCTAGTTTTTTATTGCTGCATATATTTTTATGTGTTTTTCATATTATTCTTGAGGCTAGTTTCATTGAAACCAATGCACAGAGAATATGTCAAGAGGCCCATTGTGAAATGGGCTATTCAAATTATGTACGCTGGTCATGCGCGGCCAGTAGGCTGATGCAAATTTTCTGGTTTGGTATCATTCGTGAATCAGACTGTAGTTGGGAATGTTGCCCCTATTCTACAAAACACTTTAAAAGGAAGAAGAAAATGTCTCAAGTCGAACGATAGAAATGATAATGCATTAATAAAGAAACTTTGTAAGAAATATACTTAAATTAAATTCATAATGCTTTACACTGCAGTTCTGCAGCCATCCCATGTAGTTATTATTTGTTACCAAAATTAAAAGAACGCCTCCTAATGACTTCGTTAAGTTGTCTAATGAGGCAAACCTAAGTGGTAAGGTGTAGCAATATGGAAGACATAGAAAAAAATAATTTCTGTAACTGTATTCCGTAAAATAATTTCATAAGAGAAATCTAATAGGATGTGGAACTAATGTAATTATTATCATGGTCAAGTTTTGTGTGTTTGAATAATAAAGCAGTGATACCAATACGAAAAGAAAAATGTTTATTACTATGGACACAAAATTGAATGCGCTAAACGAAAGATATCATAGTGAAGGTGAATTGGAAATAAAAGATGGTGCGAATCAAAAGAAGTAATGAATGATAGGAGGCAAAGATTCAGAGAAACACCTGGGACAAAATCCAAGCGTTACTGTACGAAAGCAATACACATCGTTTGCAAAAATATGCATTTAATTTATTTGTTTCAAAATAAATAGGAAATCAAATGTACTATATGTAACATGTGTAGTTCTAAAATACAAACAATCAAAATGTACTCCTTGCAGCAGATGAGGGTTACGGTCACAGGTATTTTGTTTACAGTTAACCATTTACGCAGTACTTTCGAATCTAATTGAGTTAAAGGCTTTCTGTACGATGTGGATATCCCTTGTCGCCTATAATTTTTAACATTTATCTAGTAATATTACTAAAATGGTACCTATATATTTAAATATTATAGTTTTAGAATAACTAATGTGGAATTAAATAGTATGCTGATAGCAGATGATCCAATAATTACAATCGGTAAAGAAAATGAATTACAAATGACTCTACATGATTTAAATACAATCAGCTGACTATAATTTGAAGATATCAATAAAAAGACAAAATAACGTTCTGTGGCTTGCTATGAAAAGGATACATTGCAAATAAAGATAAGTTTTATTTAAATAATGTAAACAATACAATCGACAGGTTCCAATATTCATATATGCTTGCGCATGTTGGGTAACCACAAAAACAAATGAATAGAAAAGAATAAAGGTGGTAGAGATAAGTTTTTGAGATCACTGGCGTGTTATAAACTACAATATAAGAAAAACATACTCAAATAGGAGAAGAAATAAAGATACTTTCATTAGACAGCAAAATACACCATTACTCAAATTATTGGTTTCAGAATGCAAACAGACAAACTAGTTCATTATAGATAGAGACCCGGAAAGATAAATTAGAATATGGATAAACTGTAAATTT
Organism: Metallyticus violacea; assembly: GCA_030762175.1. Lineage (NCBI taxonomy): Eukaryota > Metazoa > Arthropoda > Insecta > Mantodea > Metallyticidae > Metallyticus > Metallyticus violacea. Next base: position 64,190,011 of record CM060842.1, read on the forward strand.
GTGGAACCGGAAAGATACAAGTCCTAAAATAGAAATTAAATATATAACGCTTTCATTAATTCCACAAAATAAGGGCAATTTTTGAACCTTTTTGGTATAAACGTGCAGCATGAAAGAAACAATACAGGCCTAGTTCCCCGCTGTGCAGATTACGTCAAATTAAAGCTTTTTCCTGCCAAGCGTTATCATGGGATACACTATTAAGAATACTCTGGCAAATCCCTTACCGAGACATAATGACGAGAATCAGCACTCTACATAGAGCAAGTGAGAAATCAGTGCAATAGTGTGCTAACTACTTTTCATAAGTCCAAGAAAGTAATTGAGTGATAGCTAAAGTTACTCAGTTTTGATGGATCTCAAGAAGGTAGATTAAATAATTAGGCATATAATTGTTAAAAACATTCATGCAATTTCAAGCAAAACTGTTTTTATTTTAAATCAAGTATACTACGTTAGTTTTAAAGACACTGTTTAATATTGAAAATGCTAACAAATATAAACTGTTTCTTCAAAAATTTATGAAATAAAATAACAAATAGACTGGCGAACCATGTTTTTTTGTATAGAGTAGGCCTGGGATGAGGAAATTAATGGAAAATCCAATTTAAGCTAAATGTATAATGAAAAGGGTTCTGTAATGTTATAAAATGTGTTCATATTCAAAGGTATGACATTATAACAATCAATAATGTAAGCCATTATTGAACTAAATTACAAGCAATATTAAAAAATATTTGATTGACTTAAAATTGTTTATATATGAGCTCAATTCTCTAATCCTTTCTCTGTACATATACATAAATCACTCTTGAAATGAATTCTTGAGGTTTCTCTGAACTTTTTACCATGCCTTTTGCTTTAATCCAAATAAAATACCCCACCGTTCCGTTGCAGTTGACAAATGTATAGAAATAGCAGGAAAGCCGTTATAAAGGAAGATTTATCGATCTATCATAGGGTCTGCGTCTTGCTTAAACTAAAAACAAATAAGAGAGTGTTAGAATAAGTAAATACAAATAAATGTAATATTACATTATTTCATATTACCACAATATAACAAAAACGTTAATGCTGTATTTTAAATTGATATTGACCGCATTCCGATCCTTCTGTTGGGCTTCAGCTTCTACACAATTCCAGAAGAGGGCAGACATAATCAAAAAGACTGAGGTAGGACTAATCTACACAACAACAAAATTTTCATGGAAACGTCTTCTTTTCTGGACAGTGACTAAGAAAATATCTACTAAACTTATGCAACACTAGTTTAAATAAGGAAATATTCCAATATGTCAATTAAAGTGGATACATACGAGCCAACCATTTACTCAACCTTAGATCCTTAATAGACTTTTAGCTCATGATTTAGAGATATAAGATAGTTCCATGTTGTAAGAAAATCAAATTAATTATTATAGGAAAGTTTTCCAAGCAATGGTCAATACCACCTAATGTCTCTTTGCGTATTCCTTGAGAATCTTTGTTCAAATCTGTCTGAACTTGACGAACCGTGCAGTAGGAAACATGCGTTGGGTCATAATGTACTTTGTAACCAATGAAAATTCTTACGCCTACTGGATGATTCATGGTTATGTATTCCTACTTGCTAAAAACTCAGTTAACATGTCGGCCGCGAGGAAGAAAATCTCGAGTGCGTGGCCGAAGCTTGTTTGTTAAACCCAGTATAATGCTTTATAGATATTGTAATAACATTCTTCAAGACTTCCAGTGAATATTATTAAATACTTTTTCAAAAAATATTTCGTGTAGAATCTAAGCAGATTATGTATATTACACGTCATATGTCTACAAAACTTAGTCAAGATCGTGTTAATTGTAATCAATGGGTCATTAATCCTCTCATTTTATTCCCAGAATAAATAATAGAAATATAAAACACATTAGTTTTATTTCATCATGAGTACTAATTTTATTTATTTATGGATGGACCTTCTTAAACATATCAGGTCATCTGCGTCCCACTCTATTCAGGGCGTGAAACGGCCGACAAATTTTACTCAGAGGCCTCTGCTTTCAGGTTTGAATTTCTTTATCCTGCCGTAAATGTATGACACGACGAGTGCTAATCTGTTAAAAAAGTTGTTAATGATGGTGTACGTCTGCAGGCACGCATTCTTATACATATTTATATTTGTGTTAATTTGTAAAAGTTCTGCATAGGTAATTATTGCAATTCTGCCATGGTGTTTTTTAAATACCCCTCAGTTCCAATGGCAAAACCCCTCCATAAATATCTGAGCTGAGTGAACTCCTTATTAACATATAAAATATTTAGCTACCTAAAATCAGCCTAAGGTTGCTGTAGTTAAGATAAATATGCCTACCTTAGAATTCCCCTCCAAAATGTCTCAGCAACACTTAAAATATAAAATTGCATACTTTTTGCGTTTAAAACATTAAACCTAAAATGATATAGGTATGTTAATAATGAAATATTTAAAGTCACATTTTTATATTTCAAACACTTTAATCTAAACCAGGAACTAAGAGTTGCTGTTTGATATTATTCAGTAGTGGCAGACTTAACAGTTTCAACTTTTTAAGCAGAACTGTTCATCCTTCTCACTAAACTTCAAATGAAGAGGTGAGCAAATAGCTTGTTTTGGATTGCACAGAGCTTTGAGGTCTAGAACTACAGAAGTTGAAACCGATCTAACACTTTATTTAACCACCGTCGTCTGGCACACATAAAGCCTTCTATCATAGCACCCTAAGGAAACCACCCCTATCATAAATATTTAATACGTGACTCATTTCAAAGTACTGAAAACAATATGTCTAATTTATGATGATCATAGTTCGATATTACAGGTTTAAATATAATAATGATTATTACAATAAATATATTAAAACCCACTTAGAGAAAATATTTGGCTAACTCTTTGCAAAATTTCGGGAACCCCCAGAGAAAAATTCTACAGCATAGGGGCTAGTCCTGTAGATTTGTTTCTGTCTCTCCCCCTATGCCCTCATGATAAATTTTCTATAGAAAAATTTACTGCACTGATACAATGAAATTAATAACAATAATAGCCTTTGACACTGTATACTGCTCTCTTAACCGCAAACTGGCAAAGGAACCTCATGAAAGTCCAGTCCGGATATGATTTTTAGAGAGGTTGTCGTTGGTATTGAGGAAATGCACATTCATTCTTTCATTTCATGTGTATGTTTGTATTTTTGATGACTGCAGTACTTTTTATGAATATGTAAAAATAAAAGTTATTTCATAATTGGATGCACCAGGCATATAATTCAAACAACTTTCAAGATAACAGTAATGAAGCACTTTGTGCAGAAAGAGCACATATTATTATCTTAAAACTTTACAGGAGAAACAAAAAATTAAATTTTAGTTTCAATGTTACACTTAATAGTATGTTTGTTTTCTAACATAAGTTAGGGAATACTTTAATCTTCTTATAAAGTAAACATGTTGAATATTAATTTATTGATTAATTATAAAATAAAAACATTTGAAATTATATATACTTTTAGGCACATTTCAGTTTTTCTGCGATAAATTTCACACAATATAGTTATGAAAGAAAATTCAGTTCCAAACTTCGAAATAGACATGGGAACAATATGTACTAGGTTTTACAGTTTTATTAATGCAAGAAATATATAATAAAAAGCAAAAAAAAATAAAGGATCCTTGCTATAACAAACCTCTAGTGATGTGTAAAAGGAAGAATTGTCTAAAATGTGGTTCATTTTCCGTCCCCAGAGCACCTTGAGTTTTCTCGCAGATTTTTGCACAAAAGTCATTCACTGAGAGGGGATATCTAAGCAGAGTATTTATGTTGTTCATTTGCTTCTTCTCTGTTGGGTATTGCCACTGTATGCTGTGGATGTTAGAAGACCCGTACCACTTCTTGTTTGCATCACTTGGTGATAATATGCTCATAAAGTCCATAAAAACCTCGAAAACGTAACAGTTTCTTTAATCTTGAAGAAAAATTGAACTGGTCGTATGCAGATGTTTCGCATGTAAAAGCAACGCAATCTGCATTGATATTTCTAACCAGTTTCCTTTCATATTAACAGAACCTTCACTTCTTACCTCTGACTCCCCTAACACATTACTTTCCCATGTTTCTGGATCAGATTCTCTGTTCCTTTTGGTTTACGCTTCAGTTGCATTATTAACAGCTTAAACGTTTAATGAAATGAACCAAGTTGTGCAGTATTAATATAACATTCTTGGAGAACCAGCAATTGATATTAAACTGCTTAAAAATAATTACTAACACCCTACAATGCGGTTATGAAAAAAACAGGATGTTTAACATGCCACATTTCAGTAGTGCTAAGAGCATAAATTGAGCAAATATTATTTGAATAAATTTAAAGAAATATTGAGAAATTGATATAGTGCTTTTCATTGCAATTAAATCAGTTTGAGGTTAAAAATAGCAATTCTTGTATTTAAATAATCTAACTTTAGCTTTACAGTTTTATTTCATGTAATTTTAGTACTGCCTTGCCTTAAATTTGGTTATTATTTGGTGAGTTCATAATCTAGTCTAGAAACAGCTGCGTGATTCTGGCAAATAGTTGTTTTATTGAACGTTTTTGGCTTTATTCTGTGTTTCAGGATAATTATCAGTATATAAGCAAACGCCTGATTAATATGTAGATGCCGTTACAAATGTACTCTGCATTTATTCCTATTGTTTCTACTGTAATATATTTAAAATGCGGAGTTAGTACCTTGCTGCACAAACCTGTTGTATTGAGAACGTGTTAAGAAGAGCGCATACACGCCACTGACCCTCTCGCTCGCAGCGGAACTACGAATTTCACGGTCCACGTTTCCGAAACTAATGCGATCCATTTCTCCTAATTACTCACCGAGCTGAGGGGCAGTGGTTCCAATTTCAGGTTTCTCTCCCCTTCTCCGGCACTCGTTACTGCATCCCCCGTAAGGGGCACACTTCACGCGATACACAACCTGAAGAATGCTGCAAGGCAACCATCCCATTAAAGATCTTCGGGCTTTCCTGAACTGTAGAGTTGCGAGATCAAAAGGTGTATATTCGCTGCGTATGTTTGCACGTTAACATGCAACACATTAGCCGTTTCTCTTCTATAAGCAGCATTAGTGCACATTAAAAATGATGTATCCTAAAGCATGGCTAAAATGGCTGAAATTCCAATCGTTAAAGTTATTAGCAAATTTTTTGTTATAAAACACGATAAATTGGAGAATTTAGAAAATTTAAATTGGAATTCTGTACAGACTACTGAGTCTCGTAAGCAGAATACGCATTTCTAGTCCCGTTACCCAGAGACAGCGAGAATTGCTACTGCAATAAGTTGGAGAAGTGAGGTGAGGGGAGAATGTGTGAAAAGTGAACGTGTGTGTGGGTGTGTGAGTGTTTGGTTGTGGGTGTTTGGGGGTGTGGGTGTGGGTGTGTGCGTGTCCACTTCTCATCAACATATATATACTGACTGAACAGATTATCTTGTAACATGAGCATAGCGAAACTTCAACGGAAGATTACCTTGTTCTTGATCAACAAGCAGGGTTGTAGGGATAATTTTTACATCACAGCGGAATGTACATGCGGTGAGGTATGCATTCTCCTATAAGAATGAACACTAAGAATATTTTAGGTGGTTTGTAAACAGTCTGATAGAAAAGGTAGTTGTAATTAATTTGTTATCCATTTAGTTTGTATAGAATTTGCTGGGACTATCAGGAAATTATTTCAAGAGACATACAAGTTCTTCGAGTGTCAGATCTTACTACGTTTCATAACTTAGTCAATGAAAATGTTGAAGAAAAAAGCGAAAATTACTTACGATATAAAGTGATTACATTGTTTACTATTTTGAGAAGTCCACTAAAACCTATTCACAGTGTTCACCAGCAACTGGAATGCCGCAAGAGTAGTTAGGAAGTTACTTTAAGTGCTTAAACTGGCTAATCTTTTAGCCAGGAGTAGATTTTGTAAGTACATTTTGACTCCAGTGCACTATGGAGAAAGTGCTCCAAAGCTCATTCTGTTTTCTCACTCCTCTATTTACATGAATATATTAATACGAGTGAACTTCCGAAAAATCAAAACTACTGCATAAGGAGTAGAACAAAATGTAGAAGCACAGTGCGCAGTACAGAGCGGGATAGCTCAGGTGGTAATGATTGCGATTCGCACTTGGGAGGTCCCGGGTTCAAATTTCATGGATCCGACTCTCCTTACCTTGATTTCATCTGGTCGCTTAGACGAAGGCTGGGATGAGTCCTTTACACTAATTTTCCTTGTTCCATTCTACTTCTGCTATAGGATCGAAAGTACTAGACAAGATGGGCTAGTGCTCTGTGCAATGTGACGGTGGCTTGCGTTTAGGAAAGGTTCCTGCCCCGGCATCTGGTGTGGAAGCGACCCTTCTGAGGGATCAGGGGGATGGGGGTCGTAGGCATAAACGGCCAGCCCTTGAGCAAGACTGGAATATTCTCTTCAGCTCGTACCAATTCAATCCAATGGAACGCATTTAGTGGCAACAGAATTATTAGTCATAAGTAAATGCAAATCATTTTGCAATCCTTTTTACTAAATTAACAATGAGGGAATGTCACTTTGTACTTTTCCAACAGGGTTCTGCGACGACACATAGCCAATCTGTAGTTATTAGTAACACTGTATGATCTTACTCCCTGTGATTACTATTTGTGCTGAATATTAAACAAATCTACACACCTTAGAGGAATTGAGGAATATCATTCGACCAGGTTAATTTAATGTCCTTCCTAATAAGATGTCAGAAATGTATGAGAAATGAAGGCAGATGGTTCCAATAGAGTATACGACTTATAGAGCAAGTAGTATTTTATTAGACAGGACAGTCATTCTGGTGTCCTAAGTTTAGTCACTGTATGTTGATACCTGTCGGCCGGAAATAAACACTCAACGGCCCATGAGCTTCCCGTCAAGTATCACAGATATTCCTTGCATTCAGTATTTGATCGAACAAAATTACCAAAATAGTAAATTATGAGAGATGTTTAAAAAGGAAAAACATGTAACATTTAAATGTAATTATAATATATATTAAACATAAATTATAAGATGTAATTATTATACTCCAAAATCATTAGTATCTAATACCACATTATACACAATAAATTATTTATGTTACAAATGTTCCACGTGCACTTTGTATGATCTTTTTATTAAATGTTTAATAGCTTTATGCACTCACATGTAAAAATTAATACTTTTACATTGAGCACAATATTTGCAAGAAATTTGATGCAAAATTTCTTAATAAAACTATTTTTAACAAAAAACATGTTTTAATATACATCTGCTAGGCAATTGGTAGATCCGAGTTGATGATTAGATCCCCTTTTGGGACATGGTTCCTGGGTAAGGTTTTTTTCCGGATCATTTTTACTCTGAAAATAAAAGCACCCTGCAGGCAACATTAGACGCTAAGGACTCTAGACTCATTTGCATCATTATTTCATTATTGTCTCGAAATATTTGGCTGCTGCGGGATGCTTACAAATAAAAATATTTTTTAAATGTCTTTTTGAGTTGCCTTGGCACTTCACTACCCGACCCGCTTCCCCCCTCACCCGTTCTCATTTCTCCGCAGCAGCATGGCAAAAGAACTAAAAATCCTAACTTTAATATCTAATAAGTGCAGCAGAGCTCTGTGTTGAGATTCCTAAGATGCATTGCAAAAATAGTGATGTTAGCTTTTCTGCGAGGCAACAAAGGTTATCCATACAATTCTTAAAACCATTTTATTACCCCCCCCCCACATTTGTTACATTTTAGCTATGTTTCATTTATTTTGTTTCCTTCAATCAAACTGAATATATTTTGTGTATAGTAGGCTTTTGAAAGAAATACTAGAGAAGTTTAATGAAACTTATCCGGTAACTAAGGCAAGTAATATAGAAAGGGTACATGTTCAAAAGTTTACAAAAAATAGTTAATGCCATGAATATGAATTATCCTACAAAAACTGTGCGGAATAGTTACCTATTAAACACTCTCTATACAGGATACAGGGTTTAAAACATATGCAACATTGAAGAAAGGATACATCGATTGAATATGGATACTTTTTGCTCACTTTATGTTGTTAATTGTTACTAATAATGTCATTACGAGTGAATTCCAATGAGAATAGAAAATCTGATCCAGAAACATGGAAAAGGAATCATATTAAGAAAGTCAAGAGTTAAAAAGTGAACAGCTTGCTAATATGAAATGCAGATTTCGTTGCTTTGACATTTAAAATGTCAAAATGTCTGCCCGCAACCTGTTCAAATTTTCTTCTCAGATGAAAGAAAATGTTATTGTTTCATGGTTCTGATAACCTTCATGAACAAACATTTACCTAGTCACACAAACAAGAAGTGGTACCGATCTTCCACAGCCAAAGCTTACAGTGGCGATATACCAATAGAGAAGAAGGAGAACAAAATAGACAATATTTATTTTGCTTAGATATCTACGCTCAATGGAATCATTTTCTGTGAAGAAACTCAAGATGCTTATGCGAACTGAAAATGAACCACATTTTGTGTTAAGTCGTCCTTTTAGGGGATGATGCACCAAGTATCCTATGTCGTGTTTGCTCTTTTATTTCTTGTAGTAATAAAACTTAAAACCTGTCGTATGTCCTGCTCCAATATCTATTTCGACGTTTGGTGCATAACTTTCTTTCATAAATAAACCCTCATAATTATATTATGTAAAGTTAATTACAGAAAAGGTGAACATAAAAGTGCACATAATTGGAAAGAAGGTCAAAATATTCACTACCTTATGTTGGAAAACAATAATGTGCAATTTTTAAATTAATTTTTTTTCACCTAAAGTTTGAAAATAATAACACGTACCGTTTCTTCATTACTGTTATCTTTAAAAGTGTTCAATTATATGCTTGGTATATCTAACTATGAAATATCTATTTTACCTTTACATATTCATAAATATTACTGTAGCCATCAAAAATACAAACACACCATTGAAAGAAAGAAAAAGATTTATCACAGTTTTAAAGTTACTGTCATTCAGAAATATATTTCTTTTTTATTGACGCTTTTTATTTTGCTAGATTTTTCAATCTTTCTTCCACAGGGAATTCCTTTTACACTATTTACAACAAACGTTGTTCCTATTGCAATTTTAATTAAATAATTTGTATTTATGATCATATTGTCACTCTACTGAACATGATTTGGAAAAGTATCCAATTATTATTTGAGTAATTGTACAATGCATAAACTCTCTAGTCAACTTTTGATAAAGATCCTTTTTATATTCGCTCGAATTGACACAGACAATGACTTGAAACTTTATACTATAGTACACTTTCAAAAGCATTTATTTTACCTTACGCTTTATTCGGAAAAGTAAAATTATTGCAGAACAGTGTGATTCTTTTGACACTCGTATTTCTAAATGCTTCAGACTAACTTCAAAATAAATGGCAAATTCCAGGGGTAGCTTCCAGGGATATAAAAATATGAAATTCTAGAATGTCTTTTATAGCCAGCAGGATCGCTATGCGTATGCGCGCATGTGCTAATGGAATATTTATACACAATCGGATATTCTCCTACATGTCTATTAATGGACAGAGGAAAGAAATAGTATGTAAATGGTGCGCATAATTATGTACTGTCACAAATCACTATATTTTTGCATGATGAATTGAAAAAAATCGCTTTTTTACCTCGGAATGCTGAAATATTGTAATGCGAATGCCATGTTTTTGCTTAGAAAATACAATCGTTAAGTGTTTTTGTTTTTCAGTTTTTGGTCACCTTGTATAGGTACACTCTTAACTACTAAAACTACTAAAACCACAACTCGAGGATGTTGAGTGGCGCTAGGCTTGAATGTCATGGTGACTGGCTTGAGATGTTGATCAAATGCTGAAAAGGAGCAAGTCGGTGCTAGTCGCTCCAGGTGTTTCTGAAGCGTGTGAAAAGCTGAGGTTGTTTCCTGACTGCCATGCAGGCCTCCCTCTATCGTGGAAAGGTGGCGGAGGTTCGGAAAAGCGTACATTTTTAACTGCACCGAAACCCTTTCCTTTTGTTAATCCGTTGACTTCTGGATTTCTTCTGTGTAATATAACGCTGCTACTGGAACGGCTATTTGTGTTTCCTATATTTGTATTTGCAATAAAAGTCACAGAAAGAGGGACAAAGTTCTCTATACGGAAACAATAATTAAGTGAAACTAATGATTGTATTCTTAAAGACCCAAGATAACACGGTCCGAAAAAGAGTGTATGTAGCTAGACTCCATTATTCACAATATCTTATTATTACAGATAGACATGAAAATGATATAAAACAGGCAAAAATGCATATAAACATAAAAGATAGGCAATAAAAAGGCATTGCACTCTATTACAAGTAACTAAATATTATATTATATACAAATTATCATTGAATTTGCAGAATATTATTATTGTATTAAATTATTACTTACCTGAAGTTGTAAGTAATAATTTATTTGTATAATAAGAAAACAATTCAAAGAACTATTCTTTATTTATTAAAAAGTAACATTATTTGTAAGAAAAAAGTTACAAAATGAGCAAGACACTAAAAATATCGTTTTTCTCCTTAGTCTTTTTCTATTGATAACTGCTGATTATTAAAAAAAGAGCATAATCCCTTATTGAGTTTCCAAAGGATGCAGTTAAAAATTCCAAAGTGGGTATTTAAAGTAGCAAATCAGGGATCGTGTTTTCATTACGGACGAAAGATTTCTGTCATTGTTGTTTCTTAAGTTTGTTATCGGAACCGTGCCGCGCTGCAACTGCACTAATTATTTTATACAAACTGTGATTGGTAGCTCGCTATTGAATAGCGCTCGCCTAGAATGAAAACGAGGATATTTTTTAAGGTTTTCCCAGGAGGAAGGAACAAATTGTTAGCCTTAGAGCTTTTCCTTTATGAATTTAAACATTCTTTACAACTGCTGCAATGGAATAATTACGTTTTATTCTGGCCAATGTAGCAGAAATATGCAACGAAGTACAAAAGAGACGAAAAATACAAAAATAGAACATTTCCATGATTTGGGAAGGCAGAATTAGACTTGAAAAATTCAGGTCATGGGCGGGATTCGATCCACGGATCTTGAGTCTTCCATTCCAAGGCTCTCACTAACTGAGCCATTGTGGGCTCCAAGTAGGGAAAACGAACCTCTCTCATCCGATTCTATACACCCTGGAGACATTCCTAAGTTTTATCCTATGTGAGATTAATTCCTTAAGAGGCTACTTGTAATGTACTTACAAAACTCCTGGCTTCTTGTTTAATCCCCGATTTTATAGCGGTTAATTTATATATAGACTTTTTAAGTCCTTTCCAATTCATGTTCTTTTCATAGTGTTCCACATAATGCCTTTACACTTAAATATTTACTGATGGTCACTGTTAAAAAGGGCGTTTTGCCATAAATCTGGGCTCTCTCGTTATATACGACAGTAAAATCATTCTTTTATCATACAATGTAAACATATATAATAATAATACAGGGGTGAAAACAAGTAACTAAATGCTAATATCATATTACTCATGAGTAGTCAGATACTGTTAGCAAGATACAAAACACGATGTTCAAGGAAATATGAGAAAATTAAGCAGAATCCTTCAACGCTATAATATGAAAATATCCATTAGTACCAATATAATAATACCTGCGCATAAAATATAACAAACAGCTTTCAGTATTTGGGAGATGACGCCAATTTATATCTTAACCATGGATCTAGAACATAACATACAAAAATATAGGCTAAACTAAAGTTTCGATCCATTTTCGTAGATTATAGTTAGTCTTAAATATAATTAACATGACATGGTTAAATAGCCACCAGACTTCAAAGTACTGTGTCATAAGATATGGTTTTATTTTCATCTTTTATTTCAGACTATTACTACAAAATGCTGTTTATAAAGAGTCAAATGTCTATTGTTAGTCGCAATTTGGCTCGTATAATGGAGTACTACCCCATTTTCATTTGGATGTGAGGGAATTCTTCTGGACAGATGTCAGTTCGAATATGGCCATCAAGTGCATAGGATTTAATGCACTTAGACATTTTAGTTGGGAGTTTATCAAGTCACAAGTGTACAAAACCAAAGATAGACATTTCTAGAGCTTAAGGAATTTTATTCTAGAAACACGTGCAGTGATTTCAGGCAACAAATGTCTTTCAACAGCTGGACGCAATGCTTTGAAATGGAGTGAGCTCATGTTGAACTAAATAATAAGTATACATCGTATCTAAATAACATATACATTTCATTTCATGAAAATGGTTCATAGCTATACATGCACCCTGTATTACGCAATAAAGAAGTAAATTAAAAACATATATAGCAATAAAAGAGATAAGATTCTTCAACATAGAGTCAAAATACATTTTTATGATTGTGAAACATGCATAAAGGGCAATTGCAAATAAAAAAAACTTGGAACAGCATAAACGAGACTGAGAGATGAAATATGAAATTTTAATTGCTAAGAAAAATATTAGAGCACACTGCATGTTAGAATATTTCATTAGTATCTACTGGTATTTAGCCGCTAAACAGCAAAAACAACGGGTAAAATAGCGTCGAAATACAAGAAGATCTCTGTACATTTAATAAAAATATAAAAAGACCCCGGGCATAGGAACTTGTGCCGTTGTAGTATTATTGTGGTGCATTATAAAATTAAATTAAGAATATAGCGGTTAGGTGTCGCAAATTGTATTTTAAGCTTAACGTTTAAAATATTTTGATTACTTTCTTTATGGCTTTGCTTATAGGATGCAACGCTGAAAGTTGGTTATAATTTAGAAAAAAATGGAAATTTAGATTATATGTCCAAAAATATGTACAAAAATCTTGTACTTTTATAATGTATATTTAATTTTTGACATTTTGAATATCTTTACGTCATTTTTAAATATCCGTGCTCACGTGTCTACTAGCTCTTAAACTCCAACTTCTAAGTGAATGAAGTATCTTTAATCGCAACCGGTACAGTTGTACTCTTACTGTGTTTGAAGTTAAGGGTAAGATTAGAGACACGGTTTCCTTTAGTGGCAATATTTCAATGCTTTGTTTTGTATCGGAAGTTTTGTGATCTAGTGAGCTGTGTTTGTGAGGGTTTTATTTGCTAACAAGCATTGTGGCTTAAATAGTTTCGTTTTATGAATGTTATCGTTTATGAATATACAATTCTAAGGCTATCAACTTAGTGCAAACAAATCTGTATATGTTTGCTTTAGTGAAGTTACATTATAGGTTATAGTGGTCTCCTATTAAGTAGATATTAGTACAGAAATCATTAAAATATAACAAAAATAGATTCAATAATAAACGTGGAAACAAGCATACACATCATTATAGATGCATTAAAGTTATGGGGTTAGTAAAAAAACACTATAATCAAGCGAGAGGCTGAATTTCAGTGCAGAAATTAGGGAGAAGAAATTCACCAGTGCCATCTAGTGAGAAGAAACTAAATCTTGATTCATTTGAGATTGCTGTGGATCCAGGTATGCATCATACTGATTTTACTTAAGTAACGTTTGCGTATGTGTGAATAACCAAAGGCATACTGTATTCCCATTGTGTCAAACGAAATTTGAAAACAAACAATTGACAGTTAAGGCTTTGCCTTTAACATATTAATACTATCACAGATGGATAGTATTCTGAGATAGATTCCATCCACTGCTTGTGTAAACAGTTATGGCCTTGGTGGCAAAGAGTGGCATTTTGTATAGGGTAGGATGTAAAATCGAAGGTGTAAATTAATGGAAAATGTATCTTTGCTAAATATACCACAAAATGGCTCTGTAATGATATAAATATTTTTCATATTCAAAGTAATTGCATCGCAGCTATTAATAATATAAATCATTATTAAATTAAAGCAATATTTTGAAAAAAAAGTTCATGTTTACTCGTCTTTAAATTTTTTACTTATTAATTCAAATATATTAATTCATATATATATAAATTAACAGTAATAATAAAAGTAGATAAGGATAAAACACTGAGAAAAAGTCACACTTGAAATTGCTATATTTCGAAATATAGCAATTTCAAGTGTGACTTTTTCTCAGTGTTTTATCCTTATCTACTGTTAATTTGTTACATTGTTAGTCCTCTCTGACTGAGATTTTTTCCAGGTTTTCCTCAGTCCTCATAACTGCCAAATGCCGAGAGGTACCCCAAACTTAGGCCTGGAAAGTTCCTTCCTTAAAAATCCTTTTTCAATATATCATTTCATGTATCATCAGTGTTCACCGCCTGTGGTGCCACAGTAGTAAAAACGGGCGTTAAACACCATTAAAAAAAAAAAAAAAAACTCTTGAAACGCTTTCTTGCCGTTTCACTGAACTTTTTATTTCCCCTTTTTCTATATCCGCTGATTTTACGTAGAAATAGAGGTAATATAGTTATTAATTAAGAGCTACCAACCTACACAACCACTAACATGTGGTCCCGCACAAATTAAAATACGATTAAGGTAAGGTAAGGTAATTGAGGAAGAAGTTTAACAAACGATAATAATAATAATAATAATAATAATAATAATAATAATAATAATAATAATAATAATAACAATAATAATATTAATAGTAAATTATATTTGCTGTTAAAATAAAATTATTACCGCGGGCGTTCTAAAAATTCTCGGTGTTATGAAGAAAACAGAAGATTTAAGAGATTTTTTTTATTATTTTTCAACACAGTCTCCTTGTAAATCGATATCTTTAGTCCAACGACTTTCTAACTTTATAATACTTTCAGTAAAGTAAGATTTGTAACTGTGAAAAATAAGCGTCTGTCTCAGATTCAACCTCATCATTTGATGTGAATCTTCGTCCACCCAGCCATTTCTCCAGGTTTGAGAATAAAAAGTAATAGCTGGGAGTCAAATCAGCGGATGTGGAAACACTCGGAAGCGCAGGTTATGCAGTTTTGCAGCAACAATACCAGACATGTGAAGGCACATTATCGTGATGAAGAGAGCTTTCTTTTCCTTCCCTTTTTTCGAGAGGTGTGGACGTTTAGCCTGAAGTCTCTGCAGTTGGTTCAGTAGTAAAGCGTAATACTCCCCGGTGATGGTTTTGTCCTTCTGGAGGTAGTCTAAGAATACATCATGAGAATCTCAGAATACTGTAGCAATGACTTTTCCTGCAGATGGAACCGTTTATGCTTTCTGTGGCACACTGTCACCTGTTCCTACCCACTATTTGAACAGTCTCTGGCGTGTAGCGATGAATTCGTGTTTTATCTACTGTTATAAAACGTCGCAGAAACTCGCTGGAAATGCGAAATGTTCATTCGGTCCATTGTTAACTAACGCGGTACCCATTGAGCGGAAGGTTTTCTCATACCCAAAATTTCGTGTAAAATTAGTGGACACGGCCTATCCAGGTCTTTGCAATGTCAGCCAACTGCATACCTAATCGGCGATCGTTGAGTGAATGTCACAATCTCTCTAGTAGCAGTTTTGGGATGTTCTTCAATGGATGTTCGACCACGCTTAATTTCAACAGCCCACTTTTTAACCGTCGGAAACGAAGGGGAAGAAACCTTTAATGTGGAATTTAACTCCTTTCGTATTGCTGTTCAAATTAAACTCTTCAAAACGAAGTGTTTTATCACATTTCGTATTTTAGTTTTTTGTAGTTTGTTTACACGATAGTCACAAATAAGTGACTACACTTACGCGTCTGAAACTTTAGCGCGTCATCTAAGGATCATATTCAACAACTATCTTAGTGATTTGACCGACAGCGTTTAGAACATTCCCCATACACAATTCCATATAGAAAAAAACTAAATGTTCTATTGGTATCGTTTGTATCCCGGTTGTATGAAAACGTGATAAAAGAAGTACCTCGCCTGGACAGTGACCTGGAAGCAAGCTGAGTCCTCGACGTTATCGTTAGTGATCGGCGATCTACATCACAGACAGCGCAGTGATTTAGACAAGGAAACATTTCAAGTCTTTAATGCAACTTAGCACGCTAATTTTGGATAGTCTTCGCTTATCAGCATTAATGGACGCTCATTCCCGTAGACTCATGTTGTTTAAAATAGGCTGAGGGCATGCGTATATGAAGAAATGTTATTTTATGACTATGTCATGTTTGCCATCTACTGTCTTGTATAACTAAAATAGCAGAAAGCCAATTCTGATTTCAATAATTAGGTTGTATGCATAGCTTTTGGTGCAGTAAGAAAGACCCACATTGAAGCAGAGGCTACTTCACAAACAATGATGTAATAGACATAGCAATTGGACTAGTGTTTATGGCCTGTTTTTGCTAGTGAGGCGAGTCAACAGGATGATACATGATTTGAAATTATAAATTGGTACAAAAGCATTCTTGACCTAAATTTTAGAGTACCACTCCGGTATTTTCCGTTGATAAAAGCTGCAGAAAATCTGGAACTTCGCCGGTGAATATGAACCATGAACTTAATTATAGTTCCAATTCAATTTAGTTATCAAATTATAGATACTACCAGTAAACACCCTAGTGAGTGTGCAGTGTAGTAAGTTAACTATTTCAATAAGAAATAACATACAGGCTGTTGTAATATTTCTCTTAGCAGTTAACAGATGAAGTAGCAAAATGAAGCAAAGAAAATGAACATGAATAAAATGAAACAAGGTGAAAGAAACTAGAAGAGGAGTATAAGTGCAGGTCCATGTTATGTTTTGCATTTGAATAGCCGTGTAATCGAAAACTCTTTTACGTGTGATACATATCACTGCTGTTTGATGAAGAACTGCTGCATAAGCGGCATACACCTTCGCAGCCAGTACAGGAGATCCTGAAATGTGAAACTGACAAGGCACTGACTGACAGGAAATATTTGATGACGCTGATGGTTTGAAGTGTCAGCTCCCGTTCTTAGCTCGTCTAACAATCGACGTGAGCGGAGTCAGGGGGTGCTCCTGTATGCACCGCACTAGATGACTGGTCATTTTACCCCCCCCCCCCCCCCTGAATCAGAGAAAACGTGAGAACAGAGAGACTGCGTCCATCAAGAGTTTCAAGAGCTCTTTGTCTTGATGTGCTGTCAGTGATGGGTTCTGCATATGAAATTTGCAGAGGTTGTATGTTATGGATAACAACAAAGAAAAAATTAATTGGCTTTTTAGGAGCTGCGCTTTTCTCAAATACAGATGTTTTGATATTATGCCAGGACAAATAACAGTTTTGTTGCAGTTGGCTTTTATATGTATATAAAAAAATCTAAAATATGCAAAAACAAATCAGAAACGCGCAAAAATATGCAACCACTTACTTATTTTACTAGTTATTTCCTATTTGTATTATTTTTTACCGTCTCCCTGGTCATGCGGAAGCGTTGCTCACTACTGGTCCCGGGTCCGATCGTGATGACAGTGGGTAGCTTCCTCATGGAAAGTTGTCATCCAAGGTCCATAAATCGTAATATTTGGATATAATGACTTGAATAAAAACCAGTTACTTTCATTAAGTAAAGGTAGCAATATGAAAGATGATCCCTCGGTTTTCTCCACATCATTGGTAAAGTAAATTGCATTGACTTTTGAGTATTACTTAGCCAACCCTGAAAATATAGGAAACATCTGCTGTAAAATGTGGTGCATTCTTGTAAATTTACATAGATGTAACAAAATTAATTTCTTGAGTTGGCCAATGTACGATACACATTTGTACTTTTTCATAATTAAGCAAATATTCTGGTTCTTCACGCACACCAACATATGCAATTCATATTTTAAAATTCAAAGATTCTTACACGAATCTCATAAAGAATCAAAAAAAAAAAAAAAAAAAAAAAAAACACACAACGAGAGAAGAAATGTGTAATTGACCGATTGTCTTTGCATTCTAACTTGAAGTTAAATGTTTAGTCACTGGTTTTATAGGTCAATGATTCGTGCTGGTTTGTTGTTGATTTGTTTTATTTACGGACGCTTTTTAACATCTCAGGTAATCAGCGTCCCATTCAATTCAGGGCATATACCGCCGACAAATTTTGCTCTGAGGTCTCCTCTTTCAGGCTTGAGGTTCTTTTTCGTGCCGTAAATCTACTACACGGGACCCATGTCTTTACTTCCCTTTCGAAGGAAGCCATACTTATGAGTTTTACGTCCGAAAAAAACCTCGGTCCTGGCCGGGATTGAACCCGCGATCTTGGATTTATGAGGCAAATATGGTTATCACTAGACAAATAAGCCCTACTCATTTATTACTACATTCTGTTTTTTACACTTCAGTTCATAATGGTGCTGTTATAAAAGAAACATCAACCAACGTATTCTAAATATGCTTATCGGGAGATAATGGTTTCAACTGCTGTATGCATTCGGCCCGGCAAGCGACAACCTTGGCGAGTTGCAACGTAAACATTCCTTGCTACAGTCAGACCTCTCGTATGCATATACTTCGTCGGGACAGTAGTGAGTGTGCTCTACTTAGCAACGTGTGTGCTATTGTTTGCTTCAACCAATACTTGCTTTGAACTTTGAATTGCATAACCAATTTTATGCAAGACTGCGTAGAACTGGCCTTTCTATACATGAAGTGAAAAGTGTTTTTGTAGTTGGTGTGGTTTATTGGTCTCCATATTTACTTGCAGCACAACACAATATATCTTTGGCTACTCCAACGCAGATTTCTCTTAATTTCAGGAGTATCAGCAGCTGAAATTCATTAAGTGCTTAATTAAACATTAACAAAGCTTCAGGCTTATCTACCTAAGGAGGGGCTCACGTTGAGTATCTGTAAGGTAAGATAAGCTTCAGATATAATTACACACGTGTAAGTGAACAATACGACTGTGTACTCACTCACTAGTGAGCTGGGCATGTACGTTGTATACGTGGGTGTTTCGGTCGCATTTTGTAGTTAAGACCCCATATATTACATCACAAGCTCTGGATTAAGGAAAGATTGTTTACAATGCGATGATCAAGGGGAGGAAAAGCACGTTTCCTGGGCCCTTTTGCATTATTATATTTATATTATAAGGTCAACTTTACAATTTAATGTTAAAACAAATTTTGTTGCATAAAACTCAGCCTTTTACGAATAATATAGTGATATTATGCCATAAAAATTTAATGTTACAAGTTGGTAGCGCCTATTGCCATCGGGATATTCTATTCAGCGCCTCTGCATTAAACATGATCTAGTTAGCAGTGGACAAAATTTGCAAAATGGGAAAATTGAACGAAAATAAAAAGCTGATATAATTTGTGCTAAAATAAAGAACAAGAAAGCAATGTTATTTGGGTGTCTTTTGAAAACGTTAGCAAAAACCGAAAAAATAAACGAACGGAAAGCAATATGTTAAGAGATAGAAAGCAACTTTATGATCAATACTTTTTGTATTATGCCACCATTTTTGCAATAGAATCAAAAGAAGGTGGTCAGTCACTCGTAGGTCTGGTGTACACACTGTTTTTAAATACTATATGTAGTGAGACTTATAGAAAAAGTATTAGTATTACGCAAAAAACAATATTTTACAAATAAAATGTGAAGGATTTCACCAGTTTTATATAAAATTACGTAACAGACCCCTGCTCTTAATTATGTCATTAACATCAACCTTTGGGCAATTGTCACTACTTAATTAACAGGTTGTCACATCTAAATACTTCACCAATTCATTATTTCACCTTATGTTTCCTCAGTGTATATTGCCTATGATGCCTCAGTAGAAAAAACGGTGTTAAAAACAGACAAAAAAAAAAAAAGCAGAAATAGAATTGGGTGAATTTGAAGACAGACAGGAATAATTTCTTTAGAACCTAACTTTGATGAATCTGCTAACAATTATTAAAAAAAAAAAAAAAAAAAAAAAACTGAATCATTTGCTCAAAACTGGAATGATAAAAATATTAATTGCTTGATGAATGAACTTCTTTCAGACAAATTTCTCAAAAAATAAATGTATATCTTTTACCAAATTTCGCACATTCAAACTAAAAATTTCATATATGTTTATATTACCATCAACTTTTAGAAATATTTCGGGGCTCAGTATTCTTTACGAAAACTCTGAGAAGACTCAGACCCCTCCTGCCCCCTAGGAGTCAGCGCCTATGTATGTACCATTCTACTTGGAGATGAAACAGTGAAAAATAGAAATTAATGGAACAAGTAAATTATAGCTTCTTTAACGGCATTTCCCATTACTACATACCCGGTATTCGTTATTCATATATTTTCGAATACAGCATAGGTACCACCACGGGTGGCCGAGGTCGTTGGGGCGCGGACTCGTGAGCGGGAGTTCTGGAGTTCGAATCCCGCCAAGATCGTCCTTCCTGACTGAGGTTTTTTCCAGGTTTTCCTCAGTCCTCATAACTGGCAAATGCTGGGGAGATGCCCTTAACATTTCCTTCCTTAAAAACCCTTAAGGGTTCCTTAACATTTCCTTCCTTAAAAACCCTTTCCTAATATATAATTTACCGCCACGGGTGGCCGAGGTCGTTAAGGCACGGACTCGTGAGCGGGAGGTCCGCGGTTCGAATCCCGCCAGGACCGTCCTCCCTGACTGGGGTTTTTTCCAGGTTTTCCTCAGTCTTCATAACTGGCAAATGCTGGGGAGGTACCTAAACTTAGGCCTGGAACGCTTCCTTCCTTAAAAAAAAAATATTCTTTCCCAATTTATCATTTCATCTCATGTATCATCAGTGTCCACCGCCTGTGGTGCCTCAGTAGTGAAAACGGGCGTTAAACACTACTCAAAAAAAAAATATATATATATATATATAATTTCGTTTCATATATCATTCATTTGTGTCACCCCCTGTGGTGCCTTAGTAGTAAAAACGGGCGTTAAACCCTACTCAAAAAAAAAATGGCAAAGGTGACATATCTGTGTGTGTTTCTTATTCAAGATTTTTGTCACATTGATGCAGTTTACACTGTGCTATAGAAAAAAAAAAAAACATCATTTTAAATTGTAACCGAAACAAAACGTGCTGTTTGGATCGCGATATAATTAACCAGTTTATCGGAAGAAATGGGTTTCAGCTGTGGACGTTCACCAGGCTTTCGTTAAAATAGATCATTCTTAACTATTTTGCTTCTTTGAAATATTTTTATTGATTTGAATATTTTTAATTTTTAGTTGCTCGTTTTTATGTCTTAAGCTATTTATATTAATTGAATGCTTTCAGTTCATAGAATTTTTAAAACAAAATCTATTGTATAGTTGTTAAACATATATGTATATATTATTTCAAGTTACACATATAAACTTGTTACTTTGTTTTGTCTGCTTTTTAATTTATAGTTACAATGATGTGACGTTTACATGTCTCTGACGAGTATATTTACAAGTCTCATAGAGGAAGCCCCCCCCGGAATATATTACAGAATTCGGTGCCGATGATATTGTATCGAACCATCCTATCATCTGATGGCCAATGCTGCGATGTGTTATTTATTTATTTTTATTTGGTTTATTTACGCACACTAACATCTCAGGTTATCAGCGTCCCGTTCAACTCAGGGCATGAAACGGCCGACAAATTTTGCTCAGAGGCCTCGTTTTTCAGGCTTGAGGTTCTTTATCGTGCCGTAAATCTACGACACAAGATCCATGTCTTTATTTCCCTTCCGATGGAAGCCATACTTAAGATTTTTACTCCCGAAAAAATCCATCGGTCCTGGTCGGGATCGAACCCGCGATCTTGAAGCGGCGATGGATTGCATCAGCCGATAAGACGTTTTTCAGCCCAGCCGGGCTGCACTACAGACGGAATGGGCGGAGCAATACAAGAAACGGTGATAGAAACACTGCAGTGACAATCTAATAAATACTAATGCACTTAAAAAGTTGTGTTCTTATTCATGACACGCAAGGAGATGTTGAAACTGCCTGTATTCATTTTCCAGACATTTCTGACATCTACTAATAAAATTACCCGTTATCGTTCTTAATTCTCTTTGAGAAATTAAATTAAACGTTTGTTAACATTTAGTTACTCTAAGTGTATGGATACTATTAATATACGAATCGCAATACGACTTAGACCTCTTATCACTAGAGCTTTCTCTTCACATAACCTCCTGGCAGCACGAGCGAACTCGGTACGAACGTACGAATCATTATAAAAAAAACTCGTTGTGCAATAAAATAACTACTTTCATTGTCCAACGGACATTGATAAGCGGCGTGAGACTCAAAGCCAACGTAGCAGTTCGGTAAACCTCGTCGTCTCAACTTGTGTGGCCCTATTTGCCTTGACCGAGGCTCCCGATCCCGCGTCTGTCATCAAATAATTGAATGTCAAAAAGATAGAGCAGTTGTTATAAACAGTAGGCAAGATCTTTCCGGCAGGAAAAGATGAATATAGTGCAATGCAAAGTATCGGTTTCACGGGAGAGGGGGAGAGTTTTATTGTCACTTGAACTGTTTTGACTCGCCATGTTTTCTTCTCATCGCGAAGGCTTTATAATTGTTGAGCAATTTTATCCAAAGTGACCAGACACAGAACTCTGCTTATCACATTAGAATACATTCTTGATAATTACCAATCAAAATATAATGCCTATTATGCAGTGGATAAAGTGTGTAACAAAAGGAACATAGGCATGGACGGATACAAATTTAAGATCTAATTTTTATACAAATCGACCAAGTAGCATATATGTCTCTATTTCCGTCCCAGTAATTTTTAAGAAATAGAAACGAAGAAATGAATATAAGTACACCTAGGTGTACTGTATATATGTTTTATGTTTGTACTGAGATTTTCTCATCTCTTATCTTATTTAATCACAGCTTTGTTCTCTTTGTCAGATAATTTGAAATGCTAAGCTTGTTTCTGTGAGAAATGTTCATTTCCTCAAGATCATGAAATGATTTCGTGATGTAACTCGTATTATACATAACGAGCAGAGAAGTTGGCCTCATAAATTCGCTCATTTTGTGCTGCTTAATTCAAATTAAAGTCTACTCTTGCGTCTTGCTAACACTTTCAGTCCTTTATAAGGAACAAAGTGCGATCAAAGGAAAAGTTGATGTCGATTTCTGGCTTACGTTTGCGAGTTAATTGTGTGCAGCAAGTTGGTATTTGTAAACTCTACGGGCCAACTTGCATTCAGAGTTCAAAGCGCGGACGTATGGGGGAGAAAATGAGCGTAATTCTCTTCTGTACTCCAGGGCTGAAACTCCAAATTCTATTTATGGTTAAAATCCATTACATATTTTGGAGAAAAACCAAATCTCTGATACTATTAACGTTGAGATATTCTTTGGTTAACCCTCCTCCCCTTGATATTACTGAATACATTCTATTCTAAAAAGTGCAACTAACACTTTGATTTTAAATTTCATCACAAGTTTCTAAAGTTATTTTTATTTAAAACAATACGATTCACTTTTATAAGCATACACATAAGTAGGTGAAACTATTTTTCTAGAAACCAATTTCGTTCAGATAAATTTAGACACATGTTTTCGTGTTTCTTGTTTTTAATTATTTTGTTTTTTAAAAACAAAAGCAAATTTCGATAAAAATCTCTGTGATCATATTAAGTTTTCATATCAGCACCAATTTAAAATTAGCCCATAAAATTAATTTTACAGTTTAAAATATTTTTATCAAAAGTGGCTGTGCAATAACAATCCGATTGATAGTATTTTGGCTCATTATTATCGTAAAGATACATTTTGCAGAACATTATTAGTTATTCTACAGTATTTTATAATTGAGAAATTTAAGCAAATATTAAATTTAAAAATGGCTGCACTAAAACATCAGTATAGTCAATGGAAGATTTAGCATTAAATTAAAATTTAGGGATTTTCACCATTGATTATTTGTTGTACAATATCTATATATGTTTCTGTGATTCCAACTACTAGTGATTATGAATGGCGTGGCCAGTGATAATTATAGTTACTTTGCTGAATGAAGAATAGTGTTTAACGCCCGTTTTTGCTACAGAGGCACCACAGGCGATGAACACTGGTGATGCATTAGATAAAATGATATATTGGGAAAGGATTTATTTTTAAGGAGGAACACGTTTCAGGCTTATGGTACTTCCCCGGCATTTGCCATTTATGAGGACCGAGGAAAAACCTGGAAAAAACCTCAATCAGGGAGTACGGTCCTGGCGGGATTCGAACCCCAGACCTCCCACTCATGAGTGCGCCTTAACGACCTCGGCTAACCGCGGCGGTATTTATTTTGCTGAATATGCCTTAAGCAAATGGTATAAATTTTATATTTTGCAGTGAAATAGCCTTTATCCACGGAAAACTGTATCTTTCATTCAATTATTTGGAATTTTAGGTATTCGGAAGGCTGTTCAAAAATTGTTTTGAACATAATTTTGATTAATATGTAATATTCCTGGGGTTAATTGTAATGGTGTATGAAATGCAACTCCATAAAGTCAGGGTGAGCGAGTGGGAAATTTAAAAGTTTTTAGTCGCAAGTTTACATGTACTGAGAACATGGAAAGGAAAATTGTGACTTTGATTTTACTATGTTTAGTTGTTTGTGAAACTGTATGAATTTGGTTCTGATTTATATGTTAAAATACTTTAATTTATTTGCATACAAATTAAATATTGCAAGAAACAAAAAATATATTAATTTTGTTTGCTTATGTTGTTTATACTTATTTCATACTTATAATTATGGTGACATTTTTATTTATTACACGAAAAAATTGTAATGAAATTCAATTTCAGTAAAATAGTTGAACCCACTTCTTCCAGATATTCCCTTAGGAAACTGCTGATGAGCCGAAGACAAAAGTTCAGTAATCAGTTTAGCAAACTAAATGACAATTTAAGAAAATGTATAATTTTTTGATTGATATAAATTATGAAGTTATGAAACTAGTTATAAAACTAAGGTGGATTGTAATGTTAATTGTTGAAATAAAATTCATTCATCATTATATAAAATTCGGCAAAATTTGTAATATCTTAACATTTATAGAAAATTAAAATACTTAATTTTGTTCACAAAGTTTGGGCTTTGGCCTTATTGACATAAAGAACGACATTCAACGCGTTTCTTTCTTTTCTTTTATTTTAGATGTAGTTGATTTGAACAGTCCCATTGTCTAATAGTCAGCGTTCCCTGGCTGTTACTCCTGGGGATTTTTCCTTGCCTAGGAAAGTGTGATTAGGATAGGGCTCATTAGGTTTAAGGACTATTTTAGGTTACTATAATATTATAAGTTCGACATAGCTAGGGCGGCTCCACCTCAGAAAATATTTATAATTCAACGGAACAGGTCTCGTATTTGGGGTTAAAAAGAATAATTATTTTTTCTCTAACTAAAGCAAATCGCTTGTTCCGAATTATAAAACAAGCTTTCGAATACGGAGCTCAGAGTAGCATTAAAACTCTCCATTAATTCAAAACGTTAGAATAGGAGTAAGAGCAGAGGGAACCCTGAGTCGACCAAGCAATCTGAGTGGAGTTTATTCAGTTTTCCCTGATCTTGTAAAGATAAATTAAAATTACTTAAGTGTGATGAATACCGGGTTTATTTCACCTCCTGGCAGTTTATTGAAATAAATGACATCAGCTGGAGACTTAGAGGCAAGAAATATAATTTTATTACATTTATTTTGAAATAGGCATAAGAAAATCCTTAACAAAACTAGTTTGAGTACATTGATTTGTTTTATTTATGGCGT
This sequence comes from Metallyticus violacea, assembly GCA_030762175.1. NCBI lineage: Eukaryota > Metazoa > Arthropoda > Insecta > Mantodea > Metallyticidae > Metallyticus > Metallyticus violacea. The sequence continues at coordinate 64,215,731 of CM060842.1, forward strand.
AACATCTGAAAGTGACAGCTGTGAAGAGAAAAATAACATTAGTTGCTATTCTTTTGTTTTTAAAAACTCTAAATTATTCATTTCTGTATAAACTAATTTTCTTTATTCATTTTTAGTTTGCAAGTAGTAAACTGTTACGTTTGAATTGTGCAATATTTTTATTTATAGTCGTTGGAGTAGCACAGAGTATACTTTTTGTTGTATTTCAAAGGTCCTCCTGGTACACGCAACTATGTCCCTATTTACGTAGTTTCTGGTAGCCTTTCTGCCCCACGCACGGTTGTCCAACTGGGAATTTTACGCTTGTGTACATTTTATGCAGCTCTCTGAAACACTGTTGGAATTTTAACTACCTGTTGTTCACAACTAGCACGAAGGTTTTTCCAAAATTAGATCAAGCTGTTTGCGAGAAAGCCGCATTTTGGAACCGCTTGTGGTTTTATAGTCCAACAACGGCGAGTAGCAGTTTTAATTACTATACGAAATGCTACCTCGCCGTGGTCTTTAAGTTGCTCAACATATTGATCCTCTTGTTGGTAAAGAGGTAAACAATGAACCCAATTACGGAGCAAGAGTCAACACATGGGGTGGCGAACATGCACTGTGACGCATTAGACTGTCTTTATGAACGTCCATTAAACTGAAGGTGCACTTCCTTCTTGTTGACGGCCAGCTTTTGGACGGTTTATTGAGTTCATTTGACTTATTAGCACTTACATTAACACTATAATTAAAAAAATAGCATCAAATGCTACAAAATAAACTGTCTCAAGTATGTCAATGAGGTTACATTAAGCAGTGCTCATAACTGTTAAGTTTGTCACAAAACCCTCGCATATACTAATCGTACAGCTCATGTAAAGTGCGGTGATGGGAAGTTTATCGTTTTCTCAGAAAAAACATGTTTTCCGATAAGTTTGGCATCTTATTATTTGATAATTATTGATCTGTACCGACAACAATCAGCAAGGAAGATAAATAATCTGGGACTATTATTATGGCGCAGTCTCTATTTTTCGCGGCTGTTCTAAATAGGCGAGCTTCAAAAGTCAAGAAATGCAAAGGCCGGATTTTCTTTAAGTGCTATGGATAAAAGGTAAAAGTAAACATTTTTCTTCTCATGATGGCTCAAGTAATTTGTCAATCTAGGAACTAAATAAAGAACAAAAAGTACCAGGTATCGATCATTAAACATGCTAATGTGAAAACGTAGCAGGTTTCGACTATCAAACATGGAAATGCAAAACTTTATGGCGAGGGTAGTTTTTGTAGAGAAGTGTAAAGTCATATTGTTTAAATAGGGGGGGGGGATGAGTCACGATCCCCTTGTTTCCATTTTCCCTATACTTTATTTAATGAACTGGGGACCTAACTCACAACACCAGTCTAGCAAACCTTAATCTTGACTATAAACGGGATCAAATTAGAAAAATATCGGAACTCAGTATGCACTAAACAAACAAACATTATTTAACCATTAGAAAGTTGTCTTTGTAATCAGTAATTATCACTTACATACACAGTGGACCTTAAGTAAGGTGTCTACCACATATGAGACGGGGTTAATTACATAAGCTACGATTAATTAGTAGGGAAATTAATCAGTAGCATGGCTTTCCTGGTGTTTTACCTTAATCCTTCGGGTTTTTGGCTATGGGGGGCACTTAAAGACCTTAATGTATGCCATATCAATTGACAACGTACAAATATCGCAGGAACGTGTAAACAATGCATGTCATTAAATCGGGGAGCAACCAGGTGATTTTCTGAAACATATGCTAAAGGATGTGTGACAGTGCGTGGTAATCACATAGAGTACCCACAAGGTAATAACTGAATATGTAATAGTGGGTAATGGGCCAAAACATATGACTCATATTTCAAAATGTTTTTTTCTACATGCTTATAAGACATTTTTAAATAGTTCCGACCAACTCTATTTGCTATAAAAATATGCTGCGCTTTTATTTGAACACCCTGTATATAATGGAAATGCATTGCCTTAAGAGTAATGCTTTATAAAAGCTACATTTAGTTTAGATAATTATGTACATATATTGCAGTTCAATTTCAATCTACTACTTTTTTTTGAATGGTGTTTAACGCCCGTTTTTACTACTGAGGCACCACAGGCGGTGGACACTGATGATACATGAAATGAAATGATATATTGGGAAAGAATTTTTGTAACGAAGGAAGCGTTCCATGCCTAAGTTTAGGGTACCTCCCCGGCATTTGCCATTTATGAGGACTGAGGAAAACCTGGAAAAAATCTCAGTCAGGGAGGATTCAAACCCATACCTCCCGCTTACGAGTCCGCGCCGTCTTCTACTCTGAACTTTTATATACCTTTAAATGGTTTTCCTTAGAACTTTGAACCCAATTACGTTCCTTAACTCAAGAAGAGAAGAACAGCAGACTCTTTTTTGGAAATAATCATCATAGTGCAGTTTTTAAGGATTGTGCACATTTTAAAACACGAATGCAAGTCCATTACGACACATTCAGCAGTAAAGCTGAAACTGTGTATGTATGTAATATATGAACTAATAAAAATTGCATGGCTGATTCAGTGTTTTATTAGCTTCTGCTTCCCTAGTTGTTTTTATTTAAACTGTGTTGTAATTTACGAGCTGCTTTATTAGTATATATATTAATCCATAGAAACCTATTTAGCATTTTAGGTCTCCCTTTAAAGCAAGGCTTACACGTGGAAACCGGGCTAACGAAGTGAAACCTGTGGCTGGGATCAAGTTAAATCTACATGAGATATAGGAACAACACAAGAAGGAATTCCCTTGGAATGTTGGCCTTTGAGTTAAGTCTCTGAAGTCCTGACTTAATTTTGCTGCTAGCAAACAGAGCTACTGCTTACAATAGGGCGAACGTCATCGCCTTCCCTTATGCTGCGCTTATCTCAGAATAAGCCTGCGTTACTTCGGTCGCACAAACTTGCCTCTTTCATACTTCTGTACTTTTTGTCAAGTCATTTTATGAGCAAAATGTATTTAAGTTTATAGCAATGCTATACTTCCATATAGAAAAGTCAATGTTGTAGTTCATCCAATCAAGGAACTACTTATCTTTGTATTTGCTGGTGATTTAGACTAGAAATATTCTAGAAACGAGTATGTCCACAAAAAGAACCTCAACTAAATAACGCGGTATAAGGTAACATTCCTTTCCTGAAACCGGAATATCTATTGTTAGTAATGTTTATGATAAGTATATTCACTATCCACAAGCGTTAGATGGCTGGGAAATAAAAGTTTAATAATACAATAATAAAGACCAGGTGAACCTCCCAAAAATACGCAATAAGCGCGTTTCCTATCTACTGTAGTAGCGGTAGCGTGCGGGTCCTACGTTAGCGAGGGCAGCTCGTGGGTCAGCCCGGAAAATGTTTAGCTTTAAACTTATAACTTCATGTGTCTAGCAAAGATTTACAAGCACTGTACTTGTCTTTCTCCTGCTTATTTCTCCCTTCTCTTGGGCCAGCAGGAAGACGCTCAGGGCTCGGTATTCTCTCTTTTCTTAGGAACCAACTGTTAAGGGATTACTGACACCAAGCATAACTAACTATAGAATTTTTTTCGCGCTTTGTTTGAAATTGGGTGGTTTCCTCACTGTTTGTAAATGGAAAGGACTTTCACAGTGTTAAAAAAAAAAAGCGTAACTATTTTGTGGTAATGCATAAAATGGACATTTTATAGCAGACTGAACTTTCGAATCTAAGTTTATCCGTTAAGTTTGAAGTGAAACGATTTGGACCTCATCATTCGAAATCTATTTACATTCTTTTACTTCCAAAGAACTAGAAGACAACAAGCGCAGCAACAGTTTCAAACCAGTCAGATAGGAGAAGTTCCAGGTGTTTGTCGCTGAAAGATTAAATCGTAAGATGTGAGTTTAACATTCAAGTACTTTTGACTCAGACTCTACATAGTTAATATCAAAGTGTTTCGTTTGTATTTGGATGTGCTTTCCACACTAGTTCAGTGGTTAGAGATTCGGCAGGACGGGTCTAAAATCCATGACCTAGTTCCGAGCCTAAGCAAGACTTCGTCCTCTGTGACTTCCGTTTCATGTTTTGAGGGTAAATGTCGCATCTAAAAATAAAAAAAGTTGTTCTCTGGAAAAATAGAATGAGTATGTCCACATTATAATGCTCGCAGGGTGTTAAATAATGAGCCAACGCACCCAATTTTCAAAAACTGCAATTTTAAATGTTCAGAAGATAAAAATCGCGATATTCTGGGTAATATATCACCTCAACAATAGCCTTATATGAGGTAGTAATTTAAATTTCAGGTTTCTGCGGAGCAGGAGGCCATAACTTACCAATATGCCTATTTCTTTTTCAAAGTTACAATATATAAAGTTGCATTCTCCAAAACGAATCATGGAACAATCCACGTCATGCTTCTTTAGTGATGGCACCAACCTGCTCTTCGTAGAACGCAGCAACTTCTTCCACACTTCCAAACTGGTGGTTCCTGAGTTTTTCCTTAGACTTGGTAACAGAAAGCGAACTGTGCGATGGAGGTTCACCAGTGTCATTTCCGATTCTTGCAGAAACTGCAATGTTTTCAAAGCGGTACATGCAGAGGCCTTATTTTGGTGCAGCGACAGCTCTCTTTCTGTTTATATTCTGAAAACCCTAGGCAAGTAAACCTGGTACCAGTTGTCAGTTCCTAGAGGGAATGGTTTATTTATAATATAGCCACTTGCTAAGAAAAAACTAATCACCATCTTCAGGGCAGCGTGGCTGGGGGGGGGGGTCATCATTTAGACTGCCTTTTTGATTGTGGGTCGTATTAGTAAACTCAGCTTTCGTCATCTGTGAAGATATCATGTACACGTCATGATTTGCCATTGTGAAAACGACAAATCATTTTCTAGCCCCATTCTATTCTTGCTGCCTTTTGTTCTACTAGAGGTTGTGGGGTACCCAAAGATAACAAAACTTTCTCATACGAAAACATTGTGCAGGATTTAGGTTTAGAAACTCGTCTGTTTCCATGCAAGTTAATCGCGGTTTCACTATGACTTCTACATGAACGATGTTTTCATCTGTAATATTGCTGGAGGCCAGTTGTGCTCTTGATCGTTCCTCGCCTAAGCTATGCAAGCCAGTTATAGGATTTTTACATGAAAGAACAGAGTCTCAAAAAACCTGTGTAATTTTCCAGGCATTCTTGTTGGCTCGTACAGTTTTAGTACTTTTAATCTTAAAATGTCATTGCATGAAAACACTCTAGTGTCACTTCTAACTTAGAACACCTGAATCGGTGCAGTACCACAATTAACACATAACTGCAGCTGCAATAATGGATGCCGCCCGCTAACTTCCGCTATTGTTACTAGTCAACTACTCTATCCTGCTGTCAACAAAAAACTTATATCTCTTATAATTTCTTCAAATCCCGAAAATTAAATAGCAATTCTTGTAAATCGGACATTACAATTTGTCTGCACTTCTTAATATAAGTAAAACAGTATATACCTTATAAAAATAATGTAGAAATATATTTCATAAAGTTATGACGATAGAACATACATCTCAAAAGAGATGCATGTAGAGTTAACTAAACACCTTATGGAAATATTTTAAAAAAATAATGCTCTGAAAATCAAATGGGGAAACTTATATAGCAATAGTTATGATAGAAAACTGACATGAAATTATATTCCATTAGCCAAATGGGGAACATTGTTGGATACCACAGACCAACCTGTGTGGCTCCGATTTATTTAAAAGAGATGGATTTGCCCAGTCTCAAGAGTACTTTTAGGAATCTAGTTTAACGAGAAATAACGAATTCGGTCGGGTAAGCCAAAATGAAGATTGAATGTCATAGCACTATTAAATACCCGTATTATCAACACCTATGTGGCAGCACTCTATTTGGCACACTTTGGCTTTTCAGAATTGTTGTGTCAAGAATATGTTGGGCTCGAGGAGACAAGAACAAAGTATAACAGTAAAATATGAGCTTAGACGTAATCTCATGTGCAGTGGTGGGAAACCTGGAGTAAAATCTCAACTCGATTAAAGCAGAATGATTGGCTGGTAAGGTAACTCCGCAAGATATTTTCAAACATCCTAATGTGATCGCACTTGCAATGCTTTAGATTATTTTTTTTTAATCCTGCAAATTCATTTCCTATGCACGACATAATGGTTATCAACTTTATCTTCGGTGTTTTTCCACGCACAGCGGCGAATCGCAGTTGCTGTGATAACACGGGGAACGTTTTACCGTCTCCTAAACCAACTTCCCTCTACATCCCTCGCTTTTCATCAGCATCACGTTTCCAATTTCTTTTTCTCTCTCATTCTCTGTCTCAGCTACCATGCATGTCTCTCTCTTCCTTCCTTGCTTCCTTGCAGCATATCTCCACATTATCGTAGTGCACCTCCCGCTAAATTCCTTCGTGGTCCTCCTGGCTGAATTTCACTTTGGGAACGTGAATCAATTTCGGCCCCTCCCGGGCCCCGCGGGCAAGCATGCAAAGCGGGTTAGCTCCTTGCCGCAGAGACCGAAAAAAGGAAAAATATCCGCTGTGGCGGAGAAGACAATGAACACCTCCCACCCCAGTTTTCACTACTGACGGGATTTTGTCCTCAGTTTCTTTTATTTACTAGTCCAGGATACTCATACATCAGACATGCACATAACTAAAATAGTCTCTGCTGCTCATTAACTATAACCGAATAATTAATCGTTCTGAATGAGTCAGCATGCGGCAGGTTGAACCCTGTTCTTAATCAAGATCAGGGCAGTTATCTACTTTTCGTTAAGTAGACAATTGTTCATGAACATGGTATTTAAATTTTTGAATTATGGTCTTATATATGAGTTTTAAAGTGATTGTTCATTTGAACAGGTACATTGCAAGCTATGTATGACTAGCTTTCTCCTAAAACCCATTCTTGTTGAGAAAAACAAAACAAAGAAGTCGTGCGTTACAACTATAAGCCAAAGTTTATACCGGGTGTTAATGAAATATATCGCAAAAATTTCACAGATTGTAGATGTGACTTAGGTAAGGAATTTGTCACAGGGGATCTATTATTCACGAAGAAAATAACTGAACTATTTGGTGATAATGAAGCTGATAATTAGAGACCGAATGTGCAGGCATTAAATACAAAAGAACAGGCGAAAATGCAGTTAAAATATGTAATATAAGTAGTAAAAAAGACATTGCAAACTATTACTGGTAACTAAAAATGAATTTAATTGCAGAGACCATAAAATTTTCAAAAAAATTGCTTTCAAATATTAGTTACCAAAAGTTGTACACAATTCCTTTCTTTTTATATGATATTTTTTTGGAATAAGGATTCTTATATTTTTTATAAACAGCAGTGCTATTTGTAAAGAAAAAATCACAAGAATAAATAAGATATTTACCAAAAATTAATTTTTCTAAATATATTTTATTATCAATGTGCAGATTGTAAAATGAGAGCCTTTCCATGGCGAATCAACCAAAAGCGCTATCTAAAAGTTTTTACCATATTGCATCATTGTTGCTGTTTAAGCATACAACCGTGTCGCGCTGTAGCTGCAGTGATTAATTTTACAAGTTAATAATGCAAACTGAAATGGGCACTACACAAATTAATACCCATCGCCCACATTGAAAACGAGACCGCTATAGTAACCTATTTACCCTAGGAGGGGTAAACACATTGTTAGCCAACAGCATTTTCTTCTTCTTTTCATTTGGCGCTACAGCCCGGGGTGACCCTTGGCCTGCCGCAGCAACCTCCGCTTTCTCTACCTCCGTCTTACGATTTCAATGATAGAGTGCAGTAGAGCATTTCCTTCATAAAATGAAATCACCTTCAAAACATTGTTATAACACACGCATTAAAGCAAACAATTGCTTCTTATTCACGTCATTGAGCATTAACTACAATAACAAAATATTTGAGAAAATAAAGAAAATAATTATAAAACGGACACAAATAACTAGAAGAATACGAAATATGCAGCAAAGTACAGAAAAGACAAAAAATGAAACCATTCTATGTTTTATAGTTCACGAATATCATTTCCGTACGCTTAAATCTTTTCTGACTGTACCTGTAAAAAGTCACTTGTCATAAACAGAGGATCTACTGACAAGTTAGTGTTAATGGGCGAAATGAGTTAGTAAAAAATGGGCGAAATGGGAACAAAATTTGGCTTAGAATGTCATCAAAGCTGCTTCGTGAGCGCCGAAATCCCGATGCTCAATAGGTTGTCATCAGCGTTTTCAAAATTTAGTGTTGTAAAAATCTCGGAGAGTATTGCCCTGAGCAACATTAATCTGATTTATCATATTAAGTAGCTTAGTTTAGAACTAACATTACTATTGATAAGGAAAGAATGCTCGGTTGAAATACAACTTGTACAAACAAAGTATTAAACAAGAATATCCCTTCTCTCCTGCACGTTTTAATATCTACCATTCGGCAGTGATAAGGTAGTTTAACTGATGAACATTTGATAGTAAGAACTGTTAATTTATATACTGTTAAATTTGCAGACGATCAGGTCTTGTTTAAGGAGATGGAAGACCAATTGCAAATGGCAGTAAACAAATCAAATGAAACCGTAAAATGAAAATTAACACAACAAAACCAAGTATTATGGCATTTTTGGTAAAAACTGCTTAATATGAACATTTTTATAAATGCACACATTATAGAACAAGTTGATCATTTTAAATATTTAGGATGTAGTGAATGATGTAGAATGTAGGATGTAGTGAATGTAGTGAATGTCATTGAAGAAATGACATTCATATAAAAATAAATTGGTTTAACAGAATGTGGGCACCATTCGACGTGTTCTGAAAGGTAAAACAAGATGCATGCAAATGAAGTTTTATACGATGGTGATTGCCCCTGTTGTTCAGTGATAGCGTTTGTGACTACTAATCCGGAGGTCCTGGGTTTCGAATCCCGGCCAGGTGAAGCTATCAGGATAAGGTTTTCTCTGAGTTTTTCCTTACCGTGAGAAAATTGCATTTTGATTCTAACACCTTTTAATACACCAATTTTAAAGTTATTCTGCTCTATGGGGTTTATGGGGAATGATTCTTGATGAGCTATATTAATTTAACATAGCATAGATTATTGAATTTATAGACTGAATCCCTAAATTGGAGAATTCTTATAAGGCGTAGATCAAAAGCTCGAAGCTATTTATTTTTTCAAACTTCATACGTTTATCTTTAGACACGAACTTGTCTACTTTTTGGTAATTTTAGAAATACTCGCAGCATAATATTGCAATTATCTTATGTATAATTCTTTGTTTAGAACATAGATAGGATAATAGAATAGAGGGGAATAGCGAAATCCTATAAAGGGCTAAACGGATTTCGGAAGTTTGTCACCTGTTCATTTCCCGTGGGTCATGACTTTTTTTTTTTTTTTTTTTTCACTCACAAGAATGCCATACAACTTGTAGGAGTCTCACGGAATACAGGGGGCATCTCTTAATAACTAAAATCAAAAAATCAAGAAATTTAATTATTCATTTCCTACGTATACAAGGATCTTCAAGATTTAATATTGGATGCTCCAAGGTGTCATTATTTCGGCGATTTAAAGACATACTTCAGCTAGTTCGACAAGGTAAAATGTCTAGAAGTTTTAATGGTATATATCATGTTATAACACTTTACCATATCTAAAATTCTTGTCACTGCTTCCTTGTCAACACAATTTTCTTTTTCCCCTTGGTTATTTGTTTATCATTATTTTTGTGTTCTTATTACATCTTTTGATCTTTTTTCCTTTTGCACCGTTCTTCCATTTTATTTAAGATTTATATATTATATCCTTTTAATTAAGAAATTCTTTCTTGCAAATTTTCTCCTCAGAGTTTGATAAACTCTTCGGTACACTTTTGCTTATTTTACGACATAGTTCTATATTTTAGTATACGCTAGGCTAAACAAATTTCAAATGTGTTAATCAATTCTGTAAAAATACCTAAATATTAAACCCATGGTTCACGCAGCCCGAGATCTGAATGCAATTGTACAGGGCGGTCCAAGGATGGATCAGGTTGTCAGAAATTCACCTTCACACCTTTATCTCAACCCTCCCTACTTATCTGATGAAAGTGAGACAGCTCAGGTGTGAAAATGCTGATAACCGCGGAGGGAGTTGCGGGAAAGTATTATTGAATCGATCAGTGTGGCATTCTTAATATTTTATACGTATTTTAAATATTTTAATTAATTCCTTATATTTGTTTGTTTATTTTTATTTATTTTGTTTTATTTTTTAATATATTATGATTTACAGGTTATTGTGAAATATCTAATCTAATATCTTGTACTAAATGAAACAGATCTTGCATATTATAAAAGCACGCAGGGTCTGGGTGCAGCCGTGCACCTCTTGAAGTTGTATTGTATTAATACCATTGTAATAAATGCACTCCTGCTACTATGGAAGGTTCCAGTCATGCTTGATCCGAGATAGCGGGCGGGAGGAAACCGGTAGAGCTCGAAATGAATAGCGGCATTCTAGATGCGTAATTCTCCTTCATTGCTGAGCGAGCGCATACGTTTCCGTTCAATGCTTTGTACAAGTTGAGGTATTGGCAAGAACAGGTCTTTGAGCGGGCTGTATGTTACCAATCGTTGCTTTGTACAGTTTGAACTGTTAGAAGACGTGTTTGCTTGTGAACTTCTTTTGAATTACATTTAAAATGCTTGTGCTTTATGTGCAGTAAATTAGTTATGTAGATAATTGAAATTTCGGTTGAGAAATTTACTCTACAACAACAATATTTATGTACGATACTTAAATCTAAACCGATTCATGCCGACAAATGTTCACATTCGACCAAACTTGATCAATAGAATTAAAGAAACGGGATCGCTGGATGCTAAAATTCATAAGCCTATATGTAGAGTTCTAACAGATGAAAAGTTGGATATTAGGGAAAGTTCTCCTAATAAATCTGTACGCAAGAAGTAGGCATTTTAAAAACTTCAGTCTATGCGACTATTAAACTTTTAAAATTAAAACCTTACTGAGGTACCATAGTCCAAGAAATATCGCCCCATGAGAACGGAAGACAAATGAATTTCTGTAATGGGTTTTACAGGTTTTATAGGTTTTCATGACGGTATTGCTAATCCACATTTAATCATTTTATCTGATGATGCGTGGTTTCATTTAGCGTGGTTACATATGTTCACACAACAATAGATTCTGGAGCACAGAAAATCCTCAAATAATTCATGAATAATGCAGGAAATTCCTCAGCACAATGAAGACATTGGTGTGTGTTATCGTAGCAACATATCGAACCTATATTTTTTTAAAGATTGAATAGAGGTATCATACGTAAATATTCGCACTTTTTTTCCTTTTTTTCCTTTTTTTTTTTTTTAACAATTCAATGATCATGAGAGAGAGTATGCATATTTTCAACAAGATTCTGCCACAGTCCTTACTGCACGTTTTTTTTTTAATTGGTTTATTTATGTGCGCTCTTTAACATCTCAGGTCATCAACTCAGGGCGTGAAAAGGCCGATAAATTTTGCTCAGAGGTCCCTCTTTCAGGCTTGAGGTTCTTTTTCGTGCCGTAAATGTACGACAAGGCACCCACGACTTTACTTCCCTTCCGAAGGAAGCCATACTTGGGATTTTTACGCCCGAAAAAATCCGTCGGTCCTGGCCGGGTTCGAACCCGCGTTCTTGGGTGTAGGATTACTGCACGTGATTCTTTGGAGACTATAAGGGAGTTTTTAAGACAGTTATTTTTAAACGATAATGGCCGGCACGTCCCCCAGGTCTTAACCGCATGCGATTATTTGGGGGAGAACCTTAAAAATAGTAGTAGTAATGGACGTTTTATTGTACGATTTTAGGATACACTCAAATACATCTGTCGCATGGGCCTTACGGCCGTACATGCTAATGTCCTTACAGCAATCTAAAGGGCAATACTCATACACATATCCATACATAAACACATGCCTACCTACACACAAATCTACATGCATACATACAGATATACAAATAATTCGATATATTTAAGTCTTCTATTAATAATTTAAATACAAATACATAGACATGAATGAAACCCTTACTCTTCAGCCCCCTTCCCTTTACTCACACCCGCTGTCCATCTTCTCCCTCTTCATTATGACCATTAACCTTCTTTGTCGTGTTTTCTCTAGAAATATTCCCAAATTGTGTATCTCGCCACCAACACTTCTCGGCATATGTTCAAATTTCTTTTGGAATTCAGAAATTGCGGTGATAAATGCTTTATTCTTGAATTCTCCGTTTCCCTGCATTCTGCCAGAATATGTCTCCAGGTATCGCCTTCTCCGCACAATGGGCAAATCCTTTCACCGAAAGCATTAACTATTTTGCTTCTTTTGAGCCTGCAGGTTCAGCGATACTTTTTCTGCGCATTGAGACATAATATTTTGTCTATCTATATCTCGCAAACGTCTATTAACTATTTTCCAACTATTTCGTGTAATGTTCTCTCCCCTTAACCAAATATACACCAATCCAATTTTGTCTAAGTCTTTATTTATTTTTGATGCCCATCCCGTATCCCACCCTTCTCTTATTTGCTCCCTTAGACAGACTGCCCGAAGAAGAGCTTGCCTCCTTCGTATTATCCTTAACCAGTAATTCATTGTTCTTATTTTTAAATTCACACTTTCGTTAGAAATACCAAACTCTTTAAGAACACATTTGCTGTACCCCTCCCTACTTGTAGCAACCGTTTTAGAAACTGTGTTTGTACCTGATTAAGTTCCTCGGTGTTCTCCCATCCCCAAATTTCGGCCCCATATGCCATAGTTGATCTTACAACCGCCCTGTACACCATCTCCATTGTTCTCAGTGGAGTTTCCGTTATTTTCACTAAGCTCTTTAATGCCTCTATATTTGTAATTAAGCACTTGCCTTTTGTGTTGCCTACAGTATGCATATTTTCAGCAAGATTCTGCCATAGTCCTTACTGCACGTCATTCTTTTGAGACTATAAGGGAGTTTTTAAGATAATTATTTTTAAACGATAATGGCCCGCATGTTCCCCAGATCTTAACCCGAATGCGGTTGTTTGGGGGAGAACCTTAAAAATAGAGTTTATAGAAATGACTCACAAATTCAATATGAGCTGAAAGACAATATAAGAACAGAAATTAGAATCATTACAAAAGAACTTTTTTTCCGTGTGAATCCAAAATTCATCAAAAGGTGTCGGGAATGTGTGAATACCGAAGGAGGCCACTTTCAGCAACTACTGTAACAGTTTAGTGAAATAAAATGATGATTGTGTGCATGCCATAGATTAATGAAAGTTTATGAACCCCTATAAATATAATTAAAAATTGACTTTTAAGCCAACTAGAGTTTATTGTGAGTCCTGAAAATAGTAGAAACTAGGGAAATTAAGAGTCTAGAATGCCTCTGTTTACTTCGCATTCTACCGGCTTCCTCCCGCCCGCTTTCTCGGCTCAAGCGTGACGTAAACTCTTTGTACTTCCATAAGGCAGTTCACCAACAAGTTTGGAACTGGAATGCACTTTGTCTTAACTCCACAACTTCGAACAAATAAATAGGTAATAATAGTGATCAAAATTAGGTCCACTTGTTTAGCTAACATTAGATCACGGAGACGGTCCCTAATTGGCTATATCTGATATGTGTCACCATTTTTGCTCTTAACTGCTACATTTCTTTAAAATGCCACCTTTTTCCACAGATATTTTCATACAACCGAACGTATGTAGTTGTGTCGCACCAAAAGTTGCATGGTTCATTTAAGTATTCAACCTAATGGGGTGTTCAAGATGGGGGAAACACTCCCTTTTAAAACTATCCAATGCCGCTGCTGGTTGAAAACGTGGCTGTTTTGAACTGTTCAGATATTTAATTTGAATTTTCTTACACAAGTGACCCACTGACGAAACCGAAATAATAAATGAATAACTTTTATCATTTAGTTCTTCATTACTGTTATGTATAACGTCTTTCATCTGTACTGCAGTTTTGTTCTGTTATTTATGATTAAAGTTTTGTTGGCATTTATATTTGAAAACTTTATTTGGAAATCCCAAATTTCTCTGCAATTTTCTCACCGCTCCCACCAGTGAACAGAAAATCAATAATTGTTTTCTTCTTTTCGGTGGTAAATTCCACTAACTTCCGCTTACATATATTGATCACGCAAATTAAAGTTTGAACTTCATTCTTCAATAGCAACTACAAAATGCAGCAAAGTGTAGCTGTTACTTCCAATGAAAGTACATTGGAAATACTAACTAATGACATTGTTAAAATTAAGTACCCAATTCAATAGCGTTCAGTAACAGAGCTATAGGCAAAGTCCAAATTACGTACGTAGTGTTCACATGATTCTAGTTTCATTGTTGTCACTTCTGGTTTTCGCCTGAGAGATGGGCAAGTTGAGACATGTTCAGTTCTCTCTCTGCTTAATTGAGGTGACAAGCGACGAATAATATGTTGCTCTAAAATTCTGCTTTCGTTTCAACAGATCTTCAGCTGAGACCTATGCAATATTACAGGAGGCCTATATAGAATTTGTTCTTCCCTACAGCACAACTTGAGGAAGGTTTAAAGTGTTTAAAGAGGGAAGGCAATAAATTTGAAAGGAAGGTGAATCCGGAGCTACAATTTTTGTTGTGAAGAAAGAAAACATTAGCACCGCTGTCGTTATGAGAGAGGATCGTCAAATAACATTAAGAATGCTTTCAGAGTATTCGAAAATTTCACTGAATGCCATTCACAAGTTGGTGACCGAAAAGTTCAAATGAGACATATTTGTACACAAACAAAAGAACATCCGCGTGCACGTTTACATGTAGATGAAGCTGATGCCATAGGAAGATGCGGAGTTTCTTTTTAATGGTAATCCCTGATATTGGCTCCGTCATTTCAATCCTGAGAGCAAACGGCAAAACCCTGTGTGGAAATCTCCATCATAAAAAGGAGGGAGGGACACAACTGTAACTGGGCAATACTACAGAGATGTTTTGAAACTCTCCAAAGCCACATCACATGACTATAATTGCAACAAGTTGGTTGCTGCACCACGATAATGCATGGCTGCAGAACGCAAATGTTGTGTCCAAAAATTGAAGAAATAGGTTCCTGAGAGGTATTTTCCATCATCACAAGCAGCGGTGAAAACTGTGGAGGCGATTCTGAAGGGCTTGTCAAAAATTATTTCCTGCATGTATTTGAAGAATGGCAGAAACGCTGGGACAGGTGCATTGCAACCAACAAGAACTACTTGGAGAATGTGAGTATGGTTAAAGGTATATTGTCAAAATAGTATCATAATTTATTGAACAGCCCTCGTACTATAAGGGGTTTTCAACATCCACGTTGGGGAGGTGTTCAACACATATAGTACTTTCAACATGTTGAAACGTAGGAATGTGGCAGGTTCCGTCCAACATAAGCAGATGTCCAACTATAGAATTTTTTTTTGAATTGATTTATTTACGGACGCTCTTCAACACCTCAGTTTATCAGCGTCCCATTCTATTCAGGGCGTGAAACTGCCGACAAATTTTGCTCAGAGGCCTCTTCTTTCAGGCTTGAGGTTCTTTTTCGTGCCGTAAATGTACGACACGGGACCCACGGCTTTACTTCACTTCCGAAGGAAGCCATACTTAGGGTTTTTAAGTCCGAAAAAATCCATCCATCCTGGCCGGGTTCCAACCCGCGATCTTGGGTTTAGAAGGCAAGAATGGTTACCACTACACCACCAGGACCGACAAATCAACTATAGAGATTTTACTCTATCTATAATATTTAGTAGAGCATATTTGAACAGCTCAGTAGTTACTGAATCAACGCTATATCATCACTAAATGTGAATAAGCTCTGTGTCTGTCCAGAAATAATTTAAATAATTTATTAATAATTTTATATTAAGGGTTTGTGGAAGTTTTCAATCACTTTAGTAGAATATTAAGATGTTAACTTGCACACAGTAAACGCATTTAATCTAAAGTTTCAGGGCTGTTTGTGTGCGATGGCGCATCTATCAGAAACCTCTTTTTATGTAAATTACACTCTTATACAGTCTCAAGGTTATTCTGTCTTATTGGATACATTTTAAAGGGACTTGGGTTGGAACTTCAAAAGAAATACCAAGTATATTGATACTACTAATTAATTTATAAAATTCAGTCCAGATACCTTGAAATGTACCCTGAGGCTCTTAAATTTGCCTAAATAGCTTTCGCTTGATATCCAAAGTAGATCTTGTGACGACTAACTGAAATCTGTCTGAGATTCTCAACAGAACAAAATCCTGACGCTGTAATAATCAATCTGAAAATAGCATTATTTCAGGTGAAGTGTATATATCTATTAGGTGCCTGTAGTATTCTTAGAGCCATTTTCATTATCCTGTACCAACCAGAATCCGAGACGATCAAAAATGCATAACGTGTAAGCTAAAGGAAAGCGGTTAAGAAAAAGGAAGCATCTAAGAAAAGAAGAAATGGAAGAAATAGAAAATTGATGACGTGTTGTAAATTGGGTAATCAAATGGAACTGCCGGCCACTTCCTTCCGTTGAACACGATAAAGGAAAAAAAGAGAGAGGCCTTGGTAGAGAAAGACATCCCGTTGAATCTGTGCCATAAAATTTTCGAGTGAGAATACATTAAGGGCGGAAAGCGTCGGGGTATGACCCGCAAATGGGGCGCAGGAGAATGAGACGAGGGAGCTAGCGATGCAGATGAATGTAGAGCGATGGAAGGGTGAGGGGCGGTGTGGTTTGTATGATGTATGTGAGCCATATCGCACTGCGAGAATAGCTACGGCTGCAATATTCTCTTCTGTGTCACGTGGCAGGGAGGAGAAAGAATGGAGAGTGTGAAGAAGAGTGTAAACAAGCTGAGAGATGTAGGAAATCATGCTGCAAATCAGAGGCGTTCAGTGTTATGTCCTAGTAAATCAGATAAGTAGTGTCGTCTTGCATATCGCTGCTACAAGAGTTGTTGAAGGTGGCAAGTGATAAATGAAATCATGGATCTCATTACCATGGGACATTATGCCCTGATGAGATACGCCCGGAACTTCGACATTGTAAGCCTGCAAGAAGCGAGAGCCAAAGCATATGACATAACAATAGGGCAAATACTCGGAGTTCAAATATTCTTTTTATTGAAAGCATAAAAGTATGCTATATTTAAAAATGGTGATGATAATAATAAGCATTAACCGGTGCTATAAAAATATTCAAAATGATGCCCCTCAGCGGCAATACATTGCCGATATCTACATATCAAATTCCTATATTTCATGGCAAATTTCTTATGGCTATTCGCAATGTTTTATCCTCTCTCTTGTAACTTTTAACAGGTGCCGAACAGTTTCTCTAGCTGGTACACGATTGCCAGAATATGTTCTTGCGAATCACGTTACAACTGCTCTGCTAGAATCCATTTTCATATATGTATCGTACATAAAAAAAAAATCCCTTCAAGAGTATTATTTATATTGTCATAGCTAATAAAGAGCAATTAGCACACCATTTACAAGCAGTAAAAAAAAAAAAAAAAAAAAAAGAATGTACAACCACTTACTGATAAGCCTCTCTTAAATTAACTATAATCTGACTGACTTTTCCCAGTACGCAGCCGCTCTACCGGCCCGTAACCCAGATAACCTCATTGTACTCAGTTTGTATGTCAAAAGCACTTTCTCTGCTTGGGTAATATATTTATAAAATACCCTAACCGTACTGATTTTGAGATGCTGCATGGTAATAGAGACTGCCAGTACCTGGGGAACTTTTCATAGTCTAAAGAAGATTTTTATTTATTATTTTTTTAAAAAAATTCGACGTACATATAAATTATTTAGGGGTTATGAGTATTTAAGAAATAAATTCTAGATCTACTCTTTACACGTCATATATTGACATACTTACTCATTAATGAGAAGTTCCTTTTTGATATTTTTAATACGATATGTTTTCAGTAAGTTCTATCTAAGTTCTATCTATCTTAGTATAGTTCTGCATTCGTTGCACAATTTTTTATGCAACCTTACTTTTTTTTTAAAAATATTGCGATGCGAGCTATAAAACAAACCTTAAGACAGGCATGACAAGCAGGAGATGAATCGTTGATTTAGCTGAAGATGAATACACGTTTGGCTAGTGATCACTGGCTAATCCATGCATGAAGCCGGTTCCAGCTTTAAATCAAGCAAACGATGAAGATAAATTAAGCGTCCTTTATAAGTCATAATATCTTACTTGGTGACAGGGAAGCAACAGTATCAGTAGTTCCTCTGCAAATGACTCTGATCCCATTATAAACAATGAATATTCATAACTTAAAACATAATGGGATCTGGTCGCTGCATTGTCCATTGCTTCTCCAAAAGGAATCCTATAAATGGTTTAGAATGATTCGTTTTTGAAACATTATAACGGTCAGAATACCTGGAACGTATCATATTTCTTTCTGGTCATATGTTCTAGATTACCATTCTGCGTACGCCATGAGCACCATGTAGGCTCTTATGTAACACTCCCATAGCATTTCTGTTGCATGTTTTGTGATTAGGTGGGACGCATGCAGATCAATGAAAAAAGTTCCTCATTAAGAAAGGGGCACATATGCTTTTAATTACCATATGAAAAACTAAGGAAAAATCCTTTTAAATCATTTTATACAAAATAAAATGAGAATATGGAAAAAAGAATATCATAATACACAGCAGCTATTATCATGTCCTTTTTATGGTGTTTAACGCCCGTTTTTACTACTGAGGTCCCATAGGCGGTGACACTGATGATACACTAGTTGAAATGATATATTGCGAAAGGATTTTTTTTTAGGGAAGGAAACGTTCCAGGCCTAAGTTTAGGGTACCTGCCCGGTATTTGCCATTTATGACGACTGAGGAAAACCTGGAAAAAACCTCAGTCAGGGAGGACGGTCCTGGCGGGATTCAAACCCAAGACCTCCCGTTCACGAGTCCGCGCCTTAACGACCTCGGTCACTCGTGGCGGTCCATCATGTCCTTCATATGAGTCATCAGCAAATGCAGAGTAACCTCCGTCATCAAGACGAGATGCTTACAAAGTTTAATTCAATAATAAATAATATTTGTGCTGTACAAAAAGTTTATCACTGTTGTGATAAGTAACTGTTAAATATCACTGAATATGGCGTAAAAAACATTTTAAAACCTTAAAATAAAGTTTGTTTATATTTAGAACTCGCCATATATAAACTTACTTTTTACTAGTATCAACGGCAGTCATAAATTAAGTAATCTGTTTTATATTTTATCTTTTATTGAACGTTAAACAAATTAAAATGCATTTTTATAGAATGTGAAACATGTGAAAAATCGTCGATTGACTTTCCCGAGCGATAATTACATCAGTCACATTTATTTATACCGAATAAGTACTAAAACTTTTATCCATAGAATTTCAATTTTCGCTAAGAGGAGCCAATAATGGAATGTGACGTGACGTGAGAATAATAACAGCATGCGCCTTCAGTTCGGTTTCACAGGAGAACATGTCTAGAGAATAGTATGATTCCGACATTAGATTACCTATTTAACATGCACATCACGTTCTCTTTTTTCTCCTGGGTCAAAATGTTTCGTATATTTATCATGTTGCCTAATGAATGTATTTTTGTGAAGTGCAATCTACATATATGTGTAGTCGATCTGCAATGTCTCTCATGTATATTCATTTGTTGGTGATTTATCAGTGTTTTTCCCTAAATTCAATCAAACATGCAATTATTTTAGAAAACGTGCATGTCTAGTTCACACTAACGAATTTTTGTTTTCAAGAGCTTAGTAATTGCGTTATAATAGCCTATAGTCTACTGAATTATATAACACTGCCTTGCTTTAATCGATTTCGTTCGTGTTACTTGTGTTTACTGCACTATTTAGGTGTCATGACAGACTATAAGGCACACAGCCATTCACTTGAGCTTTGTGAACTATCCGCGAAAGGTAATAGTGTGATCAGAGGCGTTTCATCATTATGTCACGTGCTCTTTTATTTGCAAATGAAAGTGGAACCGGATAATATTTTCTAACTCTCTTTTGAAAAGCGCCCCCTTCTCTTGAAACATCATTGTGTACCTTTACTGGCATGTGTAAATGTGACGTAGGGATGTTGGCAAGTCTTTCGCGCACAATCCAAGTGTTCTGTACTTAGCCTAAACAGTGGAGTATGGCGAGATATACCTTTACGTGCGCAATGGCCACGATGAATTTGTGATCATATCCAAGAAGTGGTAACTTTTGAAACCATAATGTGCTACCTTACTATTATTAGCTGCCACAATGAGAACGATATGACTTATCCGCTAGGCTACTAAACCTCAACTAACCAGCTCAGCGTGTTAGAGGGAAACTTTTATTCTTTATCTCTGTGTGCGTCAATACAGCGATCTGTGGTTACGTTTACATTTTATTTTATTTTAAACAATAATAAAAGATACGCGAATAGACGCTATATAATTAAAATGAAATAAAATAAGGCTGAGCTTCTCTACAGAAAATTTATAGGAAAAATGTTATGCCATATTCAACTGTGCATTAATCCTTTATAACCCACACAAACATGTATTAAAAATAAAAAGAATTACAGGTTCTCTTATGGAAAAAAATTTACACTTTCCCCTTCTGTTGATTAGAATTGTTGATTACAGTAAATGGGTTTTGTGGTTGTGAGTTGCAAGATTAGAGATAAAACAAACAAATGACATTATCTCAAAAGTTTACCAGTTGAGGGTTGTGATATTCATATACGTTGCCTCGGATTTTTACTCTTTCATGTGTCCCGGTATTTTATAGGCCGCGGGTCGCCACTGAGTGATGAACCCAGTGAAGTACTTTTTCTTTATTCTTTGACCGTTTACCATCCTCCGGTATAGTCCCTGCGTTTTCCTCCTTAACAACCAGACAATCTTAGACCGCTGTAAATATTATTTGCCTAGTGGTAGGGATCTCTGTCCGACAGCACCAAAGCTTCAGTCAATAGTAGTCAAGGATTTAACGTAAACCAACTCTTCTTGTAGTGATATTGAATGACAGCTACATCTTTTCTTTGAGCTGTCAGTGGTAGCGAGGATACCATGGCAGTAATAATGCCCTTAGAAGTTACACTCTATTGGACTCAGTCGCTTGTTGGGGAATTACTTATCTCTGGACACATATACTCCGAGGGGCTACCTGAATGGATGGTCAGTACAATGTCAGGGTGGCTCGAAGGCATCACAAACACAGAAAGACGCAGACGCACACATAGAGATAATATGCACAAGTTGAATGATGAAATAGCAGATGAATTCACAGCAGAGAAATACCAACTTGGTATTTACCCTTTCATAAAATGAAGTGAAGAAAGCAACGAAAAAACCTTAGTTTGCAGGGGCCTCCTAAGCTTTACCGCCTGAGCCCCAATCCCTTCAGTTCAGTGAGTCACAGAGGTGGGAGGAAAAAACCAATTCTTTCTGATTTATCATTATGTAAATGAACAGTGATATACAGAAATAACTGAAGGGTACATATGAATATGTATGCTATTACATCATGGAGTAAATGTCACTGAAAGAGTAGCCAAAGAAATAATATTCATGATGGTGAATGAGTGGTAGAAATCATTGGAAAAACACTGCGTTGTGTCGAGGAAAGATGACTTCAAGGTGGCATAGCAAAGGAATACAGAGGGGTGGTGCAAGAAGGAAAAAAGAGGGGAATTGGAAAGAAGAAATTTGATGCCCTACCGAGAAGGATGGTGAAGGTAATAAGAAGGGATGGGGGTTGTTCATTGGAAAATGGGGTAGAAATTCGAGTGAATGGGTTGGGGTGGGTGTTTTTATAGACGGTAAAATAAATTACTATTTCTATACTGTGAAAGAAAACCTTAAGCATGTGCTGGATTATGGATAAAACACACTTTTAAGTTTTATCAGAATAAATAGAAAGCATACAGCTAAGAAAGCGCCTTTGTAGCTACTAAACAATTGTTTCAAGGCAATTTCAAATCCTAGTCTGTCATTCGGCTCAAAATAAATCGAAAATCCATAAAAGGGACTGTTAGTAAGGGAAAAATGCAATCATGTTTATGAAAACAGTATCGAAATGGAGATGCCAAATAAATACAAAGATTTAGTCATATCATAAGAGGACATGTGGGTAAAAATGACAAAAAAAAAAAAAAAAAAAAAAAAAATCACATTTTCTAAAAATTAGTCCATAGTAATGTATATAGCTTTCAGAATCTCCGCATCCAATTTTACAGCTAGATTATTATTCTAAGTGTGTTTTAAAATTTAAAGAGCCTAGGGCTGCACAACATGTGCCATCCCCTTTTACAAAATAGTTTATCCTAGCTTAATTTCTTCTGTTTTTGACGTGCAAATGCTGGGAACTGGCATCATTTAGTTAGAAGGCTGTGTTTGGCGTACCAACATTGTTTTGCTGCTAAACCACTGTTTGTTGCTTTGTTTATGAGGAGAAATATATGGTATAATTGAAATTTGTTTTCTCTGTCTTGTAGTGAATATTTCTTCTTTGTATATTGCTAAGTTCTTCATTATGTCTGTTTTAGGAACAGAGTATTCAAAAAAAAGGAAAGAAAAATATAAAAACACTAAAAAGGGACCCGTGCATGTAGAAGTTAGGAATTAACTCTCTACTT
This sequence comes from Metallyticus violacea, assembly GCA_030762175.1. Classification (NCBI taxonomy): domain Eukaryota; kingdom Metazoa; phylum Arthropoda; class Insecta; order Mantodea; family Metallyticidae; genus Metallyticus; species Metallyticus violacea. Next base: position 64,238,464 of record CM060842.1, read on the forward strand.
CTACCGCATAAGATAACCTGAATAGTTCCAGAAGAAAACTTGGGGAGGGACTTGGCTTACCAGACTATGGGGTAGATGAATTGATTTATTCTTTATTTCATGTGTAATAAAGCATTGCTTGTTGTTGTGCATCATGTGAGCCAAAAAACCCGAAACCGTATGGCAATGGAAACAGGTTTGGTGTTGTGTGTTTACATCAGAGTTTAAAACTTCAGGTTTCAAAAACCATCCATATTTATGAAGGAAATGTTAGATTGACATATGGCATGAGATACATTGGTGTGGGAAGAGAGGTCACAAATTTAGTATGTGAAATAATGAATATGCCTTCATCACCACTGCGACAAACTGACACAAATAGGCACTTAAATTATGTCAAAAACGTTGTGATCACTCCATAGCCAGTGCAGTTAATGAAACTGATTTGTGTGTATCAGCTGATGGTATCTGGATGAAATGTGTGTTTTCTTCTCTCTATGGAGTGTCAACTGTTGTGAGCGTAGATATAGGCAAAGTGTTAGATGCTCAAGTGATGAGAGCAAATAGTGCAATGAATGCTGAACAAGAAACAAAATTAACAAGAAGTTAGTGTATAATGAAGAATTAAAGCTCTCAAAGAACTTGGATTTGAGCCTGGAACATTTACAAAGAAAATTCTTCAAGATATTGACAGAAAGCAAATCTGATCTTGCACATCAAACACTTCTGAAAAAAGGCAAGGCAGTAGAGATAACTGAAGAGGAAACAAGCTGAAGCCAACAGAAGGACTAGGAATATGTTGCTGGGAATTTTTAAAGGTATTTAGCACAAAATAATTTCAGGCATGCATCATAAACTTTTCAACGCATTTTTCTGAGTTAACAATTTCCTGTGTGTAAGGAACTTTTTCTTAAAAAGTTAAAGATAAATGAAACTTTACATACTGCTTATTAATTAACGAACAATTGCCCGCAGAAAAATGTTTCTTAACTGTTTATCTAAATATTTTAACTTGAATACAGGAGTGATTTGTTTCACTGTTGTCAATTTTCTTAAAATAAACATTTTTTTAAGAAACAGTTAATTATTGTAACGAAATTTTCTCAGCAGGGATTTAGTAGGTATAATGCAAAGAAAATGAACATGATGTATCAAATACATATCTTGAGAAAATGTTCCGTATGTTTTGAACTGTCATGTAGGTTATGTTGGTTCATTATTTAAATTCCTTCAAAGTCAGGATGCTGTAACAAGCAAGATACATTATTGCAAACTATAGTTCTTAATAACATTGAAGATTTCAAGTCAGTGGGTGCAATGGTTTAAATTCTGTGGCTAGTGCACTATTACTGTGCATTTTGACCCACGTGCCCCCATAAATTATTTCCTTTCCAGTTTATTGTGCAACATATTTAAATTAATTGTTTTTAATTTTATGTGCTTTTTATAACCTTATTAAGTGAAAAATGAGCCTTAAACTGATAAACTGGTGATTACCCTAATATTAATGGGAGCCACATTTGTGAGCAGATAAACTACAAACGGATATAGCAAGGTATTAAAGTGTCAACAACGATATATGTTTACCAGGAACAACAACAGAACAACTCTTGCCATGTGGTTTGCACTTCCACGAGAGTGTAACGCTCAAGTTCCATCCCCTCCTCCCCTCCCTATGCTGTTTCTGGTTCAGCATTAAAATTTACTTCCCTTGTATGGACAATCGGACAAGTTTCTCTATCACGTGTATGGCTTTTCTTAACTCGAGGACTACTGCAAAGTAAAAGTGGATTTGGTGTATATTTCTTATTTGTATTATAGAAAATGTAACATACATTTTCGAGCAGATGAATAAGCTTTGGTGGAAAACAAATAAAAAGATTAAAGACTGTCAAGATACCTATTAGAGAGTGTGCTCAAGTGTGAAATTCAATTTTAAGTCTTAAAAAATTATTTGTAGTAATATGACGACAGGTCTAAAATGAACTCCAGTTGTACTTCTTTTGACTATTTAGTGAATAAAACTATAAAAAGCATATGCATAAAATACACTTACAGCCGTACATTTTAATTTCCGCTGCTTCAGTTGCCTTCAGTTTGTTACCAAAGCGTTTAAATGGACAAATAAAACAGTAAATCCTGTACCTCATTTTAATTTCGACGTTCATCTGTTCACTGTTAGCTATTGTGATAAGTGTTTATGTATGGCATCACCCAACACTTCACTGGTCAGGTACTGTTGATTACCATTCGAGATCTGGGCGCACAAGTTTTGTGACGACTGTAGCTGATGTCAAATCAGCGGCGACCGGTGATCAGCGGAATCCGTTTGGAAACAGCTTGGTGGCCCCTGAGATAAATATCCAGGAGATCCATGTCGAAAGTGCTCAGATAAAAACGGAGGGTTTATAATCGCAGTACTGGGAATTTTTAAAAACAGAGCTGAAGTAGCAGAGTGTATTGAGATGCTTGTGAGAAGGTCCCGAAGATTTAGAGTAGCCACCAGTAATGGTTTGATGTTCACCAAGCTCCATTTCTGTCAAAAGAGGTTGGAGACAACCGCTAAAGTGTTCAAAACCATTTTTTGGATAGTTAGATAGATGGACGAACGGATGGACAAACAGACAGAAAGATAGGCGGATGGATAGATGACTGGGGATTTAATGGAGTTTGAACAACCTCCGGCACGTCAGGTTATAAGGCTAAGGTGCAACCCCCTAGGAAGAGACGCCTTCATTGTTTCCCAAAATCTGTTCCTTGAATAAGATGCAGTATTTTGGTTTCAATGTTAGTGTCCCGATTATAGAAGGAGTAAGTATCTTTCTTACCAGGGATGGGCAATTAAATGCGATATGCTTAACAGAATCCTCGTCCTGTTTCCACATTCCGCAAGTCCCAGTTTTCGTAAATGTTTTCTCAAGTGACCATATTCAGTAATTTTGCTGGAACCTGAGTTAAAGAACGTGAGCATGACTTTGTTTTAGAACAGCTATTGGAGCATCTGCAAAGTATAGCTCCAGCCCATAAGGTCAGGCACACCTATCCTTGGCATTAGAGAAATGCTGACTAAATTATTAGTGCTAAGAACAGCCTTCTAGCCCCGACCTTAATCCCCTGATCTATCGTCGGTGAACTTGGTTTGTAAGAGAAATTGCATAATATTGAGAATCTCAAGCGTTTTTTTGAGACAACAGTAGTGGGGTTTTCCAATGGAGATAGTGCATACTGCTATAAACAGATGAATGGGCAGAGAGAGAGACTGATCATTAGCGAAAAGCAAAAGGGGTCCATTTGGAATACATTAGAGAAGGACATATCATCAGAAAATGAAAACATATTGAATTTTATATTGTAGTTACTTAACTTGTATCTACAATCACGACAGTTCGTATATATTTTTATTCTAAAAGTTGGGCACGAGCTACACATTGTAGCGGTCTAGCAAAGTCGCTAAAGAATGTCATGATTGCTGCGTCTGTGGAGTTCAAAGTCTGGTTTTGTGCTTATCGAACTGCACTATGGCAGCGGTCAGATTACCTTTCCAAGTCACGTGATACGTTACTGGAGGCGGGCGTTTTTAGTTTCACATAAAGAGTTGACGAAACATTAGGCAAGATTTTCCCCGCTGATCGTAATGAGATGGGGTGATAACTTCCCGAATGTGATCCTTAATGGGAGGTGATACTTTTATAAATGACCAGTTGTGGCCGAGATTAACTGCTCACACTTGACTGGTAGACTTCTCATTTAACTTCGAACTAAGAATGCAACGAGACCTAGGCAACCCTTTTTACTTTTCAATGTATTTTTCATTTCTCCCCTCCTGTAAAGTCACAGATAAAAGTCAATAAAGTGCATGTCTATTTTTTGCTCCCAAATGGGCACATTCAGAGAATATCAAAGTAAATGTGGAATGGAGTGAAAAAAACTACTTGATGCTTTGCTATTTTGCTACCATGCCGTTTTATGACGGAAGAATGAAGCGCTTTGTATACAAAATGTTGCTCAGAATTGAATATATTTACACGTTTACCGTGTAATGCCGCTCATCAATGCGGAAAGCAGCATGCGCTGAAATTTATTACTTTGCATTTTTATATGCATTTACAATGGAGAACCGTAAAACAGCGAACGGTTGTAAGTGCGGATATTTATAATATATCGAATGCGTGTGGAGGATCTCATTTAAATGAGCATATTGCATATTTTATCATGTTTATTACTCTTTTGTAAAAGTAAAAGGAAAACCATTATGTTAATAATATTTAAAATTTGACATTTCGTAATGTAAATTGCTGTTATGTTCCTAGAAGGATGTGGGAAATGGCTTCCTGTGTAAATTTCAGAAGCACTCTTAGACAGTTAAATGAACTTACCTTCATAGTTTTACTTTTAATAGTTGGCAGCGCCGAGGACGATTGGTTAGACTACTCGCCGCTCACTAAAGCAACCTGGGTTTGACTACAAGCTGCTGCAAGTGGAATTTGTGGTAGACAAAACCACGTCTGGGAAATTTTTCTTATGCCTCTCCAGTTTTCTGTCATTCCGCCCCATTTCTTTATCAACTAGCATAAAACATTTCAGTGATTTTCGGTGCACGAAGGTAATTAAACCAGATTTTTGCCCTTTGCCACGTCCGTGTAGAACTGCAGTGTCATTTTGTTGATTTGCTCTATTTATGGACGTTCTTTAACATCTCAGGTCATCAGCGCTCCATTCTAACCAGAGAGTAAAACTGCCGGTAAATTTTGCACAGGGGCCTCTTCTTTCAGACTTGAGACACGGAACCCATGGCTTTGGTTCCCTTCCTAAGGAAGGGACTTTGGATTTTTACGCTCGAAAAATATCCAGGTCTACGAGACAAGTATGGTTTCCACTACACCAACAAGACCGACAAATCCAGTGTCAAGTTGGCAGTAGATTTAGAATTAGCACTCAATTACTTAACGCAAGAAATGTGTAAGGTTCAGTAATGTAAAAGGAAATAAATCATAATTTTAGAAATAACATTACCTGTCTACCATTTTATGTAAAAATTACATTTGTACATTATTAACCTCATTGATTATTGTGCAGATAGCAAAATGTAACTGTTTAACTCACACTTACAGAAGAAATTACATTACATACCAAATTAAAGCGTTAAAATGTACCAAATATATACAGCTTTTCATATACATAATCTCTTAATTTTTGTGAGAATTAAGGTAAAATTATCAACAAACACTAATTTTATCTGCACAGTTTTATTCTGCAAAAAAGCGAAAATTTTCAGATTATAAATTCAATATGAAACAGTATTAAACATTATTTCCATCACCTTAAGCATGCTAGCGTTTTATTTTAAATGGCTACCTTTTTCTGAATGTACAACTTTCAATAATATAAGGAAATACACTTGTGCATTGCTTATTTATAATAATTTTGTGTAATGTATAATATAATGAATAGCTAGGATTAGTTCAGTAATGACATGATACCTAGGTAAACTGCCACATACTGAAACCATGGTATTGTGTTAGGTATGCAGTACTAATGTAGCGCTGAAATGATATTAAAAGTATCCTGTTATGCCAGGTAAATTTTCGGTTGTTCCATCAAGAGCTGAAACATGCTTTGCATTATATACGCTGATATATCTTTTTGATCTATCAGATTCTTCGTTTTACTTTATCAGCACTGTTGGAATCACTAAATCATAGGTTTCAAATCGACATAAAATACTCTATCGATTCTCTATGTCTCTTGTACTTAACTACGCCTGGAAAAGTAGGTTAGTTTAAAGCAATTTCAAGTCGTGAAATTGGATATAAGAGGTTTTATGTTGTTGAAAGAGCCGCGAATTGCCAACGAGCAGACTGGCATCACAAATGAGGGATTTGAGCTTAAGCTCTGCAGACTTGGCTCAAGTGCTACATCGCTTCTAAATGTAAGGAAAATTGTCTTCAACAAATGAGTAACAACCGAAGCCATTTGTAGCGATACGTTAATATCTGTCGACCTCGGTGGTCTATGGGTAGCTTGCTCTTCTCTGAACCCAAGGTTAGCGTGTTCGGTCAATAAAAACTAAGCTCAGTCCTCTGGGAGGAGCTTTAAACTGTAACCTCCGGGTCGTACATTTAAGGCACGTTAAAGAACTCCATACTTGACAAAATTATTGAATCCAAGCGATACCTTACTTCCCTGAAGGCAATGAGCCTACTACCTGTATATAAGCGTAACTAGAATTTCTCTTTGGTAACCTCAGGTGCCAGGGATTCGGGATCCCCGAATATTCACATTGTGGGTCGTAAATAACCGAGTGGCTTAGGCGGTAAAGCTTGGGACTCGCATTCGTGAGGTTCTGGGATCAAATCTTAGGTTTTTTTTTTTTTTTTCATGGTTCTCGTGGTTACTTAGTCAAATGCAGGATTAATCTCTTTCCACTTTTCCACTTCAAATCATTTCATTCCATGGTTCTGTTACAGGTGGACAGTATCAGACAAGACGAGCTGGTGTGGTGTGCCAGTGGCTTGTCAGCGGAAGAGCTTTCAGTCCCTGCGTCTGGTATTTAAACTGTCCCTCGTGGGGTTCGAACTCCTTGGAGTTGAGGGCTCTACCGGCGTCAGGGTATCCTGTCTAGAAACTGAGCTAGGTATCCCGTTGTACGTCTATGCCTCTTCGCCCATGGATTCTTGCTGAGCAAGGCTGAAGTACTGCCGTCCCAACAGTTCAATACAATCAATTTAAATTAACCTAAACTTATTTTATCTTAGGGTATGATGTGCTGACCTTTTGTGTAGTACACAATGACAGTTACTTTGCAACAGGAAAGTATCTCTGATAATAATCTAAGCTTACTTTCCTCTCACATCCTACTTAACCTACATGTTGTGAACATATAAATTGAGGATAAAATCCTTGGTGCTTCAGGTGCCTCTAGTGATGGACTACATAAGCACAACACATTGCCAAGAATGAGATGAGGACATTTTAGAGCATCCATGAAGCACATCCGCAGCTCACACAGCATCCGCAGATCTTGCAAGAACGGGGTAGTCGGCGAGGCGACTGAAAAGGATGGTAACGTCCAGTGCTCGGTAACATTGTGCATCAAATTTAGCGCTTTTGCTGCTCATAGCCAACACATTGTGCGCTAGTTGTTGAACCATTGTTAACATTTTGAGTCAGAGAAAATGAAAATTTCAGCTATTTCAAGCGGCGGTGGGGTCCACGTGTTTAGCAGACCTCGAGACAACAACGTGAGCAAGTTGTCAATGACTTTGCGGGATGCTTACCTGACAAGAAACATTTAAGTGTGTTGATAGTTGCAGACAATTTGCATTTTTCTATGCTAGCCACGTTCTCCTATGGGATAGAAGGACAATGCAGTACACAGGTGACCCAAAATGTGTTCTGTGGACACTACACACAATTTTAATATGTCCACAAAATTTTGAACTCCGTAAAGCATTTAAGGACACATTGCATTTGTTGTAACAACACTCACTTGAAGGGCCGCCATTGAACGTGCCTGCCTACATATAACATAGCTACTCGAACCTCATAGACTTTATACATGTAGCAAAAAGCATTATTAGTCAGATGTTCAATGTATATAGTCTACACAATTTCTGCAAGCTCAGGGTTAAGGTCTGTTTCAAATAATTCTGACACAAAACATAAATTTAAAAGGGCGATGCAGAACTGCATTAACTTGTAAAAAGTGGGTCATAACTAAAACTAATTTATCACAAGTGAATAAGATATATGAGGTAGAGGAAACTCTACTAAAACAGTCATTTTCGTTTTACAAGGGTGGCATACTTGTGTAACCAAGAGGGGACATGGACAGACTTTCTTAATTACTACCTTGCTTTAATGAGCTCTCGCTCCTAATTATGGCAAAGTAGTGCGTCAAGATGACTAGATGACGTCATGTGCAACAATATCTTAATAAAGTTCAAAAGGTACTTCTGTATATACTTCCATGTCGGCGTAAGAGGGAAAAATGTTTCTCTCTGAGGAAATTTGAATGCAGTTAAATTTACTACATAGCTCAAGAACTCGCTTCCGGTGTCGTTTGCTTGAATGGAGTACAAGTAAATACCAAATGTCTTGAGATGAAATGTTCGGATATTATTTGCGTTCATTGTATTTCCATGTCTTAAAAATGATGCTGGAATACGAAATCACACCAAAGAAAGAAAAAGAAAGCATATTAGTGTAGTGATACTTTTTGGCTAATGTTTGAGTTAATGTCACATAGTTTCCAGTTCGAATAATTCTTACTATTTTATACAGGTAATTTTTTGTAGAACCGAACGCAACGTTATACGAACAACTAACGAATAAATTACGTTAGAATAGTTAAAGTTGTAGAAGTATCACTTTGGCTTATGCAAAGGTACCTACATATCATAAAAGGCGCTGGGAGTAGCCGCCATCCGTCGCTAGACATAATTAATTAATGCGTCCCAAAGTCGTATTACCAGTGTTTAATTCCATCTGGATATTTTATTCTCAACCTATGGCTTGGGTTTAGAATTTGTTACTGAACATCCTTTCTTTATGGTAGTCTCGAAGGAAGAGATCAGATCTGGTAAGATCCAGCGATCGCGGAGGCCACAGACCCAAAGAAATGACTCGAATGTCAAAACGGCTGGAGATATCTTCATCGACAAAGTTGAGCCGCCTTGTCTTGTTGGAAATATTGTGTTAGTTCCATGTGACCAAATTGCTCCACAACCTTTGCGAATATTCTCTTGTAAGCAGCATTGCAAACAGTAACTCGAAAAAATACCGTCTCTTAATTCTAAAAGCCAGACTTGACTCACCACACTCCTGTTATGTGTTGCTATTTTCGATAGTATTTACAGCGCACTGTCGTTAGGTTGTAAGAAATATTCTTTATCGCAATAAATACAAATAATAAGCATATTTTTATTATAACACGAAAATTGTTTATATGCTTATTCGGTTATTTGTTTGTTGGCAGAGGTTTAATATCAACTACTAATTATGATAATGCCCTTAATATTAAAAGTTGTTTTAAACGAATTCCTATTATAGTTTCTGTTTTATAACTTAATTTGTAGATGAATTTTTATAGTAATGGTTTAACTTATTTTTAAAAACATGACGTATCGTCTGTTAGAAAAAATAATGCCAAAATAATATCTCTATAAAAAATTCTATCTACTAAAATAAATTACCTTTAAGAATCGCCATTTAGAGCTCATCGATAGATATGCCAAAACCAATAAAAATAAAAATAATTCTCGATCATGCAACCGTGTAAAAACTGAAGCTTTCCTGGAGCGCTGAACAGCAGATTTGAGAACTCTGTCCTGGTACTAAAAGAAATAGAAACATTATCTTCAATTATAGACAGTACTGCTTGCAACGTTCTTAATAAACTTAAGCTAGATAACAGAGAAATTGAAAATGCAGTTATTTTGAATTTGCTTTTCATAGAATTCTCATCTTGGTAGAAGAAAATAAAATACACAAGATGATTATAGAATTTTGCAAAAAATCAATAAAAAAAACAGAAGTCTTGTGTTACAGTATCTTTCATTTCTTTGGAAAGGAGTTTCTGGAAATTTGTCTTTCAAGGAGATAAACAAAAATATCCTGGAATCAGCTGTCATTTCTTTCAACCAGTACCCTGTTCATAGATGTAGATAGACCTTAGGCTCCCACACATTGAGATGACAGCCTTAGGACAGAAAATATGATTGGTTCGCTGTTGCGTCCAATTCTAATCCTCTCGACTTGAGGCCATGTCTTAAACAATTACCTTACTAGCCTGACTTCGGCACTCTCCGTTGATGTCAGACAAGTTTTAAGGGAGTACGTTGGAAGAAAACCTCCAGGAAGTGGCCATGGAAAGGTAACTTTGCAAAATGGGGGAGAAGAAGTAATTAATGAACAACTTTTAACTTTGTAACAAAAAGGCTGTAAGCCAATATAATAATATATTACAATAAACTTCACAATAAAATATTTTATAGATACATTCTACCAGGGTCACTGTGAGTAAGTTACGAAGGAAGCCCAGGGCCTAACCATTTAGAATTTGAGATCCCAAAGTCTCTGCAACTCACTCGGGCATGTCTCCATTCCATGTATCGGAAGAAGAGAGGCGTAGTGAAGTGAAATCGACACTAACAGGGTCTCCTCGGATTTCATGGACATATGATCTGCTTCATCCAATGTCCGAAGAGTCTGTGCATTACACAATGGTTGAATAAGAACGAGGATGAAGGAAGACCAGTATATCGACCGGAAAGGAAGAAATGTACGCAAGAACGGCACATTAAAGTTATATAATCTGATAATGTTTAGGCCTTCACCAATTTTGGATGTGCTCCACAAATCTTTTGCCGGAGAATGGCAACGTTTGCTGTTAGATGCATTTTTGTTCCCCATTAATAATACATAACTAAGATGAGAGGTTATGCCAAGCAATAATTATTGCTCTATATTACTCCATAGTTCTAATTGTTCACTTAATATGTGAATTTATTATCTCATTAACTTCTGTTCTGTATCTATAAACTTATTATTAACAATATGTAATGCGAAAGTACATAATTGACTGGAGAAACTCGACTACAGAGAACAGAAAATGACTGCTTGTTATTGCAATTCAGTATAGTGTTATGTGGAAATTGTTATTTTTAGCCAAATATTTGTAGATTTCCCCTGTTGTAGATTTCCCCTTTCTATCACGCATTCATTTTACCCTACCACACTACTTCAAAACTATTATGACATGAACACACCACTTTCCCTAAGGAATATTTTTCGCGAAATTGTATGAACACAGCGGATACTTTCAAACTTCAAAGTTTATAACATGTTATTGTTTTTATTTGTATAATTTCACACATAGCGTTTCATTAGCTCAACAGATGGAACACACATTTGCTTTTTAAATATTGTTTTCGCAGCAGGTTTTATAAGTGGAAATAATATGCGCTTTTGGAAGTCATGTTTTTGTATTTCTAGCTTTGTTTAAAAGGTTAAAATAAACGTATTGTAGATATACATGACATAATAGAGCTGGTGATATTTGCATTGTCCGTAGATATAGCTGTAAGTGTTATTTTAGACCCCAGTACGAGTTAATATTGAGCTTAGAAACATGTTTATCAACAAAATTTCACCATTGCAATACATTTAAATATTTTGATCTGCAAAATCACGTAAAAATAGCAATATTTCAAAATTAACTTATTAGTGTCATTTTTTACATTTCGTTTTTAAATTTTGTATCGTTTATAAACATTGAAGCATCTCACAGAGTTTTAGTCCATAGTTGGACTTTGAGTAAAATAAATGCAAACAACTTGTTCATTAGTTGGCAATACAATATGAAGAAATTACCTAAAACTTAAAACACACGGTATTTGGGATATTGTGTGAAATAGTTTAAATATGAGAAGAACAGGAGATATTTCAGTTAACTATTCAAAGGTGGTATAATAAAAATAGTTACAATAAGAATAATTGCTTAGCATGCTAGTTATCCGATATGTCATGTTTTATGCACCTGTTGTCAATGCTTATTATATTTTAACTTGCTGTTGTTAACTTGTTGTATAGCTTTGTGGCTATTTTTGGTTTTTATGGATATAACTATAAGCATTTAACTACATAAGAGTTCTGCTTAGTACTGGCGGTGGTGGTAGTAGTAGTGGTGAAAAAGTGAACAAGCCAACATTTAAATTTAAATTTAATAAGGGAAAAATAAATAAGTGGTACATACTAAAATAAAATTAATAAACAAAAAATAAATAAAAAACAAAAAATTAATAAATTATACCTACTTACCTCGTACGTATACATTTTTGTTACGAAATAGTGTTGCTAAATTCTCCCAACTACCATTAACGGTTGTATTTGAGCTGTCTCACTTTACACGGTATTAATTGTCACTGTGCTTGAAGAATAATTCAAAATATCACACTTTTGTATGCTAACTTTGAAGATTTGTCCATTTCAGCATCTTGTTTATATTTACGCATAATTCTAAAGCATGGTCTTTCGTTTTAAATAATGTCTCTGTTAACAATAAAGTATTTAAAATAAATTTTTCAGGAGCTGGAAAGAATTTCTTTTTGGTAGAAAAAATTAAATATGACTTAAAGATCTTCTTCTGTTTCTCTTAATAGCGGTTAACCCCGTTTTAATGATTGATGAACAGTCGATGGGTACTGATGATACACGGTAACGAGTAACAGAGGTCATTAAGGCTAAGGCGCGGACTTGTGTGAACGGGAATTCTGGGGTTCGATTCTCGCCCGGATCGTCCTCCCCGAGTTTTTTTTTTTTTTTTTTCCAGATTTTTCTGTCTTCATAAGTGGCAAATGCCGGAGAGGTACCCTAAACTTAGGTTTGGAACGCTGCCTTCTTTTAAAGTTCTTTCCCAATTTATAATTTCATCTCATATATCATCAGTGTCACCGCCTGTGATCCTCAGCAGTAAAAACGGGCGTTAAACACTATTATAAAATAACAAAATAAATACATGAGATAAAGTGATAAACTGGAAAAGGTTTTTTTTTTTTTAAAGTAAGTTTTCCAGGCCTTAGTTTAGGGTACCTTCCTGGCATTTGCTATTTATGGTGACTGAGGTAAACCTGAAAAGAACCTCAGTCAGGGAACACGTGGTGGAAATGGAACCCCAGAAACCCCCCCCCCATGCGCCCGCGCCTCAACGACCTCGGCTACCCTTGGCGGTACATGTTATCATCAACAGGTTCAAGTGTTTAGATTGTAACAACTTTCATTGCGGAGTTCTGGTTATGCTCTTTGTAGCATCTTTCGGAATGCTTTAAACTCCGCCGCTGTCGCATTCAGACTGTCAAAAGCTTTGGTTCCTAGATCGTGGAATCACGGTATTGGGCAATTAATGTGTACTTGACTTCAAGAGAGTTGTGTTTGCTAGTGCAGTTTGAACACACTTTTTGCTGACATTGTGCATTTCCTCCATTATTATCGAGCAAGCAGTGCGATGTTTATCCCATACTTTGTCAACACTTTTTTAAATGGTCAGTCGATAATACTGCATATCAAAGGCGTTCCGGAGCATGGGCCATTACTGTTGCCCAATATGCGTTTATTTTTGAACCGATTACTTACTCTTTAATTTGTGTAATTTCCATTGCATCGTTGCCTAAAGCTTCCGAAATGACTTCGCTTAGGACTTATCAAATGTTCGAATATCGCAAAAAATCACGCATGCACATGAAGGTTCTGGTCACCAATGTGCTCAATTTCATATTCCTACATTCATCTAACATCAAAAGATTGCGTACAAAAGAGTGGTAGTCTTTTTTCTTAAAAAAATTCTCATATTAAAACCTACTACGGTAGCTATAAAATTTCATAGTAGGCACATCTGGTACAAATTTTCTACATTCAATTTTTGCGAAGGTATTTTCCCCGTTTAGATAAAACTATATTGTGTTTTATGATTCTCACAGGCACATAGTTTTGCAGTCCTTTGAAACAAATAAATCCCTCAGTCAATTCATAAGGGGTATGCAGGAATAAGAAAAAAATGGGTAAATTTACTTGTGCTAGACATGAAAGATGTAAGATGTAAAGCTTGTTGGAACTAGAAATTGTCAGTGTGCCCCGGAGAGTAGGAAAGGGGGAGATGCTAACTGCGGACTGTGGGAAATCGTCTTGTGATGACCTCAATCTGGGAAGATTGGATTGGAACAAGCTCGGAGGAGGAGGAAGTGGCTATCAAGGGAGTGATAAATGCGATATTGAGAAGTGGAAGAGATGTTAATCAAGGATTTGATATGGAATTTTGATCGTACTCGGTAACAGCTGTAAAGCTACGTGAAAGACGTTTATATGTACCAGTGATTCTTTTTATAGTTTTACAGCATCCTATCATAATGCGTGACTTAACATTCATAGGCCCAGTTTCTCATTTCGTAGCTATATTTTCCAGGTTCATCAGCCTTATAAAAATATTATATGTATATCACATTGTCAATAAAACTTGTTGAATTTGGCACATTTTTGTTTAAAATGTCTAAAAATGTATATTTTTAAGATATGGTTATGTTTCGTAGATAAATACGTTTTGCTTTGACTTCAATACAGCAGATGATGCTCCTGCACGTCTTCTAAATGAAGATAAATTTCCCTGCGGTACGAAGTTTTTCGAGCGAGTAGTTGACATATGGGGTTATTGGTTTACATCAATATGCTAACGGAAAATCTACTTTCATTTTAAAGAGGCGCACCTGGTATAATTACTTCTGCCATAGTTTCAGCAAATACTTGCGTGCCCTCTGCAAATAAAAATGGACAAAGGCAAACAAAAATAATTACACTATGTTGTTGGAAAAAGTAATAAAACGAGTTTAAATATTTACTTTCATTAAACAAATCATATTTGTCAAAAAGTTTATAAAATATAAATGTAAGTATAAAAAGTGAGATATCTGATTTGTTACAGTACCCATGTTAGGTCATATAAGAAATATTTCTTAAAACTTATTATTAAAGGCATTGTTTCTTTGGACGAAATTTGTTAAGGCGGAATCTTAGAAAACATAAAATACTTCATAGCGCCATACTTCACTAAGGTTAAGAATCTTCAGAAACAAAAATAAAATTGATGGCATTCCATAGAAAATGCCTCTAGGAAATATGCAAGGTGTCCCAGAATCGCCGTACATTTTTTGAAGTTGTATCCTCATGTACTTTCATGTCGCATGCCATATTGAATCTTGCAGGGGTTTTAGGGATGTACAAAATTAGACGTTACTTTCGTTTTTTCCCCCCTTTAATTTTCTCTGTAATATTTTCCTTGCCGAATAAATTGTATTACTAATATTCAATGAATGTACGGTTATTAATACATGTTATAATTTTTTAGCTGTGTAATTCTGACCTGTTGGTTAAAGTATTAATACAGTGATAGTCATGCCCAATTGCACCAATCTCGGTTTTCATTATATCGCAGCAAGTTATTAGCTTTACCCCGTAAAGTCATATATCAAATGTTAACTGCTTACAATGAGCGAGGAAAAAAAGCGATTTTATTTTCTAAGGGGGGCTTATTCATTATACAGTAATGTTAAATCTTCAGTATTTATGTATAATTAATTGATCTGAGTGATAGAGTAGCGCGCTACTCCCGGGCTCTATTTGGGAACTGGATGACAATTTTCACTAAAGTTTGCGACTGAAAAACGAAACTGTTTGTTCTATTAGACTTGAGTTTGTCCTGGATGTTCCAGTTTCCTGGAGCGGAGAAATGCGATGTCCTCAGTAATAGAAAATATTATTTTTCACTAAACATACAGACAGTACATCCCCCCCCCCCTCCAGGCTGTTTGTTTTTTCATTCAAACTCATCCAGTCAGTCTTTATTTTCTATAACTGCTTTGTACTTGTGCCATATCTAAAATCAAGAAATTCAAAGCTCGCTAAAAGTTGGCGCTCTTTGATGTCTGATTGTCTCCCTTTCTATGTTTCTGTTAAAATGGAAACTTAATACAAAACATCTAAACAGTATTGCAACGATAGTTTGAGATTTTGTAGACAGTGAGAGCGATGAATTTCTTCAAATCGAGTAAATGTCGATGCATTTATGGACACTTGGTAGAGATTTTGGATTTAAATATTGATTTTTGACTTTATGCATAATATAAAACCACATAGTTTTCAAATTATGCCCATATGTAGTTTTTGTGTGTTGTGATATAAAAATGAACATTTGAATATTGTGACCTGAGTGCCATATACCCTTTTTCACATCTTTAAAAAAATGTTTATTAGTTTTTTGTGTAATATGAAACCATATATTTTACAGATCACGCATATATATATATATATATATATATATATATATATATATATATATTGTTTTTTGAGAAATTTAAATTGTTTAAATGACAATTCAAATATGGCCACGATCTGTTATACAATGCACACTATTATATTTTTTGTCATTTGTCTTAACTTGCATATTTTTAAATTTACCTACACTTTTCTTATAAACTATGCAAGATAAAGCTATGAATTCTTTCGTGCTTGTGCAAAACACATTGCTCTATATATTTAGTATTTTTTTTAAGTTACATATTATTTCACCAGCAATATCAAGTAACACATTTTCAAACTGATTTTAAAATATGAAGATGCTGAGACAAATAGTTTAGTGCACTTAAAGTAAAAAATATATTAAAAATTAATATTTTCCTGGTTTATTAAATAATCCTAAAATAATAATAATTATAATAATAATAATAATAATAAAAGTTGGTCAAAATATAAAAACTACTTTTAATTAATAAAGGATTGCTTAATAAATGGTAAAACTTTCATTTGGATACACAGTATAGTTTTTCAGAAAGCCGGTCAGATTCAGGACGAAAATTGTCATTATATCTCTATTGAGTATCCTTAAACATAACGAAACGGCAGTATTGTGAGAAGCAAAATTAATGGTGTTTAGATTTTCCTCGGAATACCGCGGTACCAAAAAGGCTGATAAAGACCCAGGTTGTGCGCACAGGCATCATTGAAACAAAGAACCATTTTCAAAGAAAATATGTACGAAGTATCTGCAGAACGCTATCAAGTGTTTAGGTATTTACCGCTGTTAAATTACCTGCTGCTATACAGCGTAATGTGTGTTGCCTATTCTGGAAATATACGGCGATTCTAGGACACCTTGTATACCTTATATACGGTAGAAGAGGAACGCAACAGAAAAAAATGCTTGATCAATTGACACTCTAGAGAATAATAATAATAGAATGATTAAGCATGCTAAGGAATTAAAGACTGAAAAAATCGACCTTTATTTTCTAACAGTTTTTGGTAACTATCTATTAACGAAATTGAGTATCTATGCTTCATTTTTCTTTTAGAAAGTGATGCTGCCTTACGATTTAGAAAGCCATAAGGAGGGGTGGCCAGTCATATCGCCAAAAGTTTAAACATAAAAGTTCTGTAGCATAATATGATGGTGCTTGCACTAAAGCATCGAAACACCTGTTTCTTGAAAGAGATCTAAAGAAAAGAATTTTGCAAAGCTTTCCAATTGAAAAGCATTATTATTATTATTATTATTATTATTATTATTATTATTATTATTATTATTATTTTGTACTTCTTTCGTTTCTTTTATACTTTCCATGTTTCGGAACGTTATATCAAAGAAAGGTTTCCTCCTGTGTTGCCTCAGTGTTAAAAATGGGCATCAAACACCATTCAAAACGAAAAAAATGAAGGGTTTAGGGTCTTAGCAGAGCAGAACTTTTGTTCGGCCTAACTAGGTGCTCGCGATAGGGGAACTAAATATTTACGAATATAACAAGCAATAAAACGGAATTACATAAACACAATATATAATCAAATAAATATGAGCGGTATAAAGGGTCATTAAAATATATGACTGCCACATTTACAGCCTGTCGTACTAAAGGAGCACCACTGCATTGGTCGGTTACGCTTTCTTCCCAACTCCCCTTGACATTAAAGTCATCCGTAAAATTAGAATCGCATAAGAACGCGTGATTCATGTCACATGAGTCTAGAATGCATGCGCAGTACATATTTAACTTCTTCTGTACCTGACACATTCTAATGATCATAGTGATAGGGGTTACTACAATGAGGCTATTTCATTACGATTCGCTTGAGCGCGCGGCGTTTACTTGATAAGTGCAGCCGCTCCAACCGGAAAAAGGAGATGGAGTCGCCGCACGTAAAGTTGATATTTTTATTTTAAATTTTTATAGTGACTTGCTGTGTCACAAATCTGCAAGGATTCATTTTCATATATGTATCGTATATAAAATTCTTTTCTTCAAGGCTATATTTATATAGTGACATAATTAAATACACAATTTACTCATAATGAAAATATCGAACAACATACGAATCATTAACTGACAAAGCCTCCCTTAAAGTTACTACGAGTACAAGCTTCTACATGCAAATGCATTATACGGTCTAAATGATTGGTTCTCCAGTGCGCTCCCGGCCCGTGACTCAAATAACCTCACTGTGCTAACAATTGAAAGCTAACTCCTTTCAGCCAAAGACGATAGACTTAGGAATCACTATCGTGTTTTTTACACACTATATCGTCTTGGAAAACATCTTTGAAGCTTCAGCAAACCGCTGTAATTTTTATTTCAGTACTATAAAAGTGAAATAAACACAAAAACCGCAGACAGAAAGTGGTTTTTACTTCGTCTAGCGGAAGTTGGTTCGTCACTAACATTTTTTTACGGAAAAAAGATGACAGTCGCCTTGCCATGGGAAAGGAAGGCAAGAATCGAAAGCATTTCTCCGGTTGCAGTTTTCACAGTTGGTAGACAACTCTGCTACCGCCAAGGCCACCTGCTCGTCCCCGTGAGAAGCGTCCCCTGAGCGCGCTCCCCCTCCCACGCGCCGTCTACTCGCCTTCGTGATTGCTTCAGGGCCGCTGTGCAAAGAAACCATTGAAGGCATTTTGGAATAAGAGGCTGCATACAGGTGCAAGAAACATTGCTAGGGGAATCCTCGGTGTTACAGTAAAACACGCTACCTGCCTAACACAGAGAAACTGAACAAAATAATAGTGTCGCGAGAAAATCACTTTCTGCTCAAGCAAAAAGCCTTTACTTTACTTCTATTCTTGGCCGAGCAAAAGAAAACTCAGAATTGTTCTCAATGATAGATGGAGCTGAAGATTAATTTCTTCGTTTATTTTTATTTGAAAGTATTCTGACGATAAGCACAGGTCTGTATCACAACTATAACCGAAATGAAGTGCCAGAGAAATCAATATATACTGCCAAAAATAAAAATTTTAAAAAATGTGAAGGAAAAAAAAAAGAATGTGTAAGCACTGCTAATAATACTTGGCACTATGAACTTATACACAAAGAAATCGCGAGACATCTGTATTGTGTTCATTTTAAAGACAGTCGGTTTTGAAGTTAACTGAAAGCTGATAATTCTATTTTCGTGACATCATTCTGTGCTATATACTTATAACGTCGCCATGCCTTTGATGCTTTTCCCTGCCCTTCTGACAGGCGAGTAAGAAAGGACTTGATGCCTGGACTTGGCAGCTTTCAGGCCTTCTTTTAGGTTTCCTGGTCTATACATTCAAGGACATCTAAATATTTGTATCAGGTAATCGGTAATTGGATGTCTTCGACACTTACTGGATTTTGAAGTTTGGTATAGTACAGGTCAGAAAATGGATCGTTTGGAGGAACCGAGTGTTCTTTCTTAGGAGTGGGAACCGGATGTTGAGGCAGCATACAGGTGGACAAAGCCAGGCAAAAAGTCACTTAAAATGTGTAATAGAGGCTGTAATGCTGTAAGTTCTCATTTCAGTGAAAATTTACGATCGCTTTATTGTTGATCTTTAAGTCTTTATAATGGAATTGCTGATTGTTTTTAGAACTCAATAATGTTATAACACAGTTTGATAACTCAAAAACGGGCACCGCACAACTAAACCGAGACTAATACTTGTATAGTGATCTCTTCACCGACATGAACAGTGTTTGAAGGTCTTCCATTCTTAGCAATGGAGCATCTTAATAAAATTAAATTCGCCGCAAATCATGCTTTACAACAGATGCATTGAAAAAGACGTATTATTGTCAATAAGGCATTAAACTACAATTATAGAAAATTTTAAAAAAAATAAGAAAATAATTACAAAATAGGTAAAAATAGACAAAATAGCATGAAATTGGCAGCAAGGGGGGGGGGAGAGAAAAGAAAAAATTCCCTTAATATTTCGTACTTCAATAATGGCTACACTGAACCAACTTAGCACGGAACTGCAATACCTGGAAGAGCCAAGGAACAGAGCTGCAGAAAGAAGAGAACAACTGAAGTCAATAGTGAAAGTGATACCAACTTAATAGACAAGAAACATTATAGACTTAACATACTCATAGGGACTCATATGGACTAGCTCACCATATGAGAAATCAATGAGCCCCCCGCTTGCGGAGGCCGTAGCCCTGAATGGGATATATAATATAATTCATTCACACTTCAAGAATATCATTTCTGTAATACACTTAGATCTTTTCTGAGAGTCGTCATAAAAAAATAAAATTTAACCGAGCTCTAGTTATGAGTTTCCTTAAGGGGTTTGTCTATTTTAGTCCATATTACCTCTAACAATGAACAGACTTTCTAACATAACATATAATGCCTGATAAAATATGAATTATTAGAAAGTTGAATAGAACCAGTTCAAAGTGCGTTTCACATGTAACCGAAAGCAGCAAGATATAATGCTGAAAATACATAAACGTTTTGGATTTAATAAAGACAGGTAAAATATAAGTTTATGTTTGTAAATTCTTTGCAATTATCAGCAACTGCAACGGAGAGTATCTCATTATTTAATATCATATTTCAACATAGGAGTATATTAAAAAATATTCAGAAGCTACACATGGAGTATAAACCGGGCATATGAAGTTTAAATAAGTCCAAATTTACAATTAATAGAAATAGACTTTGACAAAGAACAACAGCGACATACAGTTAAGATAAAGCGTGTTAAGCGTTAAAAATTCAGTAATAGACTATACCAAGGGAGAAAAGAAGTATTGACATCTGAGAAGGACTGGTGGAGGGGAAGACTGCCAGGAAAAGGTGTGAGGATTAGATACTCTGAAAGTGTGCATAAAGGGAAACCTAGGAAGCGATCCATTAAGCAACGAGAAAAGTGGGACACGATAAAGTAAAGGAGTGAAGAGCGAAGCATTTTCAAGCCACCCAGCTTTGTGAAGCAGATAAGAATATGCTCGTATGTACCTAAAACTGGTTTTAGACAGGAGATATCAAAATCTTATAAAATACTAAAATATAATGTACTCTTGCTACCTACCAGTGCAGCTTTCTCTTAATTTCCCAGAAGTTTAGGGAACTGTCTTCATGCTAGGAGGTCACACAATAAGCAGAGGACATATGAGCCGTGCTTCCAGGTCGCTATGCAGACATAAAGAGACAAGTCAAGGAACCTGGAAGCCTGCAGTAGACTGATAGATGCACAATGCTCTAGTTAACGTTTTGTTCGACTAGTTATTTGTTCTGGGGATTTGATGACGTCCTTCTCGAATTATTCCACACTTACACGCTTGACTATACTCAGAATGTTGAATGCAAACACTGCAAGGTACCAGATAAGAAGCTCGCCTGACTGGGGCACTTAAGCATTGTGGTTCTCCTGTAAGATGAGTGTGTACGTGTGCCGTTACCTTATTTTCATGCAGGAGTACAAAACGCGGAGATGTTCTTCTTTTTCCCTCTCCTTCCTCTGGCCTAGGTTTATTCCATGTGTTTCGTGTCGCCTTTAGCTGATTTCCTCCGAGGTTATGTCAAAGAATTTCACTGTAATTCTATGGTTAGGCGTCCTTTGCACATATTCAAACGAGTGTTTATTTATTTTCTTTAATATTAGAACTATTATATAGATCTTCTGCAGTCTCCAGATAAAAAGAAAGAATGAGAATTTAGTAAAGATATTGTAATAACACGTCTATTTTTTTTAAAAAAAGTTTATTCTCCTGATTTTCATGGCAGCAAACTTTCGATTACATTTTGTTAAAGTTTGGAGTCTGTAGACTTTATTGTTTCATTTTCTTTATAATCAATTAACACATCACGAAATAAAAATGTCCATCACGCAGGAGCTGCGTAAACAGCGAATTCCTCACCTAGTAGAATAATATTTAAAAAGAATATAAAATACAAATTATAGTCTTATTAATTAATGAAATGAAATAAGTTATGGCATTACAGTGTGATATTAGGTAACAAAATTAGAATTCTTGCCATCTGTAAGTATCACAAATCTTTAGAATTAAAGCACAAGTTTAGAATAATAATAATAATAATAATAATAATAATAATAGTAATAATAATAATAATAATTATTATTATTATTATTAAGATTAAATCACGTAAATGGTATAATATTAATTAATTGAAATATATGACTACTGATAGGCAAAGTTTTACTGTGTGTGTATTTTTAAGCATTTTTAAATGTAACCATGTTTATGAACTGAGCCCTTGGTATTATCTTTACATTCACTAAAATAGAGAAAAATAACAGAAAGTTTCAAGTTACATTGTGTATTTAAGATGATATTCACATGGTTCAATAAATGTAAAGCTTGTTATTAATTGAAACAATTACAATTTATTAAGCAAATATACGCAATCGACAATAAGCAATCGAAAATTTCGTCGATTTTCATTGACTTTTGACATTTAATTTAAATGTTATTGTAGTAAAAACGTGTAACGCAAACGTTTTCTGGGGGATATTACAGAGCGCTCTTATATACAAATATAATTCTCAAACACATTACATTAATATTTCATATTTGCTATCTTCTCGATCGTGCTTTTGTTAAATATAAAATATGTGCATCTTATAAATGCAGTTTATATGATAAATTAATTGTCCTTTTATTTTAAAACAATATAGAGAAAATTAAACGTAACAGATGGTTTTAAATTTCGGTTTTCAATTATACCCCTACTCCAAATGGTCCTTTTCATTTTCAGACTCTATTTTTCTTCTTTTATTTAACTGGTGTATATCGAATTTTATTGTAAAGAAACGCGTATTAGGGCCACTAAAGCTATTTTTAATTTTTGGATTTCAGATAAACTCCCCTCTTAATGGTCCGATTTCCCTGATTTTCTTAAGTATTTTTATTTATTTAAATGGTATATATGAAGTTTCGTTGCGAAAAGGCAAATATTTGTCCACTTGAGTAATTTTTCAATTTTGGGTTTTAAGTAAACCCCACTCTTAACAATCTGATTTCACTGATTTGCAGAAGCCATTTTTATATGATTTAAATGATATATGCAGAATTTCCATTTGAAAAAATGATTATTGGTCCTGCTAGAGCGATTTTTACATTTTGGGTTTCAGGTAAATTCCAAATCCTAATGACCCGGTTGCCCCGATTTTCGGAAAATGTTTTTATCCATTTATTTTAAAAAAAAGAAAAACTCGAAGTCAAATGGCGTGTATTGATAAATGTTAATACGCCAACTTTCAAATGTTTTATCATACGCCAACGCGCCAACTTACCGACTGGCGGCTGACTAAGACTTGATCGCCGATCAAAGCACGTTACTTCGTTAAGGCCTCTTTTTTGCAATTTTCTGAGCTCCAAAATTTGCAGACTCATACCATTAATTTGTTTCATTCTTTATCGTCTCAAAAGAGCAATAGCTGTTGGCCCGGCGTTTAAATTCCTGATTATCATTTCAGCTAAAAACATACATTATCTTCAGTGCTGGTAATTTTTCGATAATTTAATGGAGGCTAACGAATGCTAACAAGCATGAGTTTGAAAGCTCAATTAAATTACCTAACAAAAAGTATAAGCAAAGGGGAATTCAGTGAGATAATTGCAACGCGAGAACGATGACATGTTTTTATATTTTTACCATAACATTGAAGTGATGGGGCTCACCTGTTTGATCTTTCTGAAAACATACACTAATTTCATTTGCTTTTATTCCAAGCAGAACCGCGTGGAGATCTAAATTAAATTACTGAATACTATTATAACAACTACCGTTACCACTATTTTTGTTTCAATGTCATATTTCGTATTCTAATGCGAATTTCTTTTGGGAGACAGTTAGATACTCGAATCTGAGCAAAGGCAATTAAATTCTATTTTAATAAGGTATCAATCAGACTGTACATTGGCTGAAAGGTGCTCGCGTGCAGTTATCTCTCTTATATCCAATCTAGTCATATTTTTTGGACACACAAAAAACATGTATATAAAAAGTAAATAAATACATACAATGCAAAAATGATTAAAAGTGCGGACAAAATTCCCATTTATCACTGCAGGAACGACCATTATTGGAATCAGATCTAATACGACCATACGTTAAGTGGATTTTTCAACACTCCCTGTTCCGTCATTCTCCACATGTTGTAGCAGAACGAACTGAGTTTATCCTTTTATCCTTAGAGGTTTAGTTTGAATATTTTGCGGCCTTTTATCGCAGTGAAACGGTGCAATCTTATTGCAAGGCGCGGCATAACAGTTGGATGCATTAGCATTTGGGCACTAAGCAAAAGTAGTAGCCTTTGACCGAATGAATTAGAATAGCCAGTTTACCAGCATTTAGACGTAAAAGCAGAAATCATCCATACATGAACCTGAACTTTCTCATCTCGGATATAGTCACTACCCACTTCTAATTCCTAACTGGTATCCGATAAGAACAAAATAATAGACCCCGCTGCTCAACTTAAAATCCTATGCCCACAGCTGCTAGCCATTCATTGGAAAAAGAATTTGTTACTCTAGAAGAGAGGCTAGTTGAGAAACTTCGTATCCATATCCATCAAAACACTTACCACTCTTTGTATTGCTTCCGCTTGCTGGTGTTAATAACTGTATGTATAAATTTTACCATTGCGGTTAATTTTTCCTACATTGTAAGACTTTTCTCGTTACAACAAAAAAATTTAGGACATATCTAGCCTACCTTGAAATTTGTCGCTTGCGTCTTTACACTCTGTTTTGCTAACGTTTGCATTTTTTTTTTTTTTTTTTTAAGTTTGAGAGTTTGTAATTGTTGACATGAAAACTTTATCTTCAGAGACAGCTGCTTTTGGGGCCAACGCGGAGTTTTCTGAATCACGGGCCTTTAGAACTTTAAGAAAGGTTCCATTTGCTTATATTATTGGTTTTTTTAAGTGCACTCCGCCTATATTTTTATTACTATAATTTCATGTGTGCTTCTGGATGACATTGCAAACAGTTCCTTCAGATAGAAAAATTTCATCCGGTAAAGCTTAACGGCTGCATCTTGCTGTCCGTTTTTTATCAAAAAAACAAAAATGGCATCTTTTTATGTTTTTAATCTCAATTTAACGGGCAATCAACCGTATGAGTAACATGAAATGTCTTAAATTATTTCTAAAAATCTCCATAAACTTATGAGAAGGCTAGGTACGCGATGATACAGGCAGAGAGTGCTCCTATCGTCTGTCAGATGGATTTGTTTGCTACATTTAGTCAAAATAAATACATTTTTATACAATTTGGCTCGTTTCTTTTGTACTATTAATTTTAATAATTTATTTTATTTTATACATATTTTGGAAGCTATTTGATTTATATCACACTCCAAACAATCAAAATGCTAAATTCGTTTTCATATTATTCACGAATACAACGTTATGTTTTATTTTTCATCCTGAAAAGTAAAACGAATTATTGTAGTTGTGTAATATATCTTGCACTACATTAATAATTTATGTTTTCAACTCTTTTTATATCCTTATTTGTGCTTTTAATTGCAACTTCGTATATATAAATATATATATATATATATATTTTATTTGTAAATTTGTTTAAGAATAGCTGTAGTATCGCATACTTTAGTTCATTCTCTTTTGTTTATCTTCAATTTATTGTGTATTTGTACAGCCTTATGCGAATTAATGTGAACAAACAGGTCAATTTAATTTTATAAGTTATACAGTGCTAATAACTGTTTCCCTCCAATTCCATACCGCATTAGGTTACCTATTGTTGAGATAGTTAATTTTAGTTATTGCTTTAATTGGTTGAACTAGAAGTGGAGCATTTTTCAACTGTTTTAACATTTTATTTATCAAACATTTTTATTCTTAATGGATTTTACACTTAAGAAGAGAAATAAATTCATAACCCTCCATGAATTTAGTAATATGACTCAGAGTCAGATAGCAGTTAATTGTAATGTAAGTTTGGATGATGTTAATATAATTACAAGGAAAAATGAGATTGGGACAATTTCACCTCAAAGAAAAGGACGATATAGGGAAAACGTCCAGGAAAGGTGCCATTCTAACCAGAACCAGCAAAATTAATCCAAAAAGAGCAGTTTTCTTTAACAAAACGCTTTGAAGGCTGCAGGGGAGGAAATCGATGCTTCGACAGTGTGCAGGTGGGTTCTAGAGGCTGGAAGGAAAGTTCGAAAACCGGTCAGAAAACAGTCATTGACGTGTCCTATGAGAAAAAACATTGGCATGGGCTAGAAAATATCAGAATTGGACACAGGAAGAATAGGGAAGGGTCTTCTTTTCAGATGAAAGGCATTTTGAATTGCAGGTATTTAACGTCTCGCATGTAAGAAGCGATGGAGAGGAAATCTCGCCGAAGCACATCAAACAGACGGTAAACTTTCCTCAAAAGAACATGTTTCGGGGCTATTTTTTTATTCACAGGCACCAAATGTTTAATTCTTATTGACGGAATGGTGAACAGCGACAAGTACATCCCAATTTTGAGAAAAGAGGCGCTCCAGAACTGAAGAGATTTGCAAAGGAACTGGACATTAAAAAGGCGATTTTCCAGCAAGACATTGCCCCATGTCATGCATCGAAGAAAAAGGGTTTTCATTGTTTGAGCTGGCCTGGAAATTTGCCGGATCTCATCCTTTGGGCGATTGTTAAGAAACGGATGGGGAAAATGAACTGCACTCCAAAGAAAAGATGATAAAAGTGTTCTTTCATGGTGCAGAAATTAGTGAAGTGTGTAAGAAAGTTATTGATTATATGACCAAACGAATGATTAATAGTAATTAAGGCCACGGGTGGGCACATTAAATACTAAAACACGCTGTTTAGTAAAAATTAATATTGAAATTTTGTGAAATAATTAAAAATAGAATATGTTTGTTCACATTAATTTGCACAAGGGTGCATATTTAAATTTACCGTTTTATCATGACACGATCAGAGGTTTCTGCTTAAAGGAAGTCCTGTCTCTTTTGGTTCAATACTCAACGACTATTGTTCTCTTTCTTACAACACACTCAACTGCTGTACCTACAAATACAAAACCTATCGTTTTCATTTATAAACGCCAAGATGGAGTACTACATGGAGCTGTTATATACATGTTTATATATAGAGTCAGGAACTCTGCAACAAATGAGAAAGTTTAGCATTATGACATTTTTCTCATCACTAAACAACTTGTATCAAATGAAAACTTGATAATTTTTTGTTACATATATGAAAAGTTTTCTTACCTATACCTAAACCGACTTTTGCGACACCTGTATTTGCTATGACATTCGTGCCACGTTTTTACCACATGCTTTAACTTTGTCTTCGCTCTGTTATTAAATTTTTTAATTTTAATGTTCTGCCTTGATAATCGCACTTTTTCAAAGCACTAAGTGTATCAGGTCCTCGATAGTTAAACTCTTGTGTGTCACAGCATTTTTTTACTTTGTTTCAAATTTAAATTCTTCTTGTAATTATTAACAACAGTACATCAAAGTGAAAATCTTTCTCCCTAGATTGGTCACTTGGTTAACCATTAATATTATTTAATATTTTTTCTACTTTATGTTGTGACAAGAATTTTTCATTATGTTTTCAGATTTCTATTTAAATTGACATGTTCCATCTGAGTCATTTCAGCACCAGTGAATTCAGGAAAATAGTTTCATTACGAAAACAAATGAAAGATGATGGAGAGGAGCATATTTTTGCTTTTAGTAGCTGACAACACTGTAAGAGCAGAATATAAGTAAACTCAGAAGATTGACTGAGAGGATAACAACTGTAATTCGTGACTCTACTTTCTCGGGATCCTCAGCATCTTAGTCTCGATTCTGC
The DNA here is from genome assembly GCA_030762175.1 of Metallyticus violacea. NCBI lineage: Eukaryota > Metazoa > Arthropoda > Insecta > Mantodea > Metallyticidae > Metallyticus > Metallyticus violacea. The sequence continues at coordinate 64,266,113 of CM060842.1, forward strand.
CCACTCAACCCAAGGGAATTTCTCAATCGATAGGCTAAAAGCAAAGGATGTGGAACACCAGCGCCCCTTTTCTTACTACACCGGTAGACCTGTATGTAACGTTCTTATGCAAACGTGTTCATCTCAAGAGTTTACAAAAGTGAGTCACTCATTTTGGTTTAAAAGAGGATTTTTGTAGTAAAATTACCACTCATTTGGTAAGTGAATAATATTCATGGGGGAAAATAAAAGCAATCAGTTTGGAGGAAAATTTCAAAATTACAATTTGTGTTTTTCCGGAATCCTGTTACTGATATTTGGCGCTATTTCATAAATATATTATATATCTGTGTTATATCAATTCAGAGCGTGAAATGGCCGATAAATTCTGCACAGATGTCTCTTCTTTCAGGCTTGAGGTTCTTTTACATGGTGAAAATCTACGACATGGGACCCAATACTTTACTTCTATTCCGAAGGAAGGCTTACATTGTTTGTAAAGCATATAATATATCCAATAATATACTTGTTAAAATTCCGTGCCCTCATTTCACTACGCAATCGGAGTATGTACATATATTAGTGGAAACCGTTTCATTTTCAATGGACACTCCCGATAAAACTCCAGATAAAGTTCCATTAGCTGTTGAGCTTGTTCAGTCGTGTTTATCAACTGTTTCAATTGCATCTCCGGATGTGCGTGTTAGACTTTCTACTGTGGCTCTCTGTTTTTTGTGGAGTATGCCAAGGTATAAATTTAAGCTGTATCAAAATGTATTTATTTATGCTTGTTATGTGCAAAAGGAATCGTAAAAGTACTGTAGGAGAGAATTTTATGCTAAATTTCCAGGAGTAACATCTCCATAGAAAAGTGCAATTTGCAGATTGATCAACTAACTTTGAATCAAAGGTATTTTAATTGTCAAGATGCCGAGGAAAAACAACCAGGTTTTAACAGAAGAAAAGCTTCATGAAATAAGCTATCGATTATAAATTTCTCCTCTAAAGTCTAACACTATATACCTAGCAAGTTGGTATATCTGTCGGCAGTGTGTATAAAGTCTCTCAACTGCTGCATCTTCACCCATGTAAAAATTACTGCTGTACCTGAGATAAAATTCGTGATAGCGCTGAAACAAAATATGTGCAAGGAAGTTTACAATATTCGGGAGGGTGAATTGCGACGATTGTCTCAAAATCTTTTTCAAAATAATTCAGACATATTTCGCAGCGAAAGGCAGGCATTTCGAGCATCTAGTACGATGTTGATTCCATGTTCCTTCATATACTGGCGCTTATTTGGAGTTGTGATATTTCAGCAAACATACTCCCAAATCTATGCGAAAGACAATGATGCAGTTTGCCACGGTCTCTTTCTAACATATATTTGGACGAAGCGGTGAAAATATGGAAAAACGGATAAATATGCCTAATTATAGTGACAAGGGGTAAAAACAATTATCTAGTTATCATTTCTGACGAAGAAAATTATTTGCACAAGGCGCTTTATCAATTGAATTGAATTAATTATCTAGTGCTATAATTTAACGATGTTAATACGAAAACTTAAAATTTAGATGGGAAATGACCATCGAGATTGAAAGGCAAAGAAATAAAATATCAGAATCTAATTTTCTGCATAGCCACATATCATATCTGGGAGAGCAAGATATTCGTAAAATGCAAACATATCATCAAATCTGTGGTGCCACAGGTTTGATGATATGTCTGATGCTTAAAGAAAACACAATTGAAACCCGGCTTAAAATGTACAAAGAAATGACTGTAGTAGACACATTACAGCGAAAAGTGTACACTAACTGAGATAGGCAGAAGAAATGAGATTTCTCAGATCAGCTAAAGCAGTGACATAAGAAAAGCTAGGAAACGAAAGAATAAGATCGGATTTGCAATTAAAGGGCCCAAACTTAGCGGAAATATGGATGTAACACAAAACGCATATCCCAAGATATAATTTACATGTTATTTTGAAATATAAACATAAAGGTAGAAGAGAGATTAGTGGACCGATGAAACAACGATGGATTTAAGAAGCCGGAACAGAACTAATTGGTGAAAACTTACCTTGAACCAGAAGAGGATGAGATCTAACAATGGATTCATCACTTACGGAAGCCCAAACTTAATAGCCTTGGATCATCCGCCATCTGGACGGGTGGTCGAAGAGGGTCACGGCGTGGCGATGGCAGCATTGTTTGTTGTGACGCTGTTCGGACCAGGGGAGTTTGGGGAGGGAGTTCTGCGGGTGGCCCTGTCAGAGTAGCATGTCACTATAGGGCTCCAGTATCTCATCTCACTCCACATTAACGTTGACACATTAATCTTAAGTCTCACTGTACAGGCCACGCCCCCCTCCCCCGCCTCGCTTCAGGTACAGAACGAAACAAAAAACGCATGAACTAATTCTACACTATATTGAAAAAGAACAACAGTGTTAAAAGCGTAAAATAAAAAACGTCCATTGCAAGGAAAGAAAATGCGAAATTATTAAAATTTGCATATATGAGATTTTTATATCTCTCTTAAAAATCAAAAGCAAAGAAAACATTTTAAATGCCTTTCAATCAGTTTGATATTCCAAAACAGTTTTTCTTTTGTAGATTTACAAGAGCAATAGAATCTGAATTTACTCTTTTGAAAATTCAGCGTTACTTTTGAACACCAAGTGAGAAAAGGAAGAAAGTAAGAAAGTAAAAGGATTTATTTTGAACACCAGCATAATCCTTACAGATATTAGTGAGAAACTATTGCGCCCTAAACATTTTCTGTGACTCCATAGGCCTCTTTCCAATGAATGGTAGCAATTGGGGATTCTTTTATTAGACACTCAGTCATTTTTATATCTGTAAATAAGTTCCCAAATAAAATATGCTTTATTTAAGCTCTTTTGGTGCATAAAGAATATCTTTCATGATAGTCTGCCGCAGTTCTTATGGGATTGGATTGGACTGAGTTAAATTGTTAAGCAGGGAGAAGAAATTTCGGTCACTTCAGCTTTGATCAGGGCTGGCCGTTTTGCCTACGCCCCCGCTGAGGGTACCTTTGGGAGGAAGGAATGAGTGACAGACACCGGGCGGCCAAGATGTATACACAAATGGAGCGCATGTTACCAGACAAAACACCGCAAGGAGTTTGAACTCCACAGAAGAACCGCTTCCATACTAGACACTGGGGCAGAAACCTTTACAATGCGCAAGCCAGCGTCACGCCGCACACATCCCACTTATGGCACTGTCTACCCTGTAAACTAGAAATGTAATTTTGGAATGAAATGAGATGGAATGAAAGAACAGAAAATTCGTGGAAAGGGAAGATTCATTCCAGCATTTGCCTAAGTGACCGGGATTACCAGTCCCAAGAAAAGTCTTCCCGGAGCTCCACCATTGTGAATTCAAGCGTTGTTGGTTCTTATGGGGTATGATCGAGTTTATCGAAATGGCTACAAATAATTGGCTATCTGAAGAGCAGTGCACCATGCTTTAACCGGATAGTTATAGAAAGAACGCCATTTTCAGCATCTGCTCTATGAATTCTCCCAGAGATATAGAATTAGTAGCAGTAAAACTAGTTTAAAAACTATCCTTGGCATGTGCTTCTTGAAGTTCTTAAACAAATCAATAATTATAGTTACCCGAACAAGAGAACTTGATGACTCCACGTCTGCCTTTAAGAATGGGACTCACGAAAGTTGAACCAACATTGCTGCGGAGGAACTAGTGTGAACACAGCGAGATTGTTTGAGTTATGGGCTGCTTACTGAGGATACCAGGGTCTCTCGATTTTTGCGGTACACCAAGCGCATCTACACTATTGTGCCCCGGCACACCCCTTCCGAAATACTATTTATTTACTCTGGAAGAACTTGAGGGGGGAGGATTGGGCAATACACGTTGAAACATTGTATGGAACTTATCATTGAGATATACGGCTATCGTAGAGTGGCGCTGTCACAACTGTTTTCTTAACTTTTTAAAAAGATTTGGCTTACCAACTTTATAAATGAAACTGGGCACCGTCGTTATCCATACGTTGGTGCCTCTCTGTAGTTCGCGTTGAGTAATGCAGCCGAATATTTTGTTTTAATTTACTCTAGAGATAAAGATCGCAAGGGGACCTCAATTTCTTACTAATAATTTGGAAACAATCTTTTCATTTCTCTCATCGAAATATTCGCTATATGTGCTGTGGCAGAGTCTTGCTGACAAAAGCTCAAATCATTCTCTCCTTTGGTTAATTCTCTAAAATAGGGGGGAGGGCAAAATTATATTTAAGTACACTACGTTATTTTATATGGATTTACCTTAAACAACTTGGTAGCTCTTAGTACAGAGCCATAAGAAATGCCTATTGTTGTGAAAGATGTGGGAGTAATTTTGGGAGAGAACGCTCCAAACGATAACCGATGTCATTTAATGTTTATTTGGCGAGAACCCTGTACTATCTGTTAGGTTTGTTAAAATGGAAACGTTACCCCTAGTGTGAAATGTATTATATATAATTTGTGTACGGCCTTGAATTTACACCCGGGAATATTTCTTCAAATCGTGTTTGAACATGATGAGCTGACTTGAATTAGCACGTATGAACCATAAATAAATGTACTTGGTACAATTGAAAACACATGCTGAGTTATAACTCATTCGCGATTAAATACAGAATAAAATACACTACCCATAATAACAGAACTGAGTTCAATCACTGACGGCCAGAGTTGGTTACGGTCAACAGCGAAAAACACGTATGCACACGTTCAGTGAGCAAACACAGCAAGTTGGTTCATAGTTCATTGGATCGCTCCGAAAATAAGAAAACAGCGCGCGCGCCGACAGTTAAGTTACCACTTCTGCGGTGGGAATATAATTCGATCACAGATGATAAACAGGAAAATGTTGCAATAATTCTTCCTTTCAATGCTGTTCATGCATAAAGGGGAACTGTTTTTGCTCTGACTAAAACATCGTAAATAGAATGAATCAGGTGTACAAAACAAAATATACACCTATTTATAAAGTAGTTCTGTTGCAAGAGTTTGTTGTTCTGTTGCGCTGCGCGTATTGTCACAAACCACGAACACGCCCTTCAAGCCAAACAGTGGGCCACTTTACATAATCCGCGGTAACCGTGCTGGCTGGGGATGTATTATAAATGTTAATGACACCAGGAACTTGGACAGGTGTCGAATGAACTCGGGACCCACTCCCAAGGCAAGTCAATTTAGCAAATGGATGAGAGTGCACCGCACGGCTACAGAATAGGATTATCTCCCACGTAAAACTGAGAGAGCTGCAATGAGTTAATACGATGTAACCTCGATCTGATCACGAAAATGGGCGGTAGCTATAGAAAGGAGAGGCAGTTTCTTAATGCCTCATACATCGCCCCAACTGAGCATTTCGGTTTCTTGGAAAAATGTTTGTAAGCAATTGCATGCTTTGCTGTTACAATGTATTCACGTTCAATAACTTGAAATGGTGGAATAAATTGCATACAAAAATGAATTATAAATTACAAAGATAAAAATTTTAAATTACAATAGAATAATTTATTTATGATGCTTTTCTAAATAGCGTAATAATTATTTGTATTTATACATTAGCCGTTCTAGAATTATGCAGGCGGATGAAATATATTACTGTTTTCACTACATTTTGGCTTTCGTAGAGTTAAGAATAAGTGCCTGAACACCTTAACACTAAATGATATGTTTACATTAGGGCTCTTTGGGAACATTCTTGCTTTTCATTTTTCTCAAAGATAGCTAATAAACACCTTTCATATATATTCATTTTCAGCTTATTACCGCTAAACATTTTTGTCATTTATTGATATACTCACGCAAATTTTCCACTACACCCTTCATACGATTTCCCTTTGGGATAATTGGATTCACTGTTCTGTTATTAGAAGATAAAATAAAACAAATTTGTGATCATAGCAATGTCAAGTTAACAGCTGGGGCAGCAAAAATTAAGAAATAAAAAGAAAACATTACTTTATGGAAAACAACTTGTAGAAAGTATGGAAAAAACAATTTAAATATGTTTAAGTATGAAATACAGAGGAAGAACTTAAGAAATAACCACACTTCTTTATTTCTGATTCTGATATATTTCATCTAATTTTACTCAGTCTTCTTATAACAACATTTTAACCGATGTCTCCTATGACATGTTACTGAGGAAGCGTGACATATCTTCCCACTATGCGCGAGAGACTGGGAGACAATCACTTAATTCTGCTAAGGTACTGCTCATATCAGAGAAACTGGATAAACTGTTGACTGGTCCGCACTGTTGTTAGTGAAACTTGCAGTATACTTAGTTATGTGTTTTCTTTCACATTATTTTAAATATTGAACGGCGTTCTTTCTTCATTTGTGCAACTTTCTTGTAAGCTGTATGGCTGCTTATAATAAAAAAGGACTAATGCGCGAATAAAAATGTCGAATTAATAAAATACTCACTTAAAGGGGAAAACTTTATCATGATAAATTTACATTTTTGATCTACAGGAATGCACTTTTCTCAAATTTTCCCAGGTTCATGTTTTTGTAATAGGTAAAAGTCTAATGGGTATATGTTATCGGTTTTTCTAGTGATCTTTTTATTTATTTTCTAATAATTGAATCAGGTCCCAATATGAGGTTTATTTCTCACAAGATACTATAAAATTACGTTTACATATATTATATATTTGAATTTCAGTATTCAGGCGGATATAACATTAATTTGCTAATATGATTACTGTCTTAAAGATATTCCCGGAAGAATTATCTCGTTGAGGTTCGTCAGGTATATTTGGTAGCAGCATCAGTTATTGTTAGCTATCACCAAATCCATTGACCCAGGTTCTAGGTAACTTATACATTATATGAATATTAAATATGTGCAATTATTATTTGTATTATAGTGGTAACAGTTTTCACAGGAATGAACTGAAATATGTTTCTTTGTTTCTTGCAACATTCAGTGCTGGGGAATCATTCTCAAATCGTATTTTCATGAGAATATCAGGCACTGACATTTATATATGTTGTTAATTGTTTCAAAGTATTGTTAATGTACCGTAATTATGGTATTAGCTGCTTAATTCGACCCCGTAAAGTAGCGAATGTTTTCAGTATTTACAATTATCTTCTTTTATTGTTTCAAAGAAGAGAATTTTCTTGAACGTTTATCTCAAATTCTTAAAAGAAATCAAAGTTAAATGTTTAAATTTGTCTTGCTCCCGTACAAAAGACAGTTTACCTTTCCTGAGTTAAATCCTAAGGGATATTGTTTAGCAAATGAATTGCTGTGGCATTAACACGAAAATGCCAAATTAAGTTTGCATGAAATTGAGCTCATTTATTCAATATTAGCAACTTATGTTGTATCTCAATTTAATTGGGAAATTGCAGTGGTGAATTTTTGTTGTGTTTTCGTTATTGAATGTGATAGTATATTATTTTTATAAAACTTGAGACTGGTATTTAACATAATTTTAATTTCTTTATTTACGTACATTATTAATTCGTTATGTCTCTAGTACTATGACCTATTTTCAAATAAATATCATCGAGTCATTATTACAAGCACCTGCATGAAACGACAAATTATAGTGCGATGGTTGTGGAACGAAAACAAATAACTTGGTTAGTTCCGGATGCCTTCTTCTCAATCCTTCACACATTTAAGGAGCACCAGTTGCCAACACGAGCAAAAACTGAAGGCATGGAATGGAACAGTGTCAACCTGAAGATATGCAATGTGTACTGTCGTATGTAGAATTTTGTAACACAAAACGCAAAGCGTACATAAATGTCTAGAATTTTTTGTAAATCATTGTTTTTGAATACTGAATTTCTCCGGGATACTTAGCTATGTTATTTATATTTTGTTTTTCTCTGAATAGCATAGCTTGAAAAAACTATGAACATCAGCATTTTATCAACATCCATGTTCGTGAGCTGAACACATTTAAAATTCGTGTTTCCTGCGGACGGCATTTCGCCTCATACTGCAGTATTTTTAGGAGCGTTAACTCTTTCGTGTCCTGCTCTTTTAAATGGATTCAGTAGACGAAAATTACTTTGCTCGACGACCCGGATGTAGGTCATTCCGCTAGCCCCTTCTTCTATCTCTCGCTCCTCCTTTGAAAGGGAGGACATACAGGGGTAGCGGGGTCAGGGGCAACACAATGTGTTTCCCTACTGAAAAGTCCTTTTCGTGTTGGGTAACGCGCCGCTTTTGTATATATGTTGCCAGGACATCAACATTCCGTCCACTCGCAACACTCAATAAACAAGTACATTAAGTTATAGAGGCTGGTGCGCGCATACACACAGAGGCGCATCGTCGTTGCCCCTTTGCCTAGTTGCTATGCGACAAACATTCGTACGGAATCTAAATAGACTTGTCCCGTTCTGGAAAGGCCTTAAAATATGAACTGCAGCTTGAAACGTTTTGATATAGTCAGAAATGAACATAATGTTGTAAATTGTTCATTTGCTTTAGAATATTTTTCTTAAATTGAAATCTATTCTCAGGCTGTTTGAAGCTGTTTTCCAAGGTTGATAAAACTAACAAAATTGCTTTTTATAGCCTTCATGTTTAATCGGCGTTTATTATTTTAAGGACCTAAATACTAATAATATTGTATTTTGTAGAGTTAAAGCCATACGTTCAATCATGTAAAATGGCGACTCTTAAAATAAATGAATGAATATATGCAAAAGTAAAAGACATTATGATGATACATATATAAATTGATGAGTTAGATAATAAAGCCAACACTAAGTAACATTACATAGGAAATACAGAGAAAGAAAAAAGGCCAGTACAATTTTTCTTAATAGCTTGTGGGCATTCTCCTTAGTATGACGGAATTGTAGCGAACTTCTGAGGCCGAGGCGCCTATAGGTGCGCTACGTTGTCCCAGTGGATATAATGGTAATATAGTTTTGGTGCACTGAGGAAGGAAGTACTTAAACCTATGGTTAGGATGAATGAAATTAAATTAAATGAATTAATGATGACCCAAATGTGCCCGGGGTCCTTGGCACCTAAAGCTATCTGGCATTCACCTTCTCAGGGTAAAAATACTAGAGCTGGATAAAAAGTACGGCAACACTGGCAGCACACAGCTGTCGAGTTCTTGTTAGTCATATGGTTGTGCGGATGCGATACTGGAATTTTCGATGACCTTCAGCAGCGAGTAGCAACAGCAACTGTCGTACCGCGGCTCCTTAAAGTATAGTGGATGGTGCAAGCGCTTTAGCTATGTTTTCGAAACTGGAACAACTTTCCTGGATCAAAATTGAAGTTGCACGTGGTCGTGATGCCCAAGATTGTTATCAGGGACTGTGTGAAACATGTGGTGATGCAGCGTTGCCATACGCAGAGTGGCAAGAAGGGGGAAAGTGTTTGTGTAGACAGGGATCTGTTCAGGACGACCCCAAACTGACCACCACACATTTCAGCTTCTTGCTTTATTGGATGTTGATCGGTGATGGGCTGCGCGTGAATCAACCGCAGAGATACTGTACTGTGTATTCTGCAGGACATTGTTGGGTTCCGCAAAATTGCAGTGCGATGGATACCCGATTTCATCTCGGAGGCGCAACAGTGTCACCGTAATGCAATTATATAGGACTTGCTTAACAGTTACCAGAGAGAAAGTGACGAATTCTTTGGGAGGACTCTCACTATGGAAGAAATTTGGGCTCGTTACTACGCACCATGCTTGAAATGGCAATCAAATGAATGGAAACATCCCAGCTCTCTTCGTTCAAAGGCAGTGCGTTCTGAATATGGTGTGATGATCATTATGGTGTATGGTATTGATACTGTTGCGCTGTACCATGCTGTACCTGAATACCTGAAAGGCAAAGGGCTGCGTACTATTGCAATGTTTTGGAACACCACCTTCGCCCACGTTCTTGACAATGCAAGATGTCACTGCTAAAGCTGTGCGTCCTACGTCGATGGAACTGGGAAACGCTTGAACAACCACCATACTCACCCGATATGAACCCGTTTGACTACAATCTCTTGGCAAAAATAAAAGAATCATCATTAATGCTTCGGGTGGTCACTTCAAGATATTAACAGAGATGAACTCGCTGATGGAGTACGGCGCCTTCCACATTTGTGGTACACCGCCACGGATGGCCGGATTTGTGAGCAGGAGGTCTGGGGTTCGAATCCCACCAGGACCTTCCTCCCTGACTGAAGTTTTTTCCAGGTTTACCTCAGTCCTCATAAATGGCAGGGAGGTACCCTAAACTTAGGTCTGGAGCGTTTTTTTCCTTAAAAAATCCTTTCCAAACATATCATTTCATCTCATGACCACCAGTGTCCACTACCTGTGGTGCCTCAGTAGTAAAACGGGAGTTAAACACTATTAAAAATTTGTGGTGGTAGACATGGCAGGAGATTACATCTAAAGAATGTACGTTGCTGTCCTCTGATAATAAAGCCGTCTAGACATTACAGCACAGTTGGCATTAGTTTTTGTCCAACCTATGTAATTAAGTGCACATAATAAGGACAAAACAAATATAAAATAAACGAGAAATATATTGAATCTTTCGTGAAGTAATAAAGATACTGACAAAGTTAACATTTTTATCATGGATGTGAAATAATAATTAACACGAGGCACCTTCGTTTACTAAATAAATGTCTAAATAGCATCGCTTAATACGTAGTTAGACTTGTAGATATCTTGAGTACAGATATGTCTGATGATTGAAGTTATGTTGTGATTAAGCTGGGAAGTCAGAAGTGTAAAGCGAGAGACAAGGTATTTAGATGTGAAGTTATGATGCACCGTGTCCTTAGAAGCCAAGAAAGTTATTGGACATATTCAGAGACAATATCATGGCGCTGGATATTAAGACTAAAACGAATAAACGGAAGTTTCTTTGAAGTTTTTATGTATCACGGCGACGGAAATTTATGTTTTAACTGCTAGTTACTTTTCTGCCCCTTTTTAAAGTAATCTGACACTTTTTTCTGATTCCTTTGAAAAAATAGGCCAAATTTTACATTCTCTGAACTATGGCAAATTTATTGAACCATAGAGTTTAGTGGCCTGCTGAATCTATTCATCATCAATCGCGGAGTTTCCTACAGTGTCTCTTAGTCCCGTGAATTTACAATGGATGGGAGTGTGAATATTATACATATAAAAATTTCCCACTTACAAACTCTACTGTTTCCATCCAACCGCACTCTCATTGGTCTGGGGCCGTTCGTGGGGTATAAGCTGGTAGCAGTCCGCTCGCGGGAAGAGGTGTCGTGGATTAATTGTGTTTCTTTGAGTTCTGGGTTGGATGCCCCTTGTGTCGGGATCAGGAACCTTTACCTCAGGGAACTTCTGGAATTTTGTGACTCGTGTGAGTCAGAGGGAAGGGAAGGAAATCTATAAAGTTACACGGAAACACTGGAGTTCTTGTCTGACGTCATTTATTTACACTTAACAGAATACTGGATTGTTCGCGTAAGCTTGGAAATGTGTTGAACTGACTGACTATTTTTCTTCTCCTACCGACTTCGCTCACTTTGATTTGGATTGTCTATTCTTTTGCCCGCTTATTTAAATTGACTCTTACAGTTCCGTTCTCCGACTATCCAACGTTTAGCTCTTAGCCTCGAATCCCGGACCGCTAACTTTTCCCTGCTGTAGAAGTCCAGCTGCTCTCTCTCTCTAAGTCTCGCTGCTGTTGAAGTTCTGCTGCTCTCTCTCTCCAAGTCTCTCCTGTTCTGTGTCCGTTACATTATATATCAGATGTCAAGTTTATTGTTTATTAGGAACCTCCCATCGTGAAAATTAAATCCGCGAAATTTGTGGAGCTCAGTTCGATTCTATCTGCGTTATTGGTCCTTCCTTAATATCTATAATTATGCAGGCTCGCTCCGATTCGTTCAATTTTGTAAGATTTCTATTGGTTGTGTGGGACCAATTTCTGGAAATACCTCTCACGTTATAATATTTCTAAGAACGGACATTCCTGTCATAAATGTTGGGAAATTTTTATAATCCGACATATCCTTTCACTTTTCTGTCCTTTCAAATTTGCTCACAATGAAACCTCGGCCATAAATAAGGAACATCTATTTGTTTTGCAAAGTCATGTCAAAATCTGTCGACGTTTGAATGTTATTGTCATGAGGGGATATAAACTTGAGCTGTCATCTGAGATTGACATTTGTTCCTTCTTCGAAAGAAATCCACCCGTAAAGTCATTAGTGCCTTTACCCTTAGTTATTGAAAGAATATGTTTCTTTGCTTTTGTCTGCGTCTCGGTAAATGGTTTTCTTTAAACCCTCTGAAAAGAGAATTGCCTCTTTTCAGGACATAACCCTTTTCCCCAAGGTCAAAACTTTTACCATTTCCAAGCTTAACGACCCGAACCGTTTTCCATTCACATAAATACACAATGGACCTTTATTACTGTTTAGCACAGGTGCTGTCTAATGACTACAAACTACATACATGTATCAGATGATCATATTTATGTTAATTATTACTAGCCTTAATTATAACAATGTTAGTTTAATCAAAGACGGCCTTTAATTCCGGCTACAGGTCACTGCAAAATAGTTGAGATTTGTTATTAAAAATAGTTGTGTCACCCATGGATTTGTTACTGTAAAAGTTTTTAAAATAAATAAATAATATTATTTAAGTTAATAAAGTTCTTTCTATTCGCGGATAGCGTTAGCCTGTTTCCATATCAAGAGCAACTATCTTGAAGGCATGCTTCTCTATTTACTTTTTATTTGTAATTACATAATATTTTGGAAAGTTTGCCATCTTTGTATATGTGTAAATCAATCATCATTCAAATTATTTATTCTATCCATTAAGTTAATGTAACTAAATTTTCTCTGATAGTGACCTTTCGTTATTTATTTAGACGCCCCATCTCCACTGCTTCGATTCTTCCATTATCGAATACTTTATTGTTCAATTTTTCCTACCATAAGTGAGTATGGAATCATCTTGTAAAACTTCATTTACGTGCATCTTCATGCTTTACCTTTCATTGTACGTCGAATAGCACCACGTATTCTATTCAACTTATTTTTATTAATATTGATATAAATGATATAATTCCTGCAGTGAGACACGCTACATCCTAAATAATTAAACTTATCAACTTGTTCTATATCTGTCCATTTGTAACAATGTTGCATTTTAAATGCTTTTTTTTTTTTTTTTTCATAAAAATGACATAATTCTTGTTGTGTTAATTTTCATATTGAGAAACGGTTACATTTGAATTTGAAGTTCGTTCTCCCCAAGAAATGAATAAAGTTAATAAACGAAAATATATAAATATAATAAATAATGATAATTTAATATTGTGGATAAAAATAGTTAGATTTAATTATTTTCGGTAAATAGCAATATGACGGGCTTATTAGCCCGCTATAGCACAGTTAACAACTCTTATATATATAATGTAAATATATAATGAGGAAATATAACAAATAATGGTAGAAGAGGCCTTGGGTTAAAGATAATTCTATTTTAGCTTTCTTTATATTACTGATGAAATATACTGTTTTTGAGTATTCGAAAGATGGTTGCTTATTTACAGTTGAATTGATATTATATAATTACATATATAAACCATGTATTTGTGTATTTTTCCATGATTTTGTATATTTTCACTTCATTTTGTGAAATTTGTTTATTCTCTGGCGTCTCATTGAAATAAACTTGGCGACAGTGATCAGAAATTATCTCGCAACCCTGGCTGTACAAAACGTCGCATTAGGTAAAATGAAACCACCAGAGTCTATTAGTTTTCTTTTAAGTTTCGTAGAAAGAGCCTTTCACTGAAAGGAACGGTTTTTGTTGTTGAGGGTCAAAGGTTGGAACACGGTTTTATTGATGGAAGATAAGTCTTTGCTGGCCGAAAAAAATAACACGGTCTTATCTGCATTCAGATGTAATGCAAAATCATGACAATGCATGGTAGATAGAAATACAGATACTGGTGAAAAATTATTTTATTAAAGGTAATGTTAAACAAAGTTTGTGTGATAGGGATGTACATGTCTAATTTGAGTCGGTATATATATATATATATATATATATATCGCTTAAAGGTGATAGCATGCGAATTAAAGGAAGCGGATATTGTTGCAATATCTAATTGCAGCTTCTGCTAAGACAAAACATTGAACTGATCTGCACAACAGTAATCTTTGCTGTATATGCTCTATCTGCTAATCTGTTGCTCAAGCTTAAAGAAGATTTAGGTTACATGTTGAGACAATAATTGTCTGTCATCAATCCCAGGCCCGTTTATAAGTTATATGAAATATAGTTACAAGTATTCACAGAAAGCAAGAACATCTGGCAAATATAATAGGAAAGTTTGCTAGGAAAGGGGCTAGCGTTGTTCTCTGTTTGGGTCTCTCTGTAATGTTACTTCAGGTCAACTAGAACTTTGAAAACATCCGGACATTGAACAAAAAGCGATCCCAGGAATTTGGAAAGGAACAAATATTCTTTGTTAGACTGCCGAAAAGACTTATACAACAACTTAAGGAAATTGTAATATCTTAAACTCATAACATTTCCGATACAGTTTTCTCTTATAGTCTAGTTATTCAGGTCAATGCTTAAGAACTAAGATCTAAGAATCGATCGTGGGAGGACCCTGTTCAAATCTTAAATAAATAGCCAATGAAAGGAAAATGATATAAATTAGCATAAAATCACACCAATAGGAAGACAGGTGTAGGAAGATCATACCGTAACATTTAGAAAGTTATGTTGAAGGCATTTATACCACATAAGACCGGCAGACGGGTCGAATTAATAAAATCAGTTGTAATGGACTATGGAATACTTGTTTGTTACTTGTTATTTGGGGCTGAAGTGTAAGAAAAAGAGAAAGAATAGTCACAAGTTACACTGGTACGTGAATTTATCTGCTATACAATTTACATAAGCTATAGAAGTCAGTTAGTCATTCAATTAAGTCACGTCAGAGTTGAAGTGAAGGCAGTTGATGTGAAAAATTAATCAGTTCGATAAGAGGAACGCTTTTCAAGATTCTATCGTTACCTGATAGGAACCATATTTATGACATTGTATTCATAAATGGTGAAAACTGGAACTACAAGTGTTATATTATAGTTTGCTTATCTCCTTTCCCTGTGATGGTGTAGTACAAAAACATTCAGCTGGTAAATTGAGCTTATAGCCGAAGACCAAACATTACAAGATTGCGGTGCTGAATCGACCAATCACCCCTGAGATACCAATCTATTTATGAACTTCAATCACCTCCTTGTTCACAACGAATCCAAACCCAAAGCCCAAACATAAAAACAAATTATTATCACAAATACCGCCGCAATGTTCAGGTTGCTTAAAATAGTTTTATTCCTGAAGTAACATAGTTGTTTTTCTCAGTTGGTATTAGTAAATCTAACGGTAGCGACTATAATAGTCGACTTTCGTCTATTTCATTCTCAGAGTTTCTGAATACTTACTTACTTTTGAATATAAATACCTGAGTAAGTATAACATTTTTTATACAATTGTTAATATTCCGTGCGCGAATTTCAAAGATATATTACTTTATTGTTATTCCATTCATGAAATAGTCTCAAACCCGTATTTAGCTCTTCTCATTTGGCACTACTGAAACATTCGTCTGGTGTTAGATGGCTTGAAAAGAATAAGTTTTTTTTTCAATACAAATGACAATTATTACGTTGTTATAAACCAAGTTTACGGGAATTGTGTTTAAATCCTTATTTAATTCGTGAAATAGTCCTAATAAATATCATTCGAGGGTTTGAGCTTTCACCATGTTCGTGAATTTATCGGCAATCTTAGACAGAGATATTACTTGTGTAAAATAAATAAACTGCGAGTTACTAATGTAGTCTAGTTTATTTTATGTGTCGTTTTCAAACCAGAGTATAAGCTTGTGTTTCTTGTATTGTATTGTGGTTGAATTTACAGATGGAAGACAAGGTGAGGTAAGTGTATAAAATTTTCTGTAAGGCTTAATAAAGGCGAACTGTAGAGAGCAATCACTACTAAAGTTTTTAAAAATATCCAAATAAACATTCATACATTGTTTGATAAAGAATTAGCGTATACCATGCTTGTCTGGAAGGTATATATCGTGTAAAATAAAAGGTGATCTCTAAATATGATTATAAATGTGTAACAGTGCGTATGAGTTTGTAGAACACAGGTGGTATTTAGATTCCTGGAGATAATAACAAAAAAGTGCGGTAAAGTACGCGGGGACTCAGTTGCTTGATATATTTAAGATCACTAAGAACACGTACAAGTAATCAAGCAATCAGTTTAGACTTTAGACGAACAGCGAAAAACCTCCATTGCCAGCTGATGACTTTAAGAATTGTATTTTGTTATTTGGTCCACGCAGATATGTTTAACATTACTTTCCTGAAATACAAATTCGAACATATTTAAATATTTTTATCAATTAAACAGAAAAATGAAACATAAGTGGCACTTTCCGTGAACAGTATGTGCTCATGTACATGTTTGTGAAAGAGAGAGTCGATCACTATCTACACGTTAAAAATCCCGTTCTCTCATTTATCACCATTCATCAACAATCTACCCTAGTGTTTGTAGAGGTGATTATACATATAGGTACATGCGATCGATTTGTATCAACGCTCATTTCGAAATGAACAGTTTTGGGGGAATTTAAATCATCTGTCTTCTAATAGCATTACAGCTGTCGAACACCTGCAAAGATAGGCTGTGTTAGATTTGGTTTTTTTTTAATCCCTATCCAGTAATTTGCAAAAATTGTGTTTGACTGTAACATGGGCTGAAGTTGAAAGAGAACTTTGTAAAATAGATACCACAGAATATAAAGTTGTAAAGTATACAAAATTATTTTGAATTTCTAATTTATTATCTATATTTTTATGATAACATATGTTTTTCGTAGTTCAGCTATAGTGTTATAAAATATTTAAAAACTGCAGGAGTTTGTAAAATACGCTTATATTTTTCGTTATAAGCATTTATAGTTAATTTTAATTTGTTGCTTTGGTGTCTGCTGCTTTATAAATATGCACAAAAATCTCTATCCTAAATATTCTGTTTTTGCCTTGTTTTGCTTTCAAATATTTCAGGGGTTTCAATTACTTCCTACATTTAATTATGTTTTAAAATAATGAGAATATTGTAAAAAAATGTAAATATTCAAGCATGTCGCTTCTGGATTACACATTGTTTATTTATAAGCATCGGAATTTTCAGCACTAAAACCAGAATGAAGCGACATGACGTTGTTGGTGCTAGACTGTAAGACAACAGGGGAACGGGGGGGGGGGGTTGTGCAATAAATTACAAGCCACCTTCTCCCCTTACCCCTATCACTGCCACTAACTGCTTTTAGGTGCTTAAGAATCCTGATACCTTTTGGTTGGGCTATCTCATCTGCTGGAGAAACTTTTAATTCTAGTATATGTCCGGAAACTTTTTTTGTGAGAAGTTAAGTAAGTACGCAATGTCTTTACCAGATATAGTGTATATTTTGTAATACTGTAAGGTGAACTGAATTATGAAAGACCGAATATTTAAAAAAATATGATTTTAGATTTGCTTAAAAAAACCTATTACTTCCTCTTACTTCTTTATTAATTAAGACAACCTCAAATATTCCTAATATTCGTAGTTTCTGCTTATTCTTTGATGTACATCACCCCCCCCCCCATATAGCCTTGACCTCGCACCAACATGACAGCCACCATTTAAAGAATATATAAGTGGAAAGCAATTTTATGTTGAAGATCACGCGCTAAATGCAATTTTCGTGTTGCTGAAGACACTCAAAACTTCTTCGAAATGTAAAAAATTAGTAGAGTGGGGGACTATAATATAAATGAAACCCGTTTGAGCATGCTACTTGATAAACTGTAAGGATGAGTGAGTTGTATTGTGACTCATGACTTTTCCCTCAGGCTTCATTTGCACATGTTGAAGAGGCTGACTGAAAAACATTCCGTCCAACAACCGCCTGATGCTAGGTAATGGAGATTCACCAGTCTTTTGTACAGAGTAGAGGAGGTATATAACACTACTTGACTGATCGGTCGCGAATGCTCCGTGATAGGGAACGGCGAGTGTTCCCTGTCCGGGCCAGGCGCACAAAGTCGTGACCAGTGGTCTGATTACGGGCATTGACAACGCCTTCAAGCAAACCGTCGACGGAGTATGTCATTTTGATGTGCGTTCGATGTTGAGGATTGGCACAAACAGATGAAATGCACCACTTCCCCTAACAATGCGATACTTGCCTCAATGCGTAAGGTGACTTCTTTTAAACAAAATGCATGTTTGTCTTTCGTCTTTCCTTTCTTTCTCGTCCAATGCCTAGGAATCTCTAATGGGTTTCATTTGAATGTGCATGTAAATTTTCTTGTTTCAGGAATTATAACAAAAAATAACGTTTAGTTTTTTGGTGTGTTTGTTTTAGTTCCAGAATAAGTAAATTGATCTGAATTATTAACGAAATAACATGCTTTTCTGGCCAAGGTCTTATCTATCTCATAAAAACATAAGCCAGTCTTACGCAATAATCTACTTATTAATAGGTAATTATTTTTTTATCGTAAAGAAGTGCTTAGAAAATATCTCGCGTAAAAGTCACTACATAGTTAAGTGTTGGATAAATGTATGGCTTTCAACAGATTTTGGATTTTACCTGTATGTAGCTCAATTTTAATGCTTATTAGCCTCGAGTATGCTACTAGATCCAACGCCAAATGAAGTTACACATCTTTGGGGGAAGAGCGACTGAATAAATGACCTGGTGTCGGTCCTGGTGGTCTATTGGTAATAAATAATACTTGCCTCGTAGACTCAAGATCGCGGGATCAATCCCGGCCTGGATCGATGGATTTTTTAGGGCTAAGTATGGCTTCCTTCGGAAGGGAAGTAAAGTCGTGGGTTCTGTATTGTATATTTAAGACAGGTAAAAGAACCTCAAGCTGAAAGAAGAGACCTCTGGGCAAAATTTGTCAGTCGTTTCACGCTCTGGCTTGAATGGGACGCTGATGACCTGTGATGTTAAAGAACGTCCGTAAATAAACAATTTCAACAAATAACTGACCTGTTGAACTATGAAGTGCAGCTTTTGCAACATTGAAGTTACGAAGTAACTAGTAGCTATGCGTGATCAATCAGAAATTTCCTGAGTGGTCATGTTATACTTATGCATTATGTCGCTCGGCACAGACAGAACACTAAAGGTTTTAGTGTGTTTTTGCTTTAATATGGCGTTGCTATTTTCACATGAATTTAGGTAATTTTACATGTGTTGCCGATAACTTAGGCTGGATCACGTTATTTTGTTATTTACGCATTTTGTTTTTCGGCACCAAAACAGTTAAGATTTAACGGTAATTATTTGCTCTATTACGGTCGTGGTCAATTTCAACAGTTTTGCATTATTGTGCGTTTAATGTATATAAGGCATTGTCATTTTCCTGTAGAAACTGTGGTGTTATTAAATTATTATACATTTCGTCATTCGGCACCAAAACAGAAATGTAAACATTTTGTACATATTGGGTCTATGTTTACAGATGCTATTACCAAGGGCAACTTAAAAGATTACGTTTTAAATAATGTGCGTATGTTTAATTTAGGCTAGTTCACGGTGTTTTTCTGCCGTATAGAATTTTGCTGTTCGACACCTAAGTAGGAAACGAAATATTTTTGTATATTTTTGCTATAATATGATCATTGATATTTCCGTATATAGATCCCGATTACTCAGGCAGGTACATTTACGGCACGATAAAGAACCCCAAGCCTGAAAGAAGAGTCCCCTAAGCAAAGTTTATCGGCCATTTCACACCGTGATTTGAATGGGGCGCTGATGACCTGAAATGTTAAAGAGCGTCGGTAAATAAAACAAATAAATAAATAAAGCAATGCTTTACTCACATTCGGGAAGTGTCTTGTTCAATTCCCTTGGCGCCGGTCTTTTTGGCTTAGATTTTTTTTTGTCGTTGTTTACCCTTGGTCACTTAGGCGAAGGCGGAGATGGATCTCCACGAATTTTTCTCTCTATCATTTCATATACTTCAACCCGTTGGTTCTGCTGCATATACGAAAGTGACAGGGGAAGTGAACTGGCGCAGAGTGACGGTGGCTTGCGCTATGCAAAGGTCTGTAGCGACGTCTGGTGTGAAAGAGGACTTTCTGAGGTGCTCGAGGTCCTTGAAGGGGGAGGGGCTTCAGCGGCGACAAGGTGTTATCTGAGTACATCTTAGGGACCGCCTTTACGTCCACATATCATCACCCATGGAACCTAGCAGTCCGGTGTCTCCCTCCTCTCATCCCTTCCTCTTGAAGGTATCCACTGGGAGCGTCGGTACGAGCAAGACTGAAGTACCTAAATATCCTCCTGTCTCTAACAAACTAATTACTAACAAGCTATTAATACGGTAAATTAAACTATAAAACTATTACATTTTTAACTTATCCGAAGGAATAATCTTTATGTTGTTTATATAGCCTTCTGTAAATGTACAGCTCTTTGTGGACATGCTTCGATGATGCGTTTGTGTTTAAAAGTATTTATAGAAAGCAACTAGTGTGCATTTCATCCAGCATTCATCTTCATATGATGCATGAGGCAATACCATTATGTAGAGCTACTGACGAATCGCTTCAAATAATTATTTATTTGATGAAATTCCACTTTCTCACGCCAAAGGGGAAATTAATACTAATAATAATAATAATGCTTTATAAATATTCCTCTAATTCATACTTTTGTATTTAATAGGTTTAGTCTTTAGGCTATTCTATAATTCCACTGTTTAGCAAAACAAGGAAATGTGAACAATCTTTTTCAACAGACAAGGGCTGACTCTGTTCAAGATTAGCTGTGAAAGTATTAGTCATTCAGTGCCATTGTTAGAGAACTCTGTACTGCAGTCAACCGCTGCGAATATTCACAGGGTCATTTAATTTATTTTAGTGGAATGAATTTCATTTCACTAGTCTATTGCTTTTAGGGACCGTTGGGATCCTCCACTTCTGTGTGTTCATTCTTCCTCGAACCATTGTTTTCATATTTATTGAGCTGTGGTGCATTTCGTCCAACACAAGCACCAATTGTTCGAAGGGCATTTCACACTCTCGGTATGCTATTCAGAAACCTGCTGATGTTGCTGGAATTCTTCGAGAGCCATACTTACTGTTTTTGAGCAATGTGATTGAATGTGTTTCAGTATTACTTGCTGAGCACATTTCCTTTTTGTGTGATACCTTCCTCTCTCTCTTTCGTTACCCCTGTACACCTGATCACGTCAGAATGCTTCGCTAGCTGATTGGTTACCGGTCTATCAAAAGCTATCCCATGCTATGAGTAACCGTTCTGACAGATAAGTTCTCGCCTGCTTTCCACCACACTGAGAGTCGTTTTCAGCACAACGTGGGTTATTCCTCTTTCGGCTTCTCCGAGTGGTAAACCCCATGACCCAGGACCCATAATCTTAAAATTTTATTGTAATATATGTGCTATATTGGTGTAAAATGCCTTTTATGTTCTCTTAATGAGTAGCAAACTTGAATTTGAAAGTTAATGAATATAATTATTAATTTTGGGCAGCATTTAAACTCATTTATCTGTTGTTAAGAGGGAAATTTTGTTAAATGCTTCTGCCCGTGCAATCTTGTATCAAATATTTTATTCAAATTATTATATTTCAGCTTTATGCAAGAAATATTGCTGATTATTTTTGCCGTGGCATTAACGGAAGAGTGTAGAATCCTGGTAATTGACCCACAATACCGTTATACTAAGCAATGATCAGCTGTGAACGGAAATTGATAGTGGAAATCGTTGACTTTTGAGGAAGTAATTTACTACGTAGAATGCTAAATAAACGCCACCTAGAGTTTTGTATTGTTTAGCTACCTATTTTTGCGCGAGAAACTTTTTGGAGAATATTACATTGCGGAGTTTCTAATTAACAAACACGGCATAGTGAACTTGCATGTGACTTGCAAAATAATGATTAGGTTCTTACTACTTCATATTGTTAACAAAATCCTCTTATTTTATTTCTCCGGAAAATGAAGAAAGGAAACACATACAGTATAAAAATTAAGGCGCACATTTTGAGAACAAAGCAACAAAAGTTGCAACACCCCCCGGCATCCCCGCCCACCACAAACTGACATTACAATATGTGTCGACCGGCGACTGCTGTTTTATATGCTGGAGTTTCGCCAAACCAATGATTCTCTTTTAAATAAGGCAATTACAGTGCTACACTATTCTTGCCTTCTGCTGCCAACCCATACCATGGACTCCTCTCGCTGCTCTGCTAAAAGCCTATGATATATTCCAACGAATGCGCGGGGAAGCTAAATACAGACTAAATTTCTATACTTGGCCGACCACAACAACTAACATTCCGAGGGGTGTTATTTATTGTCCCGACACAGTAGCCTCCCCGCGTACATACACGCACCGCACACACGCACCCGCTAAAAAAATAAAATAAAATAAACTTGGTGAAACAATACAACGCACATTCACCCGTTTTCCGAGTCCATTAACATTCGCTTCACTTCTCACTCTCTAATTCGTTTTATTTCGCTGATGATCATCCCGCTTGTATTTCAACTCGTGCTGAAACGAACCTGAGGTAAGAAAAGAAATACTTACCTAAAGGGGACTAGAGCGTTACATGAGGAGCGCTTTCATATTTGTAACAGAGCTGGTAACATTTGCGACTCGCATTCGAGAAGCCCGAGTTTAAATCCTTTGGGTCCCGCCATTCTGATCTCTGGTCACTTACGCGAATGCTAACCGATTTTTAATTTATTCAAATATCCCTGTCCCTCATTCCCTATCATTTAAGTTTCCTTTTAAGGCCAGGCGATGTGAGTTGGTGATGAGCGGTGTGCAGTGGCAGAGTTTGTTCACTGGAAGATGAGCCTGATGTCTGGTGCAGCAGCTGCCCTTCCGAGGTGCTCGCACTCCATGTAGGGGCCTCTGTCGGCTTCATAACAGATAAATAAACATCTGTGGAACAAAATGTTTTCCATTTTAAGATAGAATGCTTCTATTACAGTAAGATGACTTAGAAGATGTCAGAAACAAAATGTTATATAAATAAAGAGTGGAACATATTTATGGATTATAATAATGAATTCAGGATTGGAAGCTATTAGAAAAAAATATAAAATGTATATAAATTGTTCTTAAAAATGGAATGGTGGCCTGAAAATGCAATCGAGGAAAATTAGATGCTTTTAGTTTGATTATTGAAAAAGAACAAAGAATCCTATGAGAAATAAAAAAAAAAAAAAAAAAAAAATCTTGACTGATTCATTACCCAAATTGAGAATAATGCACACGGAAAACAAAATTTCGGTTACAAAAATCCATAACATTTAAAACCCCCCAAAAAGAATAATAAATTTTAAAATTAAATGTAATAAGTAAAGAAAATTGAACTGAATATCTTAGAGAATTATGATATCAAAATAAAGAACAAATTATCAAACCTATGAAGTAATAAGTAAGAAAGTTTATATATGTATATAATATGGATAAAATGTCATTCTTTAGGGATTTTTTTGCTGTTGATTTGGTTTGTTTACGGACGCTCTTTAACATCTCAAACGGTCGACAAATTTTCCTTAGAGGCCTCTTCTTTTAGGCTTGAGGTTCTTTTTCGTGCCGTAAATGTACGACACGGGATCCACGGCTTTACTTCCCTTCATAAGGAAGCCATATTTAGGATTTTCACGCCCGTAAAAAATCCATAGACCCTGGCCGGGGTTGAACCCGCGATCTTGGAGCTACGAGGCAACTATGGTTACCACTACACCACCAGGTCCGAGTTCTTTAAGGAGATGAGGTTTGGAAGTTATTAATAAAACAGATAAATCACCGACAGCAAAAATGTTCTTAGCGTCGAACTACCAAAATAGATATCAAAAGGGGAATGAAATGTCAACGAAATATCCTCGATGGCATGTAAACAAGTTTGTATGATATTGCAATAAGTCGATTATTAGAATTGCAAGGACATGTATAAAGAATGCAGCAAGATTTATCAAAGAAACAGGGAAGAATAATAGAATAGTGCGACATCAGCAAGAGCAATGACTTTCCATTCTGGAAGATACCTATGGGAACATAAAAAAGCAATTGATTTGATTGACTTTGGCATTTAAATTACAAGGATTTTTATGTACTTCTTAATCCTAACTTTGTAGCTTAATGCATTCTAGAATCTTGGAAATTGCATCCCCTCAAGAATTGAATCTTAATAGAGATATACTTTAGTTTTCCAGTGTTTCATTTGTTTTGCAGTGTCATCAGACTGCGCACATAGACTAAATATGTGATTTTTATGATGGAGTCACATAATCCACAGGTGTTTCCGGAATGACCAGTAATGATTCCAATGGCTTTCCTGGTTTACTTTCCAATGTTTCTATTCGAATTTTACACAATTCTCGACCTAAACAGTTCTTCCAGTCTATTTGATGTTTTTTCTTAGTTCATTGTTTTGCTGCGGTTCTACTACAATTTTTCCTGCAGAAAGGTTCTAGTCCTATGAAAGCAAGTCATAGTTTCTTCTTTTCCCAGTTTATCTGCTGCTTCATTACCTTCCTTCCCTTCTGTCCAGATATTCAACAATCATTGATTCTTTGTGTAAAGATTAAGGAGAGCTTTAAGACATTTCCATACAAGTCTAGAGATTAAGTGCACTAAGTGTAACTTGACTGTGAGTATACGTTGATTAACATAATTTCTCTTTTCACTGAAGTTAAGTAGGATCATATTATATTCATAAGTTAAACTAAATTTAATACAGTCTCTAACTTCGAAGAGTTTGTAGATACGAGGGTGGGTCCAGAAGTTTCCGGCCTCGCCGGTAAGGTTTATCGCCTTCACTAAATCCTTATCTGGTGTCATACTTAATCTGTTATGTAAATAATTGCATCTGTAACTTCCGCTCCGCTGTTTTCAGTTGTTCAGATATAGCTGCATAAAGAAGGCTATGTGTAGAAGATTGTGACCTGTTCAAAATGGAGTATCCAGCTGTTATTAAGTTCTTCACAAAAGAAGGACTTACTCCAAATGAAATTAAACAGCGATTGGACGGTGCATATGGGGAAGCGTCCCCCTCATATTCTACCGTAAAAAATGGGGCAAACTTTTTCGAATGGGTCGAGAAATCATTGAAGACGAAGAGCGAGCAGGTCGGCCCTTGGAGGCGCTCACTCCTGAAAACATCGCTCTTGTGGAAGAATAGAATATGAGAGACCGACAACTCAAAGTTACAGAAATAACAGCAAGGTTGGGCCTTTCTAAAACAACAGTCCTTCGAATTATTCATGAACATTTAAACATGAATAAGATTAGTGCAAGGTGGGTGCCTAGACTTCTTTCCTCAATCCTAAAGCAGCAACGAGTCAGGCATTTTTGGAGCTCTGCCGTGGCAACGAGAGACAAGTTCTGCAAACCATTGTTACAGGTAATGAAAGTATGGTCGTCTAATACGATTTCTTGTCCAAAAGAGAAGCAATAGAGTGGCGTAAACCTGGCTTAGCACCACCTCTGAAGGCCAAGGTCACTCAGTCAACCAAGAAGACCATGGCTGCAATCTTTTGGGACTGTGAAGGAATATTCTTTATTGATTTTAAGGAGAGGAACATCACAGTAAATGGGGAGTACTGCTGGTCTACTGCACAAACGTGCTTCCATCAAAGAGAAAAGGCGAGGAAATCTGAGTGATTGGTGTGCGCTTTCTTCATAACAACGCGCCTGTACACACACCTCTTATGCAAAGGAAGCTGGGAGGAAATGTGGCTTTGAGATCAACAATCCACCCTACAGCCCAGATGTAGCTCCCAGTGACCTCTTCTCAAAACTTAAGAAGGATCTTCGAGGAAACAAATTATGTATGAAAAAGTGATGGTTACTGTTTATGCCCATTTTGCAGACAAGACTTTTGACTGATTTTCGGGGGGGGGGTTATTGAAATGTTAATTAATTCAAAGATGTAAGAAATGTATTGCAATAAAGGGTAACTATATTGAATGAAAAGTGAAATATAATTTTTGTCTTTATCATACCTAGAAAATGGTTAGGCCGGAAACTTATGGATCTATCTATGTATGTATAAAGTATGTGCTGTTGTCAGCATACCTAGTATAGCATTTAAACTTTTTTGTAGATAGTTAGCTTCAATATTAATATTATTAGCTTTAAGGCCTTTGTGAACTTTCGTTTATTTGTCTCAACTTGTCCTTAGTGGTTAAATATATCCTGATTTCTTTTTGAACAGTAAAAAATCAAAATGCAAAGTACACTTGGGTACAGACATATACTGGAAGAAAGAAAACTACAGCACACTTTTGAGAGTTTTCAAGTAATCCGAGAGGTAGCTATGAAATTTGCTTCATTTACGTTATTTCACTAAGTCAATGTCGCATAATTTCACTTTCAAAGAAAGCTTACGTTAGCCACAATTCATTTCTTCAGTCGAGGGGGTAAATTCTAGTAGGCAATAGATTCAAACTTACCTTATGCTCTA
The DNA here is from genome assembly GCA_030762175.1 of Metallyticus violacea. Classification (NCBI taxonomy): domain Eukaryota; kingdom Metazoa; phylum Arthropoda; class Insecta; order Mantodea; family Metallyticidae; genus Metallyticus; species Metallyticus violacea. The sequence goes on from CM060842.1 coordinate 64,292,710, forward strand.
TTTCAGAAATAGCTCCAATTCATTCCGAGGGTACAATAATCTGGAACCATTTGGTAGATATGAAGAATCAATTAGAAGCATGAAATGTGTTCAGCAGCTTTGTAAACAATGTTTCTATTTTAATTAAGATGCAATGTTTTAATTTCCATTTCACTTTTGGTAAAAGCTGAAGCAAGGTCTTTCTTTTTATGGTTTCCCGAGGGAAATGAAATCGAATTGTTTCCGAATGTTGTTGATCGCATTTTCTGAACATACGACATTTTTGCTGTTTAGTTTACTCCCGGAATTGCAGGAGAGCGAAATTATAAACAGATAAGTAAGATTATTACTAGGGATGAAAGTTTAGACATAGAATGTATGAAAACTAACTACATCACATGTGATACACATCGTGTGGTTTACATCAATTCATAGCTCCCTTCAGTGACGTCCCATCTATAAGAACCAGCAGGTACACCAATACAATAAACAACTGACGGCATACTACAGCCTGTATTCTTTAAATCTCAGATGCATGTAGGCAATGTTCTTGTGCCCAGAATTGTTTCCTATTTGTTACATAAACTTGTAAATCTAGCTATTGTTAATTTTTAAATTATAGAAATAGACAAGATCTGTGCTAAAAGGTAGTCAGTGTTTGTTTGTACCAACTTTATCTCTTTATTTCACGAGTATTATTGAATTTATCAGTCTGTTCTTTACTTTCCTATTTCACAGACATATTTATATGAAAATGGGTAAATTAAGGTAACTATAGGATCAAAATTACCTCATACAGAACAAATACAGCTGCATAAAATTATAGAGGCTATTTTTTAAGATTCCTCCCTTTAACCGATCAATCAGCCTTCATGTTCCAGCAGTATAAACATCGATAAATTGCGTCATGAACACGAGGCAAGACATTTTGGTATGTATAATTAAAAAAGATGAAATGGTTAGCCTATGTCATGCTGCAATATAATCTTTTTGGTTTGAATTCCCCGTCATACACCTTACTGAAGACGTTAACATTTAATATTTAGGCAACTGCCTAAAATTCTTGTTTCAGATTACACGGTGCTTGTGACTGTGCTGGAAGATTGACCCAGAAATGAGCCAATCCTTCGATATGCCAACACATCAATACAAAAAAAAAAAAAAAATGAGAACCGTACAACATTCTCTGTTCTTTCCTTCGTTATTGCGTCCCTGTGTTTTAAGACTAGAAAATCCGATTTCAAACTAATGCACTTCTAATTTTACTTGTGCCTAATTTCTGAGGAAAGTAAAAATATTCCGGTGATATATTATATAATCAAAGGCATAAAACTCAACTTAGCTATTCCTTAATCCTTCTCTTCTTCTTCTTCTTATTGGCGCTAGAGCCTGTGTTAAGTCCTGGCCTGCCGCAGCGATCTGTGCATCCTTACCTCCGTTTCACGAGGTTATGATCGTTTTGAGCATAAGCTGATGCTTTGTGTTTCAGGAAATTCATTCCAAATGCAGTTTTGTCCCATGCAGTTCTCATTTCTTCGAGAAAAACGACTTGATAATTTTGAACTTGCTACAACAGCCTGTGCAGTCTTTTTTACATCCTTTAAATTCAAGTATTGGTGCCGCCAACAAATGACAAAGCGGATGAAAATCACTAAATATATCTCTTGTATTTATATAATATTTGTTTCCGACATATAAAATGCCAATCGCTAGAAAATATTTCCAGTTAACGTACCACATATATGTTATTTTAATTAAAAGAAAGGTCTCAGAATTCCCTGCTTTATTATATTTTGATACAGCATCCGGACTGTCGTCAAAATTGTAGTAAAAGAATGCTTTTTATTTATTAGATCGTAAATATATTACAAAATATTATATGGTTTCAACAAATGGGACGCATCTCGTCGACTGTAGGGTAGACATTCACGCTACTGTGGCAGCATTAGGCACATATTAAATAACCGAATTCGGTCCCCACCCTCCTCACAGTACCTGCTGAAAGTGTTGCAAGTTTTCATTTTTATTGCTTTTTGTTGCTCGTTCTGCGGATGATTTAGAAACTCCCTCCTTCTCATGCGATATGCAGATATATCAGATATTTTTAAGACTACTCTCATGAATAAACACACATTGCTTTCTTTTGTGTAGTTTTTTATTTTATATATAGTAAATGTATACACATACACAGAGTGAATATTTGAGCGTTATGCTAAACAACTATCAAGCTGCAAACATCTCCAACTATGGTCAGAATATGACAACTGTAAGCGGCAGATGTGGGGTAAAAAGGTCGTGATATCTGTCTCAACTCCATCAACATTTGCTGAGACGATTTGTGTATTTTGTGCTTAAATGATTAAAGAGCTTACAGTGGTGTACAGATGTGTAATTTCCCTTAGGTACATTTGAAGAGGTTTCTTATATTCATTGGGGTTTTAACATATTGCGAATAATTAAAAAATTCAAACATTGCAAGTTAATTTTGAATCGAAATTTGGAAAAATATTACTTAAATAAAACAAAAAGTCTAGGCAAGGTAAAAGTCATTTTCCTCAGAAAATTTTCAGCATTTTACATACATCAAGCTGCATTACGTAAAGAAGCAACTTATCATGCGCCAAGTAATGGTCTAGACACTTTGTAAGTAATAGAGTTGAAAAATATGACATTCTATCTCGCTGTTACTGTTATATTTGTATTGTATCTTTCGATTGTCATTCGATCTTGTTATAAAAACTGCACAGGAAGTCTATAAATCAGACTCCCTGGTGTTAAAATGTTTGTGGAATCACAATAGGAACACAGAATTAGTGATAGAAAATGTTAACAAAATGTTCCTTGTATTCATCCACGGATATGTCAAGCGATGTGAAATTTGAGCGAACAGGATGTCACGAAGCGGTCAAAGCGGAACATAATGGAAAGTTGTGTCAAACAAACTCTCCAGAAACAGATATATCCAACTAGAGTCTAAGAACATTCTGAAAGGGAGAACATATACATGATGTTCCTGATTTCTTTGAACCGTTTTATCGACCGATATAACTGGACGGCTGTGTAAACCGGTACGATTGTGTTTATTAGGCTAGTGAAAAGCTTGAACACTCCCGGTATGACTCAAGTGGAATTTGGAGTGGTGAAATGTTCATAGAACTTTTTTTGAAGAAACTCTTACTAGCGAACAATGTCTTCATGTTATAAATGGTGGTTATTTAAAACTTGTAAACAATCCTCGCTTTGCCAAGATGCAGTTAATATGGCAGTAGTAAGGAGTATAACCTCATTATTCTTTACAGACGATGGAAGTTTTAAACAGACTATTTCAGGAATGGTTTGGCATTACAGAGTAGTCGCCCATCATTCGACTTTAAATCATGTGAAATCTGAGATGTTTGCTCAGCTGATCGAGCAGTTGTTTCAGAAATTGGGTATAAATCATCAGGCGTGTTCTGCATTATGTGGGCCGCTGTTGAAATGATGTGAATAGCGAAATGGTATGTATTTCTAGCAAATTTTGTAATGTAAAGCATAATAAAAGATTAGGCAACTGTTGTTCATTCTTAAGGGGAGAATTGTTGTTGATTTGATTTATTTTCGAACGCTCTTTAACATCTGAGGCTATCAGCATCCCATTCAAATCAGGGCGTGAAACGGCCGACAAATTTTGCTCAGAGGCCTCTTCTTTCAGGCTTGAAGTTCTTTATCGTGCTGTAAATGTACGACACGGGACCCACGGCTTTACTTCCCTTCCGAAGGAAGCCATACTTAATATTTTTACGCCCGAAAAAATCCATCGATCCTGGCCAGGTTCGAACCGCGATCTTGGGTTCAGAAGGCAAGTATGGTTACCACTACACCATCAGGACCGATAAGGGGAAAATGACAGGTTTATCCATGTAATGTTAAATTCACCAACTTCAGTTCCCATTTTCTCAAGGGCTATTAAAGCTAATGAAATGAAATTCTTACGGCATATAGATGCATATAATTAAAATTTGCTGATCTATTTTCACTACTATATCATGACTCTGAAGCAAATTATAAATTATCATCACCAACATTTAATTTTTTATTGTGCTAGCTCTACAACAATATCGGGAATAAGTGGTAAAAGTTTCAAAGTGATACTTACAGACCCTAAAAATGGAAACTTATGCAAAAAAGTTAGTTGTTCAATAATTGCAACCAAAATTTTGTTTGTTTGTTTTGTTTTTTTTTGAAGAAAAACTAACTTTTTGAGCAAAACACCAGCTAAATCCCTCCAAAGTTGTTAAACAACAAAGAATTATATAATGAAAAATAGGATGCCAATTTATGAAATATAACCTTTTCTATTATTCAAGACAAACCCCAGCCTTCTAGAGTAAATGATTCCTAAGATATAGAATTTTAACTGAACAAGTACTTTCCAAATTAAAAAAAATATTTCTACAGTGACATAATCAAACATTTATTAAAATACTTATAGGAACATTAATGAAAATCAAACCAAAATAAACAGAACATTTCAAATATTAAAATGGCACAAAACAAAAACACGATTTTTGGCCGTCCTTCCCTTTAATATTTCCCTTAAATTATCTGGGATGAGTGGCTTTAATCTCACCTGTATTAGCTGGTCAAAATAACGGTTTATCTTCAGCAATAAGAAGGGAATAAAAATGAACATAGCTCATATATACGCATTTTAATACTGAACTTTTCAAATAACAATAGCTAATCATAAATTCCAAATATACCAACATAGAGTCTGTACACAATTGCTAAAATTCAATAAGGACATCCATTGCGAGATGATAAATAAATGAAAAAGTCTTTGCGGATCACAGTATTGACAGTAATATGCAGAGTGTTGTAGCAACTTGGAAATGTTGAGGGATGAAGATTAGGTTAACTGCTATAAATATAATTAGGAATTGACTTTTAAGGCAATTAGAATTTATTGCAAGTCCTGCTTTAAAAACAGATATGAATTAAACTAAATCTTATCCTTTGATAGGATACGGTATTTTAAGTTTTCATATCCAACATTTTTAGTTGGGTGTATTTTCTTACTACATCTGTGGATTTTCTGTTAAGATAAACACAGAAAGCTCCGTACCGTATACCTTTCCGTTTTGCTTTAATTAGTCCATTGCGACATGCAGTTCGACCCTGCATACTTTAAAAACTGTACATATCTAAATAGAACCCTGTAGAATTTCTCACCATTTTTAGCAGCATCATGACGGACGGTATGCATATCTCCCTGTTTTGTCCGCTTCGTGTGTTTTGGAATGCACCCTCGGTTGTTAGGGATATTTTATTGTGCGCGCACACACACTGACCAAAAAATACGACCGGTAAACTCTCTTCCTCTGGCCGACTATAAATTATAATACGAATACCAGTAAAGTAACAAGAGTTTGACAACAAAACGTAAATTATTATGCAGATAGGACCATATGGAATGACATGAATGATATTGGGGAAAGAATGATGTGCAGGAGAATGCAATGAATTAATATTGTTCTTTCTAGACGAGGAGCGTCTTAATTTCATGCGGTCTTAAAGTGAATGGGACAAAATAGAAAACACTAGGAGTGCTCCCTTTCAGTTTCACATACGGGATTGTTTTTGAGTTGTTTAGCTATACAGTGCTATTTATCCTTGCAAATCCACGGCTTTGCATCACCTAAATGTCAGATTTTAGAAAACCAAAGAGATGTAAATCAAAAGGTGCAAGACCAGGGCACCGAAGTTTAGTGCTTTCCTCTCGGTTGTCATGATGAAGATGAAAAAGAACAACTTCGGTCATATTTTTGAGGGCGGATGCTCTGGAACCTTCTATTTCGAGGAGTCGTCTGCTTCACCACTATTCGAGACATTTATCAAAATAATCCAAGAGTCAGAGAAGAATGTGGCGATAGCTTTGCTGTCTGAGGGTATTGTCTTTGAGCCTTCGTTTTAGATTTCACGCTCAAAGAGATGAATCTATGATCCATTTTCATCATAATGCTGTGCGAGAATTTGTCATTTGGTAATGAGCAAGCAGCTGTGAATAGACAACGGTTCTCTGAGTTTTATGATTAGAAGCAACGCAGAAGTCCTTAAACTTTCCAACTGATGGGTAAACTAACTGCCAACAAGTGTATCGCTTTTATTCGCGATAAGATGTCTACACCATCATCATAGTGTGCAGCTGCCGAATAGTCAGCTATACTTCCCGAATCGTTTCTCAATGGCAACATTCTTTTTGACTAAAAACTGACATTGCTTTATTCAACCTCCATTTCTTCATACATATTTCTTAAACGCCCTGAATGCTGTTTGTTTCATTTCATTTACCCAATCGTCTCCATTTTCCCTCTTCTCTCTCTGGTTTCCGAAAATATATATGGATTGCTAAATGTGATTGATGATATTTCCTCTTATGGCTAGTAGATGAGGTTTGTAAACGTCGTGTTAATTAATCCACTGAAATTACGGTATGTCCACAAATAATGATCTCACCTTGTACAAAGGTTTTGATTTTGCTTTTTCATTGCAGTAAATATTAAATAAACTTAGGGTATAATACCCACTTCTCCCTCTCTTTAGACTTATAAGAAATGTTCTAGAAACGTTACAATAATTATATTTATAATATGTATATAGTGAACCGTTTGGTTTCTATTGAAATTGCCCTAAACTAGTAATTGTCCAAGGTAAAATAGTTTTAAAAAACATTAATATGTAATGTATCGTATTTTACTGAAACTGGGTTGTAATATTTATCTTATTGCACCAGCTATTTTCCATTAGTCCAATTTTGCTAGCGTAATGCATTAAAAACATGAAATATATTTTAAAATCTGTAGATGAACAGATATGCAACTGTAACTCAAGTACACCTATCTTTTCTGTTTCAGGGTTAAGCAGCAAGAAGCGTTAGAGGAGCTAGGAATTAAGGTAAGGCGACATGCCATTCTTGTAAGATTTCCTTATACCAGAAATAGAAAGATTTCAGGAAAGAAGTTCATACATATGTACAGAACATAGTTTATACATGGGAAACAGTATAAATGGCATATAATACTCCTGAATAATAGTACATTCCAAGCCTGTTTTATAACAATGATTACATCTCTTTTAGTAAGTTATGTCATGTTAATGTTACAATATTAAAGATATACAACTCTCGCCTTGTTTTACCACTTCAACACTATACACTCCTTTTCAAGAGAACGTCTTTTAGAGGAACAATAGTTTCAACTATCTTAAACAAGTCCAGGACCAATCTTTTGAATACTGTTCTAACATATTGGCCAAATTTCTTCTCTTTAGGAAATATCTGCCTTCAGACCCTTTGTAATCCACTCTAAACTTATCAGAAAGAAATATATTTAACAACAAAAGCCTATTCAAGCTTATTCGTATACACAAGTAGGATATTAATTATATGGATGGTTAGAGTTTGTTTGCCAACATCTGTAGAAAATGTCCTATGTACATATTTTGGTTCGAGCTACATATTCATGCACATTCACCTTTCCAACTTAGGTGAGGACACGTAACACTGCCTTATGTACCTCGAATATTAGTTATTATATGTAGTTTTATTCAAATGTAAAATAAAATCCTTTGGCAATTTTTATGTTCACTGAACTGCAGTCACTGTATGTGAAACTTTAAAAATGTTAACTGAGAAGAAAACCCTGTACGCGATATTTTCAATGTTGATCTGAAATTAACATGTGCTTAATTAAATGTTACAGCATTGCACACTGTACTCGATCCCTTGTAAGTAGCCTATAAGTAATATTGGTGAAGAAACAGTTCTTGCATGTCTGATGTCCATCTGTATTTAGAAACAAAATTTCGTGGATAGTATTTGAAAACTGAAAGAGAAGCAATAACATAATTAGCCACACTATCTTATATCCCATTTCTCTTCTTTATCCTTAATTTGTATGCTATGTACTATTATTGAATATTTCACTTTGAAGTATATTGCTCCTCAACACATCACATCACAACACTGTTAATAGCTTTCTGGTTATACGCGCTGTTGAAGGGCGAGCTTTTGATACCGAACAAAATGTGGCAGTGAAGTCCGGAACAAGCAAAGTGAGCCAAAATATTCACCGATTAGGAACAGGAGCAGCCCCGTACAACTTGAATCTTAACGCACCATCACTAACAAGGCGGAAGTTTCTTATTTCCTTCAAACTTGCATCTTGGGCATTAGTCGAGTGGTCTTGAAGATCTGAGGAGAAGCGCAATCGTCAAGCAATCAGTTTTGGGTCTACCAGACATGGAGCAGTTCTCATCTACTACATATTACTATAAGCAATGGCGTTGTTAGCACTCCAATAGTTGAAGAAAGTGATGTCGGGCTGCCTGAGTCTGCAGGTCTCTTAGCCGCTTCCAGGTTTCCTCTCGTCACTTGTTCCTGGCAGCGTCCAATGGCATCCAAGTCCAGTCCACTCATTGGTTTGCCATTTACCTCAAGGGGCGATATACAAAAGTTCTTGCTTCGAAAGTCGACGCCGGTCGTGTCATTTGCCAGAGGGCTCTCTAGAAGGGTGTGGATATGGCAGTCGCAGGGGAAGTGATTATCTACGACACTCACAACTTCGACTCCCTGGATCACCACAGCACTGGGCAGTGGAGTTTCGAGAAGATGGTTCCCATGGAAGTGAATGATTCTAATGCGATGAGCGGCAGTGAGATGCAATTCTTGTATCGCATCTATTTTGTTGTTTTTGAGGCTGAGTATTCCGATCTGCGTCATGCCGTCGAAGGCACCTGCTCTGATAACGCCCAGGTCAGACTCTTGGATTGCTAACACGTGAACGTGACTCAGTCCACGAAAGGTGTGAGGTTTTAAGGACGTAAGGTCCATGAAAGCTAGCTTGAGGACTCCTACTGTATCCAGTCCGCTGAAGGCATCTGGTTCAACGGAACGAATTCCAGACGGGAATATTAGACGTTCAACGTTGGTAAGGCCCGAAAAGGCGGAGCTATCTACGCGATGCAGAGGATTGTTGTTGAGGAGTAAAAGTCGAACGTTGGATGTGCCAGCGAAGGCGTAACCTTCCACCCTCTGTATGCGGTTGTGGCCAAGGAGAATCGTTGATATGTTTTGCAAGCCCGCGAAGGCAAACTGGGCGACTGTAGTGAGAGGAGTATGCTGGATAGAGAGCTCTCGCAGCCGCGGAAGACCTCGGAAGGCGAAGGGCTTTATGATGGAGATATTGTTGCCGTCCAGCGACAGCTTCTTAAGTCCACGAAGCCCAGCGAAGGCGTCGCTCTTGATGATGGGGAAGTGGTTCTTGGTGAGAGACAGATGCTCCACTGTGGGCGGCAGCGACTTGATTGGGATCTCCGTCAGTCCTCCGGTGTTGCACAGTACCTGCATAACACAACATTGTAACATATTAGACCTCAGTTCAAAACCCTAGTCATTAACTTTCATGTATTAACGCCATCGTCACGTATGAAAGGAACTGTAAACATCTTAAAAGTTTCACACCTTTAGCAAACAAAAATTTTTAAATTAAAATTAAATTCATTGCTCCTATCGAGTGCTAATAGATCAATATATAATGTTACGAAACAGAATAATGGTTCTAGCTATTTCATCACCAGATGAAATAATTTAATATTAAAGTGCATTTTGTACATGGCTGCATTTGAATTTGACTTTGAGCTTTGATAGCTTATGTAATCGACTTGCACATCATTTTCCAGCAAGATAATTTTTCCAATAGAGTCTTTACATTAAAGAAAGTAGTTTTATATGATTTCATAACTATGCTGACGCACAAATCTGAGGGAAAAGGCCACACGGATTAAACAGTAAGCACTAAAAATGGGAAAAGATTGTTCTTACAGCTAATTTTTTTAAGATCCTTATTTGTACTTAAATTATATCCGTCCACTTAACATACCAGCGTTAATAGTTACATCTGAATAGTAAAGTTTAAAAGAAATAACTCATATTTGTTGTAGAAAAAGTAGTTAAAACGTCTTGCCAAAAACATAGTTTTCCAAACATTGTATAAAATCTAGGTATATGGAGTAAATTATTTTATGAGCGTCTTTTAAGTTTGTTTGATAATCTTGTTTCAGATTTTCGTTTTAGTACTTTTGAGTATCCCATTCATATACTTTCATTTCATTCCCTATACTATCAAGATCATCATTGATGACTTGGCCATAGAATAAGTAGCGGGAAAAAGTGGACAAATATAAGTTGCTCCTGAGATATTTTGGTAACATTTGACTCTGGAGATTTCAAAGGAAATTTCTTCACATTTAATGTTTATGGTTATACATAGTCTCCTAATACCCCTTATGGTTTGTATGAAGTCAGAATAATTGGTGAATATTCGGTTTCGAAATATTGGTTACTAAAGTGAACAAAACGTTGTTTGTGGTCGGCTGGTGAACACAATACATTTCGGATTACCTCATTTTGCACATTCAGCCTTTTTCAAATCATATTCTTATCACTTCCAAAATTAATCATCCGAAGGGAATATGAAACGCAACCCCGAAAACATTCTGAATTATTCGTAGAATTATTAACTGCGTTTTACTAAGAATAAATTATGTAATAATAATAGTAATAATAATGTTACATAAAAACTAATTAAGATTATTTTAAGGAGTTGCAAAATTGAGAAGTTTGCCGAACTTTAAGAAATCCTGAATAAAGTAAAAATTTGTAATTCATGCATAAAAATTTACACAGAACATTTAACCTCCCAAGTTAAATAGTTTTGAAATGATAGCTTTTACCTTTTTGCTTCCAGTTTCTCCCTTCATGCTTATGCACTTACATACAATTAAATCATTATACATGTATTGTAGGTTTTTTATTTTCAATTTGTTTTTAGTTGTTAAAGATACGTAGAGGGGAAAATAGAAAATTAAGATAAGGTTTTTACTTTTTGGTACACAGATTGTGAAAAGCCTACATAAAAGTTTTTCACTTGAATTTAGTAATATCTATTTGAGATATTTCTATTTTTTTAAAAAAATAAATCTTAATGAAAGCTAGTTCTTCCACAAAATACATTATTTGCAAACTAAAATTAGTCATTGTACCCTTAAGACTGTGATGAGCAAAAATTAATATAAATTTTATTAGTTAAGTTTTAAAAAATATTTTAGTGCCAGTAAGAATAACAGCTTACAAAAAAAAATTTTTTTTCTTAAGACTTAATAAAAAAAACTTTTTAAGAACTGTATTTGAAGTCTTCATTCCAACTACCCTGTCTCCTTGCCTCATATGATTCAGTTTTTTTTCTCTGTTTTCCTTGGCTTTTGATTTCTTATAGTAAACTTTGCAAATAAGTATAATGTATACAGAGTTATATATAGAACAGCATATATTAGCGACTGAGTGCACATGAATGCTCCTATACTAAACAAAAATCTCATTCAGAAAACTAAAGGAACGGAATCAAAATACGCTACAAGGAATAGGAGCAAGAATTGGAAAGCAAATTACTAAGACAGACACTTGAATAAGGATGAAATATTTACAAACAAATATATCATAACTAATAAAGAAATACCCTCTAAGCCACTTAATATAGCATCGGTCTGTCATCCAGTTTTCTTCCAAAACTATTTGTGGCTGTATATGGCTGTTCATTCACAGATATTTTGCAAGTAAAAATAAATTGAAGATTCATTTTGAAGCATTTGAATAGTAAAGGATCGTTCAGGTTGACTCATAAGATAAAGCTTGAATTCTTATTCCGGAGGTCAAGGTCGACTAATCTGACTGAGGTTTACCCTTATTTCTCTCAGTTAATTTAAAAATTGCGGGCCAATGTTTACCTGCCACGCATTCACCTTCCACTTCTTCATTTATTTCCATTTCATCTCTCTGTCTCTGTGTTTGCGATGTCATCGAGGCGACCCTGACATAGGATGGACCATCCATTCGGGATCCTCTCAACCGACAAGGGTGGCCGAGGTCGTTAAGGCGCGGACCCGTGAGCGAGAGATTTGGAATTCGAATCCCACTAGGATCGTCCTCCCTGATTGGGATTTTTTCCAAGTTTTCCTCAGTCCTCATAAATAGCAAATGCCAGGGAGGTACCCTAAACTTAGGCCCCGAATGCTTCCTTCCTTAAAATCCTTTTCCAATTTACCATTTTATCTCTGTATCATCAGTGTCCACCGCCTGTGGTACCTTAGTAATAAAAACGAGCATTAAAAAATAGGCCTCACAGTATAATTTGTCTGTGCATAAAAAGCTCAGGCGAGTGACCCTGCCTGCCATTGGTATGCAAGTCCTACAAAGGGAGAAGGGTAAATACAGATAAAGAAAAGGAATAAAACTAAAGAATACTAAAGGGGAGAATTTAAAGGTGGCAACCAAAATAGGTCTTGGAAGAGTTTTAAGTGACATACATTTTCAGAAAATTTCTATAGACTTAGTGGTACATTTTTTTAATGTTTGAACATAATTGCTATTTTTAATTATGGTGTATCCTTAACATTTAAGACACGTATTCCTCACTCAGACTGATTCATACTCTGGAAAAATGACATTCGTAAATGTCCGAGAAAAATGCATTGAAAAATGTATGCATCAATTATCTTTAATTGTTTTAAAATTGCCCAGCTGTCTATAATGGGCCTTCATCTAATAAGGTTTTTTTTTTCTTTTCTTTTTTCCGGTGGCAGCATTTTTCGTTTGAGTCTCTTCTGGGCGACTCTGAATATTTTTTCATGGCTTGGTTACTGCGTTGCGTACAGCACGCATTCCTCTTGCTGCTTTTTCCTTTTTCCTTTAACGTAAGACCAGTAGCTTTTTCCCTCAACAACGCTCTATTTTGGATTCCAGTATGCTGAAACGACTGTCACATCAACTTTTTTTCTTGTCACAAAAATCTCTTTGAAGCATTTACGCCTATCTCACTGTATAGCTGTCATTGGCATTTTGAGATATTCTTCTTTTTCCCCCCCTCAACACAGATCTCTGAAGAGCTAACGCACGTTTAACGTGAAAAGGAAAGGAGTTTGCCTCCTTTGACTACCAGCATTAAAATTGTCGAACTAATATGTAATACGTGAGTGAAAACATTCTTTAGTCCTTTACAGTCGGTGCTGTTATCATTGAAATTTATCATTACCAGGCTATTTTGATGCTCGTTGGTTTAAATCAATTTAAAAACCAGAGCTTTCGCCGACGCTACGGTCGCCATCATCAGTGGACTGCAAATGTCTGGAGAAGCAGAGGTTCAGAACCGCTAGACGTTGAAGTGGAGAGAGTTTTGGGAGAGCTGTGGCGCAAACGCTGTATGTCGAAAACCTCTATTTTTGCTTACACTGTCTGGATGCAGCTCTTCTAGTCAAATTAAAATATTCTATTGTTGTTGCAGCTATTTCTGTTTTTACAAATTTTATTCCATGGCAATTTTGAATGGAATATTCCGCCATTATTATCTTGATTATCTTGAATGAATTGTTTCATTTTACTTTCCATTCAAAAAATCGCCCCTGTAATATTAATTTCCTATATAATTATCAATCGCAGATTTTTCTGGCTGATTAAGACGTAAATGTCAGTTATGTTAAACGAACCTAGTTTTAATGGATATTTCTGTCATACCAATTTTTCCATACTCGCATGGCACTTTATGTATTCATGTGGAGCTGCAATGATACTTGTGGAACGCAGTTTTTGACATTTTAGTTGTAGTTGTGAAAACTGTATTTCTGCTTTCCCCCCCCCCCCACCTCAAAACCTTATCTTGTCGACTTCTTTAAAGACTAATGACCATTGCAACATAGCCTGTCAATGATCAATCCCAAAAATTTAAAGAGTGGTATGAAAAGTTCAATAAAGGTTCATTAAACGACGCGAAAATTCAACAAGGGATATCATTGCTGATAAATATTATTCTTGTAATAGCTATGACAACAAAGTTTCAACCGAATGCGCATAGTTAATTCAACAGGCATCTGAATCGACGGGAAGGATGAGCCAGTTATGTATAATTTTGAAGAAGTAGTCAACCACGCATATCAAAGTCAAGTTGCATACAGTTTATGGTGACTGCAGCATAAGCGCTATACATGTTTTATTTGTAGTTCAGTATTCCGTGTCAGTGATAATGGAAGATTGAATTTTAATTTTTTCTGGAGCTCTTCATACACTGAAAAACATAACTTCTGTATATCAAGTTCTCGTTCATAATGTCGATTGTCAACAACTATGCATCTGGAATCTGATAGGGGCCGGCAGGTATGCGACAATGTTTGAATCTTGCTTGTTTGTACTTTGCAGTTCTCTAAATAAAACAAATAGTCGTGTAAATAAATTATTTCTTTAATTATATTTATTATACTTAATATTACAATATTTGAAGATAAATTAAATGTTTCATTATTGTATTACTTACACCACCTAATCCCCCCCCCCTTTTCCCGTTATTTTGCATTATCAGTTATACTGTATCAACCATGTCGTTGTGTAACAGTTAATGTTAGCAAGGAAAAGGTGCATGAATTAGAACAGTGAAAACAGGTTTCCTGCATTTAGAGTTAAGGCATGCAGTAACGTTAAAAGCTCATGGTCACGTATCGTAGAATTTTTGTTGCAAAACTGTTTTAATAGATTCTTAATCAGCTTTATATTTTTCAAAGACAGTGTTTCTAGGGCACGCCACAAGGAGCTGATTTCTTATCGTATCACCTTTTTTATTTTATTTTTTTTTTGTTTTACTGCCTTGCTTTCGTTCCGCAAGATTCCATTTTAGTTATTTTGTGTCATGATTAGTTACATTTTTAATCTATTTACGCCTATGTTCATTCAAAATCGTCATTTTAGCTCATTTTCTTCATGATTTTGAACTGTTTATAAATGAAATTCGCCAACAAGAATTTATTGTTTTAGATCATTTTTCTTCATGATTTATTTATTTTCTCTATTTACACATAAGTTTATTCAACAAGAGTTGTCAATTTAGTTCCTTCCTCTGTAAAAACTTTAACTTAGGTTTTGAACGTATAAAGAGTGCTGTACTTGAAGCTCAAAAGCATAGCATACTTTTATTCCATCTGATTTGTAATTTAAAGATTTATTATTCATATGAATATGAAATTTGTATTTTTAAAACTAATATAGCTTAAAGAAAATGCTTAAGTAGTAGCAATAGATAAGCTTTAATATTTAAATAAAATACTCAATTTAGAATTATAACATTGTTAAAATTAATTTTAGACTTGCCTAAATAAATAAATTCGACATATTTTTCATGTAGGGTTTTATAAATGAAAGCATGCTTTAATATAATGAAATACTTTTTTCTTCTATTAAACAAGTTACCTGATTACAGACAAAATTCAAATAAACCAAATGATAAAGGAAAAAATAAATAAAGAATACTGGTTAAAATACTATATTAATTACACTAAAAACTCGGTATTATAGAATGGGTTAGCAATAATTGGTTTTAATACCAAGTATAAACGTGTACGAAATGGGCTTCTCTTGGGAGCCTATTAAACCATTTTTTTACTTTTTTACATTCTTAGTAACTAAGAAACGACGACGGATATTAAATATATTTACATATATTTATCATACATCTCTCTTAACCATAATTCCTCAAAGATTAAGATTTATCTACATTCCACAGGTTCTTGAACAATGATGAGCTTCAGAAATGGAACAAATCAAAACTGCATTAATGATATCTATATGGACATTTAAATATTTTAAAGAATATAAATACAAATGATCAATAATCTCATACACACAAAAATATTTAAACTGCAATACAGAGGACAAAATAACACACACATTACAACAATGATATTTGGCATATTAGATATATTAACTTATGATTAAACCTTGTTTGAACATTACACATTGTTCTCCACGAATTCAACTGAATAATATGTAAATATTCTGTGAGAGCAGATTTGAATCTTTCCCTATTATGGGATAATAATTCAATTTTCTAATATATTTTAACCAAATCTTTTTTAATAACGAGATAAATTTATATTTGGTTCATTCAGATTACACTTTTATGCAGTATTTGTTATGCATTTACATACGTTTTAATAAATTGCTTTTGCTTTTTAAGTAAAGGTTTATACACTCGCAAGGAAGTATTAAAATGTATCTCTGTAGGTTTTTCTGTTAAATACCTTACATATTATTCATATTGCTTTCTTTTGTAATATAAAGCCCGTTTGATTCAACTGTATTTTATCACAATATTACAACATGTGTTATAATCGAAAAGAAACATGAATAAGAAGCTGTCTTAAGGATTGCTTCAGTACTAATATGACAATAAGCGAAGCGTACAGTATTTCTTATAGTGTTTAACGCCTGTTTTAACTATCGAGGCACCACACAGGTGAGCACTGGTGATACTTGACATGAAATGATAAATTGGGATTTTTTTTTAAAGGAAATAAGTGTTCCAGATCTAAGTTTAGGGTGCTTCTCCAGCTTTTGTCATTTGTGAGGACTGAGGAAATCCTGGGGGGGGGGGGATGTCAGAAAATCGAACCCCAGACCTCTCGCTCACAAGTCCGCGCCTTAACGACCCGTGGCGGCGCGTACAGCCTGGTTTTAGTTTTTGTTTAATATACTTTACATGTGCTTTTCAATTTAAGTTTCTGCCAGATTGAAGTTTTAGAAATTTGGTATCATCTTGCTTGTATAGTACGTCATTATGCATAACCGTCACGAGTAGCAGACATCGTTAGGGCGCGGACTCGTGAACTGGAGGTCTAGGGTTCGATTCACACCAGGACCGTCTTCCCTGAGTGAGGTTTTTTTCAGGTTTTCTTCATTTCTCACAAATGGAAAATATCGGGGAAGTACCCTAAACTTAGACCTGAAACGTTTCCTACCTTAAAAAAAATAATAATCGCTTCCTAATTTATCATTTTTTCTCGTGTATCATCAGTATCCACCCCTGTGATGCCTCAGCAGTAAAAACTGGCGTTAAACACTAATTTAAAAAAGTGATTATGGACTGTTACAGGCAGTGTGGGATGAGCTGAGTTATACCTATAAATTTCATGATAGTTCGTTAGCTTTGAATCAGCTATTTATTGTAATAAGCACATAACTACTATTTTGCCACAAGGTTATCAAAGTTATTGCTAGATATTTTCATGACAGAGGTGAATGTTTAAGTACTAGCCCCAGAAGAGCTCTTTGGTTTACATTTGTAGAGGACAACATTTCCAATATAACAAACCAGCAGATTAATCACCCAAACATTCCATTTTGCGGAACTTTCGACTCATAACAGTTAGAACAAATTATGATCGGCTTAATGCGTTACAAAATTATACCAATCAGAATTTTTGCAAAATTTCTTTCAGAGGAAGTAATAGATACAGAGTCTGCTTTTTAGTATTTATTAATATTTAAGATATATTACAAAGTATTTTGAAAGAAAGAACGAATTGGATAGTTAAACAATTTTTTGGCTTTTATAAATTAAGGCAATGGCAAGGTTTTAAAAATAGTTGCAAATGATAGCATCAAATATCGCAAATAACTTAATGCGCAAAAATAAATAAAAAACAGCATGTAAAGTATTCCAAACTGCAGTACAAAATAATTATAAATAATGCTCAGGTTAATATAGTGAGGGAAGTTTAAGAACTAACGAGTGATAACAAATATCAGAAATTCACACAAAAGCTCGGTCACAAAGCAAGACACTGGCAAAGCAAAGGGCTTTCAGAGAGATAAGAAGCAATCAATGAAATAGCCATTTCGCTTCCTAACGAATACAAGAAACAGGGGAGAAGCCATCAGGGGAAAAGACATTAGGAGCGGACAGAGAGGAAAAAGTTACAGGAAAACAATATGTTATGATGGAAGAAAACACATGTCATTCTGGAGTCAATCTTGAGAGAAAATTCTTGGTCTAAAAACTACTTTTCAAAAATTATGTGTAGGGAAAAATAGTAAAAAATATTAACATTGAATCACATATTTGCAATGCTTCAGCTATGGGTTAAATTATAACTAAAACAAACCAAATGATTTATTCTTCAAATATCCATGTTTGTCTATGATAATGTACATTTTATTTTATTTATTTAGTTTATTTACAGATAAGTTTTAACATTTCTGGTCTTAAAGCCCCATTTAATTTAGGACGTGAAATGCCAGAGATATTTTGCTCAGATGCCTCTTCTTAAGGCTTGAGGTTCTTTTACGTGCCGTAAATTTACGATGCGGGACCCTCGTCTTTGCTTCTCTTCCAAAATTTTTATATTTATGATGTTTACGCCTGAATTTTTACCGGGATTGAACCCGCGATCTTGGGTCTACAAGGCAAGTATGGCTACTACTAGACCATTAGGACCGATGACACTATTCATGATTTTCTTAAAAGCATATGAAGTTTTTCAGTGTTTTGTTTCATAGTCTGATTTACATTTCTACAGATAAAGATAGCCAAGTATTTCCTTAAAGGGCAAAGATCTCCTAATAAAAAGGAAAAACTCGCTTTTTCCTAAAGTGCTGAGCTATTCCACGCTAGTTGTTCGTATGCTGTTTAGACACTCTGATTTGTTCTTTGGTTGCTCTATTTCTCACTGCACTAGTTGCTTCTCGAGCACGGAACTTCTTCGTGCTTATGACTCTGTATGTTTCCATCGTTTAGATTGGGTTTTGGTCTCTGGGTCGAAATATTGGATCCATGTTCATGTACCTCAATTAGATCTTTATATCCGCGTGGATTTCCGTTGCTGACATACTCTTCAGTAACAGGCAGCAACTGGGATTCTTAACATTGAGTTAGGTACACTGAAACTACTAGGTGAATACAAACAGAAATAATACAAGCTATGAACCTGTACCTGGCAGATAAACAAGAACTGATGAGAGACAGGCGCAGGAGAATTGTGACTCATGATTTATTGTACCCCCCTGCCTGTTGTCTACAGTCTAGTACCAACAAAACTTCATTTCGCTTCTTTCTGATTTTAGTGCTAAGAAATATTAATGCCTAGTAAGTAACCCAGCTAACACCAAAGAGCAGCAGAGGTTGGGATTAATTGTAGAGGGTCAGGCTACATTTGTTACGCTGCGACAACTTCTTCAAAATTAGGCCTACTACTTTTTAAACTACTCTCGCAAATACCTTAAAATTTATTACTTTGTATATTTCTATCTGTTGATCTAATTTCAAGTCAGATTTGAAAATATACTCCCTCGTTAACAAATAACTGATAATATTAAAAAAGTGCATAATGCAAAGAAAAATTCAAAAAGCCTTTATCTTATTTTACCTGATCATATTAATTTTAAAAATATTCAATAAATGGTCAAAATGGTCAAAATTACATTGTGATATTATAACATACTCTTACTTTTATAGTTTAGTTTTAATTTTGGAAATAACGGAATAATATTCACGTTTTATTCAATTCTATTAAACAGAAAAAAAAATTGAGACGAATATTAAATTGATTGAATTCATTTTGTGGAGTTATGTAAGAATCAAATTCAACGTCTAAAAATCGGAGCATTCATAGCTTCATGTAGATGCAACTATTATTACGTCTATCGGAACAATAATGTAATAATGAACATTCCATCTTCATTATCATTAGAATTGAACCTTGTGGTAGCTCAGAGGAATAATAAATATAAAAGAGTAAAACGAGGCCATCCGTAGATACAGAATTCAGAAAACGTGTTTTAAAAAAGCGTAGAGGTGCTAGGTGCCTAGGTAACAAAGGAAACAAACATATAACTTATACAGGCAATATCTCGTGTAAAAGCCATGTTTGGGTCACCAAGGAAGTTTGCGGGCGCACAACCTACGAAAGAGGACTAGTAAATTGCCAAAATCTGATAATTCTTCTATAAAACGTTTGTAATTCCTAAGGATTTAGTAATTGTATTTTATAAACATTTAATTACAGTCGTAAATTATAACTATAAATTTGTTCTTGGCAATGTGCAGGCTTCCGTTATAACACAACGTTACAAAAATGCTTAGTGTAATATTTTGTATCATAAAATTCTTTATTTGAAATGTCGCATGCATTCTTAAGCAGTGGCCGTCTCTGGTGCATTAGCAAGGCACTGTTTCCTTTTCGGTTTGTGCTAGTGATTTCTTTTTCTCGTGTTTATCTTATGTTGTAATCAACATAAACACAAAAGTCCAAGTCAGAAAGAATGAAGTTCAAAAAAGGAACTGCCATCTGACACAGGAGAGGAAATCCTGCTATTATGTCTGTGAGCTGAAGGCAACACAATGATGATATCGGTGGTGGAATGGGGGCCATGATATCCATCATCTCGCCTCATCTCGGCGATGGCTTGGTCTCTACTCCTTAGGGAGGTGATTCTCGGCTTCCAAATTCATTCACGTAACAGCTTTCGGCGTTCAGTAGAAAAAAGCATCTCACAGATAAAAGCTTTATTCGTGTCACTCCAACTTGCAGAGACGACTCTTTAAATTACTCTGAATGCGTGCTGTGCCACAATAAAAGAAGAAGAAGCTATGAAATTGACACAGAAAGTGAAACGGCGTTGCCCTCTAAGAAATATAATGACGTGTTCATATACGTCCTGTTGAATGTTCATGGAAGTTTAACTGCTTGCATGCACTAATGCGTTCGGTTTCTTTTTGACATATATTTCCACTGAAAACAATAACTAGAATCTCCAACATATATTGTAATTATTACAGCATATTTTGAAAAACATTTTCTCTCCTTTTGTGCTAGTCTTTAAATTTTCTACTCCATATAATTAACTATACTACTTACAACGGCGTAATTTCTTCAACCATCTTCCAAATATTACATTACATGGTAGTTTACATTATTATATGTAAAAAAATACCGTTTTCTAACGTGAGCTCGAAAGGCAGCGGCAATTTGCAATAGCGAAGGTTAAGCCTTTTTTTTTTTTATCTCGGACTCTTCCTTTCCCCAACTTCATCCTATGATTTCAGTATAAACTTAAGACTGGCGTCACAGGTGCATACGTGCGGCTATAGGGTTATCATCAGGTCTTCATTCATTGCTGAAAGTTTGGACTCACATGTGCTCTACTCGTAGATGGAGATTTCTCTGAGGCACTAAGGTTGTGGGAGGGAGGGGAACGACCGAAGATGGATTGATTTCAGTATAAACTTAAGACTGGCGTCACAGGTGCATACGTGCGGCTATAGGGTTATCATCAGGTCTTCATTCATTGCTGAAAGTCTGGACTCACATGTGCTCTACTCGTAGATGGAGATTTCTTTGAGGCACTAAGATTGTGGGAGGGAGGGGAACGACCGAAGATGGAACATTGCCCTGGACATGCCAGGTATCGGCGGGATGGGATGTAGGACAGGATTAGGGGGAACTGAGAGAGGCTATCTCAAAATCACGGTCCTTCGCTCCTTCCTTTCACATTTATTGCAGATTGGCATTACAAATACCAGAGGTCGCAGCACTAGTTAGGGGGCTTGTTCTCTCCACTCTTGGATCTATAGAATAAAATAAGCTTTTAGATCTCTGTACGTTTATTTTAACACTATGCGATCTTATTAACGCCATTTTTGTTTTTTAAAATGTATTTTCATTAATAGTTCTGTTACTATGCCGCAGTTTTTATATTTTACTTTATTTTTAATTAAATGTATAATATAAATGTAAAATTGTCCTTCTTATATACTTTATTGTTTACTTTTATGGATGTCATATGGTGCCAGTCCAAATTGTTAGATCACTAGCTATTGCTACATTTGAACAATTCCCAATACAACAGGCTGGACATGGGGCGAACTTAACTTCTTGTATCAGAATGTATCTTAATCATTTCTTATTAAAACTAAAATATACCGGGAAAATAATGAACCAAGGTATAGATTAACCACTAACCAACATCAGATCAGAACATCCCATTTATCACACTATATTTAACTGAACAATACATTACCTTTATGGCTACCGGAATATATGACAATACTTACTGTTTGTTTCAAGGTCCACCCACAAGTTACTCGTAACCATGCAAAAAACTAACGTTTTTCTCTATGCGCATGTGCAGAGCTAGTTTTTCCTCCAGTTCAAACATGTACCTGATACCAATCAAGTAGCTTCTCAGTCGACCTCTCAAGGCTATGGAATCTGTTATGGGTCCATTCCTTTAGAAAAAATATCTTAGAAGTACTAGCAATCGAATCGAGAACTTCCAAATCAGTAGGCAGAAACGCTTGTATAGACGCAATGCAATATCAGTTATATAAAATATGAAATAATACAATATAAATATATCGGCTGATAAAACAAAAATAAGTTATTTATATTCATTTCCAAAATACAAGCAGTGAAACAGAACATTTCAATGCCTGTATTTAAATCTTTCATTACAGTCGATAGACCTATAAAATCACATAGGTTATTTATATAGGCGGTAGAACAGGATCACAAAAATGTTTAATATCAACTGCTGTCAGTTTCATGTTTGCTACATGAAGCAATGCCCTGGATTATGGAACAAAATAAGTAGAATGTGAACTTTCTGAGATACGAACAGCGCGTAAGTGAATAGGTGCCATGAATAACTGAGAAAATGTTTATCTAAATCAAATTCAGGCAAACAAATATAGAAATTAAAGGGTTTCTTGTATTTTTAGAAGGATGTCTTAGAAAAGCATGACACTTTGGAACTATAAACTACTTGATAAATATCTAAACTCTGGATACAGCAAAATGCAGTTCTTAAGGCTGAAGTAAAATGTACTGTTAAATATGTTCTTTTTCTAGCTCATTCTGGTTATTCTGAAGTAATATTTAGATAAATAACCCATTATTACTTATCACTAACAAAATATTCCGATGTATACATTTCTCATCTTGTACCGCCTATAAAAGCTATATCTACAGGTTCGGTTGAGATTGTTATATAAATAAAACAAACAAAATACATGCGTTTTAAAGATTCACTTTGTAAAAATATAGGTTGCTCTAAAATAAATTAAAATAAACGCTCTATAATTTTCAGATTTTAAATTCAAAATTTTCGAAGGTATCTGGATAAAAAAAATTTGGGAAACAAAACTTTGTAGTGTTATTATGTATGACTTCTAAGAAATTACTCCGTATTAAGTGTCAGATTACACTTGTGATTATTAATGTAAGAGCTGCTGATACAAAAGCATAAAGCACATTTCAGAGAACCTGCTCAAGGAAATGAACATACAACATTTATTCTCGTATGCTGGAATTATAAACAGTCTTTATTGCTGGTCAAAACCCTTAATAAAATGCTACGTTATGACACTAGTTGCATAAAATTATCATAAGTAATATCACAAGAGGGTCTGACATTTTCATTTCGACTATTTCACTAATAAAATAAGCATTTAAATATAATTCCCCTAAACTTGGTTTAAATTTTTTAATAATTGTATATTTGTATTGTGAATACTCAACTTTTCAAACCATCTTGCAACAGATGAATGTCGATTGTCAGTAATGTCAATAGAGTACGGGTTTAGGGTTATTTCATGAACAGAACAACAATAGAAGTAATATATATGTATGAAATTCGCGCACAGGATATTAACAATTGTATAAAATATTATATTTACTTATGAATAGCTTATTCAGAAACCGTGAGACTGAAACAGACGAAAGTCGATTGTTACAATCGCTACCGTTCGATTTACCAATACCAACTGAGAAAAACAAAATAGAGATAACCTTTTATCATTCTGCACAAAGCGTTTATTAAAATTTATGGTTGGTTAGGCGACATTGTTACATAATTTACAAAGTTTTTTTCATGCTGTTTTTTTTTCATAAGAGCAGTTGTTTCAGTGAATACACATTAGTTAGTAAAATATACAATTATTGAAAACAGTTATCAAATTTGGGTGAAGAGGCTGCAATTTCATTGGATTTAGTATTGCATATGATGTTCTTTATTAATCTGTATGATGCTCAGGAATTATAGTGGGGGTATAGAGTTTGGCTACATTGACCAGAAGACAAAGGCATTTCGCACGATAAAGGGATTTGATAAAACTTTGCGATACTTTGAATGCGATATCTGGCTGTAATTGGTAAAAATTCAAAAGTTTCTTGAATTTCATTGTCGATTTTATGATGTCACATAAGTGAAATAGTCATGGTAACAATTAGGCATATAAATTGTTTTTATTGTTAATGTGCAGTCATCAACTGAATATTATGTTACGATAATAATACTAATAATTTATGCATTACTGAAAACACAATCATTCGTATTTAGTGCAGAGTACATAATTAGAGAATTATTAACAATTATTAAGTTAGCATTATATAGTAGAATATGATAATACTAAGCTGTTCTGAGATGCATAAGATGTTTTTAGCCTTTTTCGCACCGGCTAAAATTTCTTTTTGTAAATCATCTTCGCTAACATAATGTCTGTAGAAAACGAACCAGGTATCTTCATCGATACAGTGGTGTCGTAAATATGATAAAAGAATGCATTGATTTCAGATAATCGACATAAATATTTATTTTATTTTGTTAATATTCCTTTTATAATTTTGGTAAAAAAAATAGCGTATGAAACTCCTTATTAATGTTATGCAATAATTGCATTTGTAAAAACTTCCTTCAATCGTTACTTAAACGTATACCTATGCAATAAGTGTAGCTTCTAAACTATTAATATAATAATATTATTATAATTATAGCAATATCATTGTTGAAAGCGCTTTGGAGATTTTCTTTACTTATTAAATTCTTATCAAAGTCGCTATTTTGTTCATTGTTAATCCAGGACGGAAATTAAACGTAAGAAGTGAAAATTTCACCTAAACAAATAATGAAGCGGAAAGAAAACTAACGTCGTACGTATAACGCAATATTCTCCAGGCCTCCCGGCATGTCTACGTGCCTAAGACGAACACTGTTGCACTTTTTTCTTCGGGAGGAAGTGGTGCGTGCTAATGAGATGGAAGTGCTAATCTTCCCTCGGGGCACAAATAAAAATAACAAAAAACCTGGGCGTATACCAAAAAAGAAATGAGAAAAAGAAGAAAAGGGCAGATCCTTACAAATACATGCACGTACAGTTTTCTTTAAAAGTAAGCAGCTTTTTAAGGCACATCGAAGCAATCACAAACATTTGTTCTTTTAGTTTGATTTGTTTCCATCGTGCCTCTTTTTTCCTTCTTTCTTATTGCGCTCTTTCCCATGAAGAAGAAGAAAAAATAAGAAATATATATATTCATATCTCGCCGAAAACTTATTTATTCGAAAGGATCTAGGTTAGCAGCTAGCAATGTAGATTGAAGAGCTGGTTGCTTTGTGTAAGATAAGTAAAGACAAAGAAAGGATTTTGAAGATGAGTGGTGTAGCCATTATGGAAATGCGATACGTGCCCTCAACACATTTCTGTCATTATGGTAGGCATAAGTCCCTGATGTGTATAAGTTGTTTTACATCTCGGATCACACAAGCTATATTGAATCAGTTCCATAATGCGGTGTGAAGTGATGTATATTTACTGGAAAATATAATTTATCACACTTCACTGTACTCTTTAACTAACGACAAGAGAAGAGTTTTCTTCACTTTGACACGTAGAAACTCTGATAATTATTTAAATATTTTTAATGTTAACAGATACAATATTATACTTAAAAACTAACAGTTTATGCTATTGCAATTCTTCTATTCCACTTTACATTTAACACCGTGGTTGTATACTTAATGGGAATATATTTATATTAGTAATTAGCATATGGAATATTCACTTCCTACAGACTAACAGGTAGATTCTCACTGATTTTATAATGCTGACTTACATAAACATGAGCTCTCTAATAGTCTAATCATAGCTTCCGTACCTTGAGGCATAAATAAGTAGCCAACAACTTCCGGCATGACCTTCGTTAAATACACGCCTGTTTATTGAGTCAGCTTAAGTGATCTCTTTACTTTTTTGTTTGATATTGTTCTCCAAACAATGAAGGTGTTAAAGCTAATATCTTAGCTTGGTTCCAGTGATAGAGGTTGTTCGGTCTAGTATTTACAATTGGAATGGATGATCTCGTTCGGTGAGTGCACTGCCCAACGGATTATTGTCCTAATCTTTGCTAACCGTCAGGTTAAACCTTACTGATTATTACCGACAGTGGAAAATTTTAATTTTTTTAATAAATGTTACTATGACATTAATGACCTTCTGCATTATTAGGCATCATTATTAGTGCCGCACAGGTGGAAGTGTTAAACTTATTATTGTATGGCAAAAGAAAAATTTATATTTATATCATACTAATTACTGCAGAGAGTTCGATTCACGCTTGATCCGAGAAAGCGGGTGGGAGCAAACCGGTAGAGCGCGAAGTAAACAGCGGCATTCTATATATGTAATTTTCCTTCAGTGCTGCGCGAATCCAAAGTTTCCGGCCAATACTTAGAACAGCGTGTTTGCGCGGGTTCTATGTTACCGGTGATTGCTTTGTACAATTTGAGGTGTTAGTAAATGTGTTTGCTTTTGTAATTATTTTGATTTAGTTTAAAGTGCGTTGTTATGCGTGCATTAAATTGGTTATTTAAAAATTGAAGTGTGGGCTGAAAAATTTCTCTACAACAACGAATATTTATGTACCATACCTTACATCAAAACAGATTCATGCTGGCAAATGTATAGGCAATTTGTAGATAAATTCCCTGGTATTCGACCTCCAATTGGAGGTACAGTTAGAAACCTTGTCAACAGATTTAAAGAAACGGTATCAATGAACTCTAAAGTTAATATGCCTAAATGTAAGGTTCTAATAGAAGAAAAACTGGACGATATTCGGGCATCACTTAATAAAGCTTTACGTCGTGTAACATTTCAAAAACTGCAGTCCATAGGTTACAAAAGTTGTAAAATTTAAACCTTGCAAAGTTATTATAATACAAGAGTTATATAACTGCATGACAGCGAAAATCGAATGAATTCTGTAATTGCGTTTACAGAACATTCATGGCGGTATTATTGGTCCATATTTATTCGTTTTTTTTTCTGATCAAGAGTGGTTTCATTTACGTGGTTACATTGTTCACCAACCAACAGATTCTGGAGCACAGAATATCCATCAAGATTTACGAAATTCCTCTGCGTGATTAAAAGATTGGTGTGTGGTGTGTCGTAACAGCACATCGAATATTAGGATGCGTATTTTTTAAGATACCATAAATTTGAAGATGTATCGTACGCAAATACTCTCACATTTTTTGAACAATTATCTGATCATGAGAGACAATATGCGTGTTTTCAACAAGACTGTGCCACAACCCTTACTACCCGTGTTTCCTTGGAGACTATAAGGGAGGTTTTGCGAGATAGAATTATTTTTAAAGGGTTATGACCCGAAGTTCCCCAGCTCTTATCGTGTGCTCTTATTATTTGTAGGAAACTCAAAAAATAGTTTCTATGGAAATAGCCCACATACTGGATATGAGCTGAAAAACAATATAAGAGCCGAAATGAAAAGGGGTACAAAGAAGAAATTTCTAGTGTGAAAGTAAATTTTATCAAAAGATGTCGGAAATGTGTGAAAGCCGTACTTTGAGCAAAATACTGTGACAGTGAAATAAAATTATGATTTTGTGCTTGCTGTCCAACGTTCGTTTGTATTTGCAAGATAACTAGGGTATAGGCGCGCCAGGTTACGATTTCACTATTTCGACACTACTATTACCGATACTATGACTAATAATAATAATAATAATAATAATAATAGTTATAATGATTATAATGGTAATAGAATCTATAACAATTTCATGAAATTATATTTCTCACTCAAAAATGTCGCTCTACGTTAGTTCTTTTAGGAACAGAGCCTCTAGCTTTATAAATCAAATATATGAGTTTTCCTTTGTTTTCAATAAAGGTCCTGCCATTCACTGTTAAAACTATAATTTCTTTGCCAGTTTAAGAAGAGTTATGTTTCAATATAACTTAAATAACTATAATTTAAAGTTTAAAATGTACTGAAAAAATACTTAAAATAAATTGAATGTACAATTTATCAAACACAAGGCATTCACGTCATTTCACAAGTTCACGAGTAATACTGAATGTTCGTCTGAAAGCAAGGAATTTGGAGCATTGTATTGTATTTTATTGTATTGTAAGACTGTTATAAATAGTTCGTTCATTGTTTGCGGCACAATATTTTTGGGGATTAAAGCTACTTTGAGGGTCAATTGGGTGTCTCATTGTCGTCTTGGTAAAACTCTGTCATGGTAGGTATTTTATGACACTGCAATAAAATGAATCTTAAGTAAGCGGCCTATTTAGCAAAATAAAAATGCCTCTATAACAAATTTCCTGACCTTGAGAATGGTACTTTTGAAATGAAAAGTAAAAATATTTATTCAAATGAAAAAAGTCTTCAAATATTAATTAAATTTTAAATGGGAAATTAGTTGCGAGGGGCTACATAGATTAATGAAAGTTTATGAATATAATACTCGAGAAATTACGTATCTAGAATCCCACTGTTAACTTTGCGCTCTACCGGCTTCCTCCCACCTACTTTCTCGGATCAAGCATAATGCGAACTCTGTGTAGTAAAACAATAACTGCATAAATCTTTAGAAAGTGTATAGAACTCACCATAAAGAAGGAAGAATATACTTTACAAGTACTGTAAATTCCTTGAAAAATATCATTAAGAAATATCATTATAACTACCAGTTATAATGATATTTATATAACGTAGTTTATTTATTAAACACGAATCTTCTTTTTTAACGTAAAACCTGACTTAGTTTAATTGATGAATGAATTTTGCTGTCATAAATAGGACAGAAAACAGAGACTTTTCTAAAATGATGATTACACTTTGATATATGCACAAAACAGTGTTAATGAATTCGTTACCTTTATTTGAAAACCACATTAGCATATTGTGTCCAGTGAAAAATGCAGAATGTTAGGAAGAAAATTGCCAGAATTTAATACTTCGGCATCAAAAAAGAACATTTGCAGCAAAATTGAATACATCTGCACACAGGAATAGTCTAGAGACAGTTAACAAACATTGAATATACAGGTGTAATTATTAAATATGTTCCTCATTGGAACAGTGAAACAATATTTCTTAACGGGACATATGTTTGTCCATAGCAGCACCATTCTGACTCCAGGTTCGACAAATAGACCTGTTTCCAATAGGAGATTTTCAGCCTAACTTATTATTAAAGGAATGAGAAAGAAAATAATCAAGTCATTTTTCAAAACACTTTTCATATCTTTTAGTGATCATTTCTATTTTCTTGAAAAAAGGTCTGAACTTATACCTGTTTCCTTCACCCAATAACCATCAATAACCTTTTTATTTTTCGTAGGTCTTTCTCCAATTTTGAGAAAAGATGATAAATCCCTAAGGGCTAGATCCCAGTTGTCCATATCCTGCATCCAAATTTCTTTACAGTTTCTTTTGCATTATGAGCAACGTGCACTGATGCAGCATATTTTATTTTAATTATTGCTCACAGTTTATGTAGAAGACTGCAGTTTAGTCTTGTGTTTCTTCCTTTGAAGTCAACTAGCAGAATCCCCCTGTAGACCAGAAAATTGTAACCATGATCTTTCTCCTAAACTGGATAACCCTCGGCACCTCACCTAGTTTAAGCCAGTCTGAACACCCTTTTTGAAAGGTGATCATTATATTCTTCCTCTGTCACAATTGATTCCAGAAATTCTTCATTATGTTTGACACAAGGTCAAAAATCTTTCATAGTACTCCACTCGATGCTGTGTTTGAACTGTCCATAAACATCACGGCAAACATTAGATATTTACTTTTAACGAATTCCGAAAGAATGTAAGCCATTGTAGTTGTACCGATGAAAAAAAAAATGTCTTCGAATCTCTATCGATCTTACCTACTAGGCACCAAAGAATAACAATGAAAAAAAATTATATGTATACCGAGGATGCCAAAAAAATGTATATACACTTTCACAGTAGATATCTATTTAATATATTTCAAAGTTGGACTGATAAACAACAGTAATGTGTAGTATGATGTTCTGTAAACAGATGTGACTCGCATACATTATGATAGCATTTCTATATGGTATATATATATTCTATGTTGATTATAGAAATAGATATAGAAATGAACAAATGAAGCCAAGATTATCATATGGTGTTCTGTAAACTCGCATTACGTCATGCTAGCGTTGCGTCAACAAAATGGAGCCAAGATTATCGTTTGAACAGCGGAAAGTAATTTTAAAGCAATACAGGAAAATCGAGAAAATTGTTGAACTTCAAAGACAATGAAGACGTGTGTACAGAACGGAACCGCCAAGGCGAGTAACAATTGCTCGCATTCTAGACAAATTTGAGACTCATGGTACCGTATGCGAGGGCAGATCTGGGAAATCTCGCACAGCAACAAGCCCCGCATTCTCGGCTATGGCTTTGGAACTTTTTGATCACTCACCGCAGAAATCTACAAAGCAATGTGTACGTGAGACTGGGATTAGCAGAACCAGCGTACGTCGTATTATTAAAACAGCAAAGTTGAAAGTTTTCATCCCAAGAGTTTTGTGTGCATTAAATGAAGATGACCCTGATCAGAGAATGCAGTAATGTGAGTGGTTTCGGAACATGGTGCAAGAGGATGAGGTCTTCGTAGGGAAAGTTGTTTGGTCCGATGAGGCACAATTTAAGTTGAACGGAACTATTAACCGGCATATCTGTGTCTACTGGTGTGCAAACAATCCACATGTCATTTTGGAAAAGACTGTTAATTTACCTGGAATTAATGTTTGATGTGGTTGTCATCTAGGAGTCTAATTGAACCATAATACGCACATCCGTCTTACCGCCCATTCATACACTCTATGGAAATGAGGAATTTTACTTCCAACAGGATGGTGCACCACTGCATTCTATCGAGAGGTACGTGCGAACCTTGATGACACTTTTTTAATGCACTGGATAGGACGAAGAGTTCTGATTGAGTATCCACCGCGTTCTTCGGATCTAACTCCGTTGAACAGGGAACTCTTAAGGACATTGCTTAACGTAGAAAACCAGCTATACTGGGAGCACTTCGGGAAGAAATTGAAACGGCATGTACGGCAATCGCTGAGGACTTTTTCGCAAACGTTGCACAATCAGTGGTTCAAAGTACTCAGAAGTGTATCAGTGCCGATAGTGGGCATTTTGAGTAAGTGTAAAAATCTAAGATGATTTGTGCTCATCATTTTCTGTTTGTGTGAATTCAGTTTTGTTAAGTTAACACAGTTTTTTCTTTGCTTGAAGTGTGCAAACATTTTGGCACCCTATATATATATGCATGTGTATGTATATATATTTATGTCCGTTAACCTGTAGCAGTTATAATTTTTGTTTTCTCTTCGACAAAGCTTGGCATATAACAATCAATTAACAGACGATTTGTCTATTTCGTTAACCAGCAAAGTGGACCATTGGAAGTGGGGTTAACCTAAAGCGAAACGTTTTAAAAAATTGAAAATTCGTTCTAGCGGCCGCAATGTTTGGTTTTTCTCAACGAAACTCAGTATTTTTCTTTAAAATAAATTGGTACAAGTATTTCAGAAAATCAGGGCATCAGGGTATTAGAAGTGGGGGATATACCTGAAAAGCGAGTAAAGGCTAAAGCTAAACTTTAAAATTACTTTAGTGGGTGCAATTAAAAAAAAAATAAAGCAAACTTGGTATATACTATTGAAATAAAATTAGAAAAATATTTTCTGGAAGTCAAGGAAATCGTTTCATTAGGAGTGCGGGTTTACCTGAAACCCAAATTTAAAAATCGCTCTGGCGGCATCAAGATTTGCTTTTAAGCAAGGAAACTCCGTATTGCAATTTAAATAAAACAAAAATAATTCTTGAAAAATCAAGGAAATCGGTCATTACGAGTGCGGGTATATCTGAAACCCAAAATTTAAAAATTGCCCTAGCGGCACCAATATTTGTTTCTTCACAACAAAATTCGGTATATACATTTAAATAAAATAAGAAAACTAGTTTCTGAAAATTAGGGAAATTGGACTATTAGGAGTAGGGTGTACTTGAAAACCGAAATTTAAAAAGTGCTTTCTCGTTTAATTTTCTCTGAATTATTTTAATATAAAAAGACACGTTTTATATTTAACAAAAGCATCGTTGTGAAGTGTGAAATATTAATCTAATATGTGTTTGAGAATTATATTTGTATGCAAGAGCGCTCACGAAACTTTCGATTGTTTATTGTTGATTGTGTATATTTTCTTAGTACATTGTAATTGCTTTTAAATGGTAACTGTTTTAATTTTATTGAAACATATGGGCATCTTAAATGCACAATGTAACTCGAAACTTTCCATTATTTTGCTCTATTTTAGTGAATATAAAGATGATATCAAGGTCTCAGTTCATAAACATGGTTGCATTTTAAAATGTTTAAAAATACCTTACATAGTATAGTTTGTCCATTAGTGGTCATATATTTCTTTTAATTAATAGTATACTATTAATTTTGTTGGTTTAATCTAGATGATGATGACAAATAAAATAATAATAATAATAATAATAATAATAATAATAATAATAATAATACCAACAACAATAATAATTATAACATCATCAACAACAACAACAATAATAATAATAATAATAATAATAATAATAATAATAATAGCTTCACCATTCCCTCCATCTAAGCGGTTTTCAATTTTTGAGGTTCTTACTTTGTAACATTTTTTTTTACCCTCAGTATTCTACTTATAAAAATTAACACAACTCTAGTTACTTATGACTCTTTAAGACATTGAGCTTTGTGCATGGCTACCTCGTAATTGGAGAGAGATAAATGTACCAACACTACCATTGGTGAAACTTGCACACGCAACAGTCTTTTTACTTACCGACGTTACGCTTTCAACTGGCATGATAATTCCAGTAACCACCTTTGTATTACATTTAAGCAATAGATTTTACTGCATGTTTTTTTCATAGTTGCCAACATGTATCAGTTAAAAGAATGCACAAACTTTAATTCAATATTTAAAGCGAAAATATATTGGAAATGATAGTCATAATTCAGCTCTAACATTCTGGTTCAACTAATTTGACATAACTGTGCACTATAAAAAGGGCACAAATAATAATTTGCCATTGTGATAGACAAAATGTTCATTTTTCGTTTGATTAAATGGAGCAGCGATTAAATTTTTAACTTAGGTGAGTGCATTATCGATTAACTGAACAGTCGCATTGAGGTTACCAGCTGCAAACAGGACAAGTATAAAATGGAATACACAGAAAGGGACAATGATGTAATTTTAGGATGAACCAATATTTTCTTTGCTAAAATATATCAGTGAATTCATAGATTAAAGTTTTTTCTCATTAATGTTAAAATTTTAATTAACTATAAATTTACATTTGTGCGTACAGCGTTCAGTCAATCCTCCCTTTGTATAAAACCAGTCATTTGTTATTTTCCCCCAGCTGATAATGCATGGATAACTATTTTCCAAGCACTCTATGTTTTGTTTTGCAATGGCGCAACGGTAATAGCGCTGTAGTTAACTTAGAAGAAAATAGCGAAAGTCAAGTACAGGAGAATGGGAAAGTACAAGAAAAGGGCGAAAGCAAACAATTCTTTTTCTCTATAAATTCTTCAGTGCTTCAAATAGTTGTTCATCTCCGAGAGCGCAGACGTCGTGGCGGAAAGAAGCACCTTAACTGCTGGATGAGTTGGATATATACAACCCCTGAGTTCAAGTGCATGATTTTTCATGTAAATTTCAATTACAGTAACCTTTGTCATTGAAGATGCTGGATACGATATCCTTGTTCCAACATACATATCTTTAAAGAAAATTTTCATTCACAGGCATTAGTTCTTTATATGAAATTTCTGCAGTTTCTTTTCTTATATTGTCTTTCATTTCTTCCAACGTTAATCCGATAAATTATATTTTTCAAGCTCTCCATAAATATGGCAAGATCTATGGTTCTGGTGGCCACATTCCCTTATTGATGATCTTATCCGGAAATTGTTCCTTAATAAAAGCTAACGAGAGTTTAGCTGTATGCGTACGAAGCAGGGTTCCATCTCACTCACTGAGTGTAAACAAAATACTGATGTAAAATGCACATTGATTACAAGGCCGATATTTTAACAAAACGCCGTGAATATGCAGGGAATCAGAGTAAATATATAATTCTTTGTAAAATTGCCGGTCATTGAAGGTAAACATGCATTTTTCTTCGCTATAATACATACAGCTAGCCTTCGTTAGCTTTAATTGAGGAAAGTGTCATTAGTAAGGGACCTTAACCTTAAGTTCACTTAGTAAGGGAGCTTAAGAGACAAAATCGATGAGAAAAGCTCGCAAGAACTAAGAGAAAATGTAAGAAAAGAAATTGCAGCAATTTTACAAAAATAGCTGATATATATGAATGCAAACTTTCTAAAAAGATATGAGAAATATGTGATGGCACAAGGATATATTTCCAATATGTTGTAATGCAAAAAAAAAAAGAAAGAAAAAAAAAAGAAAAAAAAGAAAAGAAAGAAAGAAAGAAAAGAAAAGAAAAACAAAACCTAATAATTAAGTTGGAGTCTCTGTCTGTTAGAACATATAGCTTAAAAGAAGAAAAAATCCTCCACCTCAAACAATTTGCAACCAACAAATTCCTTCACTACTTATGACTAAAATATACCCGCGCCTCGCACCAATTATGCCACCTTTATGGTAGAGCTACCCGTCTAGGCATCATTCCTTTATCATTTCATCATCGTAAGGCCGAACATGGGAGTGG
Organism: Metallyticus violacea; assembly: GCA_030762175.1. Lineage (NCBI taxonomy): Eukaryota > Metazoa > Arthropoda > Insecta > Mantodea > Metallyticidae > Metallyticus > Metallyticus violacea. The sequence goes on from CM060842.1 coordinate 64,327,476, forward strand.
AATCACAATACTTAATATGTAACTAACATATCTACTCAAAATGAAGTGAAAATAAGAAAATAATTGACGGAGGTAGGTAAGCTTTCAAATATTTTTTATTCAATTTGTTAAAATAATAAAGGATGTGCTATTCTTGACTTGTCCGTCGTAAAGGTGACCACCCAGAAGCAGATGGTGCAAAGTCCACTCTCTTCCGGCTTCGAAACTCGTCTCTCTGAAAACCGTTGAAAACGTTGTGCATTTCCCTTCTGCACATGCGCAGTTAATTTCCCATATTCAAAACCCCAACGGTCACGATGCTACAATGCATGTACTAGTTCCCGCACATTGTCAACCCTCATATGTCACAATGTGCATTTTTCAGCCACTATGTACTTTCACTTTCAGAATCAACAGCAATAAACATTGAAGGTTTACTTTTTGTTTGTAACAAGTCTATACCAGATTCACCAAATAATAGAATGAAACAAATTCAGGTACAGCACAAACTTTAAACTAACACATTATGAATAGCATTAAAAGTTCAAAGTAGAGAAAAGGACACCGTGAGGTTTGATTTAAGATTCAACTGTGATCACACGTAATATCATCTTATGCAAACTTGATCAATTTTGTGGATAATGAAAAAAGTTTTTCTTTTACTTACATTTGAAAGTTTGTTTAAAAGTAAAATCAAAAAAGTTTTTTTTTTGGCCCACGAAGATTTAATGTATTTATTTAAAAATACGCGAAACATGCCTTTAAATATCATTACAACACTAAAAACATCCGTTTTAGTAGATATGGAACACGTGTGTAAATGAATAAATGAAATTTATTTCAGTTTATAGCATTACAATTAAATATACATCCCCCCGCCTTTATAACTAGTTTCATAACTTCATAATTTATATGAATCAAAAAATTATACATTTTCATTTGATTTTCATTTAGTCTGCTAATAAACTGATTACTGAACCCTTGTCTTCGGCTTGCCAGCAGTTTCCTACTGGAATATCCGGAAGATTTGGGTTCAACTATTCCATTGAAATTGGCGTTTATTACAAATATAACTCAACAAACTACATACATTTGAATGACTATTTTTGAACCAAATTTATGCAGTTTTCACAACCAAGTAAACATGTTAAAATGAAAGTAAATCATTTACATTTCCATATTCTCAATACATTTAAACTTACTAATATTGAAACATTTATATTTTCCACTTAATCACCCTGACTTTATGGAGTTGCATTCCTTCCGTACCCCGTTATAATTAACACCAAATTGTGTGTGTAATGGGGACATTTATTCACTCCTAGATAGAGTAATTGTCAATATTGTTGTTCCCATTTGTCTTGCTCACATTCTATAACCATTTTGTCTCACCTTGCCCTACGTATATTCTAAATTTCTTAATATTTTCGTCTCGTTTTAGATTTAATATTCTTCTGTCTCTTATTTCGTTCGGTAAGTTTTCCCACTTTCATAACAGGAACTGTTCCCTACAAAACTTGCTTTGCTTACATACTAATATACAATGCAAAGTACTATCTGGTTTTTCACTCATAGGACATATCCCCTTACTATATCCATTTCTTAACCCACTTAAATATATTACTCCTGTTCTAAATCATTCCAGTTTTTCCCTTCCTTCCTTATAACAGATTTCAATATATCTTTCTCTGCCCCACACATTTTAGTGTATTATATAGTTTCATAGATTTTTTGACAATTAAGATTAACCCATAATTCCTGTTTTTCAATATTCTCAATTCTTGTTTTTATCTCTTTCCATATTGTTTTTTATTCTTTCTAACTCACCGTATTGATCCCATGTCCACTTCTTGTATAATACTTTAGATTTTAGATATCCAAGTTTCTCTCCCCTTACTTTTTCTTTGTGCTACCAAACACTGATTGATGATATTCTCCTCTCCCTATTCTATACCAATATTTCAGTTCTCTTTCTAGAACTTGCTTTTATAACTCAATTTTCTTAGTTCCATTAGAGCAACACATGTGTAAATAGTATTTATTTTTAAACAAAAATATCAATTAGTTGAAAATTTGTGAAACAAACTTTAATTTTTATTAATTCCGTGAAATACAACCAATTTTCAAAATTTAGTATAAACGGAAAATAGAACAAATATGGCAATGTTTGGAGAAATTTTTTTATAAAGTCAGAGTGAAAACATCTGATGATGAATTGTTTTTTAATTCACTGCTTTATAAATAATGCGATGTATTCTTATAGGAAAATCTCTCTCCTTATAATAAGCAAGAACTGTATAGAGAGATATGTTGGGGAGATAGCTGGAGTACCGGTGTTGTCGATTGGAGATATTGAACATTAAGTCACTTATGATTGCATGTATAAGCATTTGTGTGTGATAGTTCTTTGAGAAAAAAGTGCGGGTACTTGAAATCTTCCTGTGGCCTCCCTTTCACTCATTTCCCTTTAAGAACCTACACGACAGCGCTTCATTTTGTGACTTTCAAGAGGAACGTAAACAAATACGCCGCTTTCTGAAAGAAGAAGCAGAACAAGGAGCAGAAGAGGAATAAGAAGATTTGTGCTGCTTTCCAGCCCTCGTGGTTGTTGTTGACTGGGTACCGTCTAGAAGCGGAAATTGGAAATGCGGAGTTATTTTTTCTTCCTCTCTCTCTATATATATAGGTATATATACTCTGTTAAACTGCATGAGCATCCATCTCTGGTTGATGCAGAACAAAAAAGACAGAAGTTATTGAGAAGTTCACCTCGCTGAAAGAATGTGTTCGTGTGTCTGTGAGAGCGTGCCTGTCTTGACATCTCTTTATTGTTTATTGCGGCCCTCTGTAAAGGAGAAATTCAATTTATACTTTTTTTGTTCCACAATATCCCATTCTAGTTACGCGTTATTGAAATATTACTGAATCTCTCCACGTTTACTTTGTAACATTGCATGGGATGGAATAACTTAAGTAGTGTTCCTTCTCCACATGAACAGAACTACGAGTATGTTATATTCTTGTTGAACACATAGCCCTTTCCGCTGCTCATAGTCTTGATATTGGTCTTTGCGAGTCAATTATAATACACTAAGTTTTAATTGCAAAATGATTTAAAGCATCATATTGTTTTATGTTTTCTCGTTCATTCCGTAATATTTATAGAAAATAAGTTGCGTTTTAGCTAACTGTTAAATTCTATTTGTAAAATAGAGATATACAAAACTTTATGGTGAGACTAAATTATAGACAAATATTATTAGAATGTAAACAAGAGAAGTGAACTTTAAACCAACAAGCTACTTGACGAAAAAGTCTACCATACAAGAGAGGAATTGCACATAGTTCAGTACATCTATTAACAAGATAATAAGATAAGTAAGAAACAGCACTTGCAAAGAAGAGCACGTAATAGAACGCTAAAAGAATCTCTAATCTTTAACAAAAATCCAAGAAGATAGAGAAACATTGTAGTTAAACTTAATTAATTCAAAATAAATATGAAACAATAAATAGAAAATGGAAAATAATGGAGGGATAACCATGGCTACTCAGTGGAGGTGTGCGCAAGAGAAGAACATATAGCGTCATTAGCTGTGCGTCTAGAAGACATGAATTATGTGATGTACATACCTTAAATTGGGTGACTGAACAGTGGAGTAGTAATAAATTTTATAATGTTAAGTTTACAACTGTCGCTGATACCGTCCGTTTAACATGAACTTGTTATATAAAGAATACGGATAATTACCAAACGTTTGTTGTTCTAATGCTGACATGTTCAATATATTTAACGCATCCACAATAACAGCAACATGCCCCATCCTCTGGAAAAATCAGCTGTACGGTCCATAGCAAAAGTCACTCTACCCTCCACCCCTCAATATTATAGGCCTATCAGATATCGAAAGCACTGGAGTGAATCGTTGACAAGCAACTCACCATCTTTATGAGTATATCCTACAAGACACCTACCAGGCAGGGGGTACGGCAACTGCCTTGCTTAACATTACCGAGGACATCCGCGAGGCTGTGGACGTGAGTGAACTGACTGTCCAAGCTCTTATTGGCTTTTCTAGAGCCTTTAACTACTTTCAAAACTTAAGCCACTGTATTTATCTGAGAATTTGATCCAGTCCGGCCGACTACAGTACGTTGCAGTAGGAGATCGCCTTTCGCCTTAGAGGTCAGTATAGTGTGGAAAGTCACAAGGTTAGTACTGAGATCAGTATTAATTTCCATTTATGTAAATGACGTCACTAACCACGTTAAGTATTGCAGATACCATATAAGGTGCATGTTGACGACCTGCAACGGTATATTCATTCACCACCAGCCTCCATAACTGAAGGTAACGAAGACCTAGACTCAGTATCGGCATGGCCTAAACAAAACAACCTTATCATCAACACGGGAAAATTACAAGCTATCATAATATTTCACTCCGTGAAACTTAATGAAATAAAATCGTTCGTAAAACATCTGTGTATATATTTTGACAGTAATGTTAATTAACACATTCAAACAATATAAAAGTGGGGTAAGGTTTCAATGTTCTATTTCGATTCTATTAGCTGATATCGCGACAAATCTTTGACAAAGAGTAAAAGGTGCTCGCAATGGTTCGCTACATTTGGTTGGGTTTATTTAAGGACGCTCTTTAACATTTCAGGTCATCAGCGTCCCATACTATTCAGGGCGTGAAACGGCCGGTAAATTTTGCTCAGAGGACTCTTCTTTCAGGCTTGAGGTTCTTTATCGTGCTGTAAATCTATGACGTGGGACTTACTTTACTTCCCTTCCGTAGGAAGTCATACTTACGATTTTTACGCCCGAAAAAATCCATCCTCCTAGTCGGGATCGAACTCGCGATCTTGGGTTTAGAAGGCAAGTATGGTTACCACTACACTGCCAGGACGACGAGTTCGCTACGTGTGCAACCTCGTAGATCAGATCATATCACTGCAGCTTTTGAGTTGTTATCCTGACATTGACTGGATGCTACAAGGAAGTTGCACTCCCTCATTCATCTGCGTTCAATTGTGTCCACCTCAACTCCGCACTAGCTTTCGACCTGTTTTCTCTCCATCTTCTCATCATAATTCAAACACCCGATCGAATAACAATTCCATTCTCTCTATACCCTTACCGTTCTTCATCCTTCGCAGTTGTCGCTACTTGTCTCTGTACTCTCTGCCGTGGATATTTTAGAATATTGCTCAATATTATTTATTTGATTAATGCATCATATAACCGTTACCATGCTCAGATTATTAATATCATTAACTGCATTGTATATACTGTAATCATAATAGTTCCTGATGAAGTGGAAGAGAGGACCTTGCGGTTTTAACTTCGCCAGGTAAAATAAATGTATTATTATTGTTATTATTATATAACGGGTTACTGCAAAAAGTAATGAGAACCAATTACAAGCCAAAAAATAAGTTAAAGATAAAGAAAGATGTGAGAATAATAAGTCATACATATATGCTTATATCTGTGGCACATTTTTTTAAAATTAAATAAATATAATAGACCTGACACATTAAAAACAATTAACAAACTTCTAACACTAAAATAAAATAAAGAAAAGCAATTTGAAACAAGAACCAAATATATTATGGAAATAAAAAGACATTTTTGGTTACTTCCTTCATTACAGAATATGAATAATATTACAATGTGGATTTCCATATAATGCGAAATAATTATACATGCTATAGAGCTAATAATTTTTATCCACTGTCTTACTAAAGATTACCTAATTACCTTGGAGAATACGCTTCATGATGAACATATGAAGTTGCAAAGTTGAAAATTAATTTTCCTCGAGTATTAAAGTATTTTATTCAGAGAACAAAGGCTTTTAAATGCCTATGCTTACCTATTTACTGTTTCCATAATTTTTTCTTCAGTGTCATATAAATAAGTATTTTATAATCTTTCCAAAGTTCAGCATCTAGTGCCAGCATGAAGTAAGAATATTAAAATTTGACATATTTCAAGCACCCTACAACTAATTTATTACATCATTAATGCCGACTGATGATGACATGAAGCCAGCTTTCCAATATCTGCGTCATCAATATTCTATTTTTCTCAAATGACTCTGTGACAGATAACGGATGTTATCTACATACGGATATGTGCGATTAATATATCAAGAACTAAATAGCAGCAGCATGAATTTTAATTTACTTCTCTTTACATCAACATACAATTTTTAATATTACAATAAGATCTATGTCTTCGTCAATTTCATAATACTAACTGATAATATAAATTAATACATATCATTATTACTATTACAGCATTTTAATTCTGAAAACTTCATCCAACTATTGTCCTTTGCTTATGAGTTACTTATATCCTTAGGCTTATATACACACTAACACCCAGGTTGTTGGTGTATAATAATCCTGTTGCTAATGCTAATTTACTCCCTATTAAATTTAACAATCATTAACCATCTGACCATTCTTTATCATCTATCCCCTCACCTTTCCTAAATACACTGTAAATCTATAAATTATTCTATTGCCTTTCATCATGCTCTTTGTCATTCTTATCCATTTTTTTCTTTAACTTTACCTAAATAGTTTGCTATCATTTTATATCCTTCTCTCCTTTTACAGTTAAAATCTTCCTATTTAAATTTCCTCGTCTAAATTTTCCCATTTTTTATTCCAAAACGTTTCCCTCCATAACTTTGTTTGATTACAATATAACAAACAATGAAAATTGTATTGATTTCTCTACACATTAATCAATTTCCTATTCCTTTGTCATATCTTAATCGTTTTAAATTCATAACTCCAGTTCTTGCTGAAGCAAACCGTTCTCAGCCAGCCTTATCACATTGTTCTATGCATTTCCCCCTACTCCTCACTGTTTTTATTCCCCAACAAAGGCTAAATGAACTCTTTTCACCTGAACTACTAATTATTTCTTGTCGTTCAATATCTTCCATTTTTAGATTAAGCAGTAGTTGTGGTGGTGGTAATGGTGGTGATAGTGGTGGTAGTAGTGTATTTATTTACAAAATATATTTGTTACAAATATAACTCGTCCATGACTCACGGGTCCTGGGGTCGTTCGTGCTTTCGCAATACACTAGGAAATGTATGAAATTAGATACATAAGTAAAATAAACAGAAAAGAAAACCGTACAAAAGTTAATAACACACATTCGCTCACATATATGTACAATTTATTCCAAAAAATATTGCGATTCATGTTCCCCTATCCCCCTTCCCGGTTGTATGCCTCTTCCGATATGAGCTGCCTCACTATGTTTAAAAATGCACTTACTCCCTCCTCTTCCGTCCTATCTGCCAGCCAAGTTCAGCATTTCCTCTGCCCTTCCTCCTATTAACAAACGGGGTCGATAGATATTTCTTTTTCCATTCTTCCATTCTCTTGCAAGGCAAGGAACAAATCAAGCACGGGCTTTTTTGGAATGCTGAATCAATCACCGTCTCCGCAATCATACGGTTTCATTTCTTTGTCAAAATAGTCGGAAATTTATCACGCCGAAAGGATGAGTAAAAGTCTACTAATTTCGTGATTTTAATGTCGCGTTTTGCTGCAGAATAGTATCTTTAAATCCTTGTAATGGTGGCTTGAATAAGTGATACTATAGGAAGAAAACTATGGACTAAGAAATAATAATAATAATAATAATAATAATAATAATAATAATAATAATAATAGTCCAAAGGATCGAGCATGAGAACTTTTAAGTTCCTGACTTAGCAACGGAAAATGTTAGGCATAGGTTTGCAGACTGCAGAGTGATTTTACTTTGTTCACCGACTACGAACGACCCTGTGGAGCTATATAATCATCTGCAACAGAAGCGTACGCATGTAGGACTTTATGGAGGAACATAACGTTTCGCAGGAGATAACCGTTAGTTATCCACTTGTTGTGCTACATTTTCCCCTCCTTTTCTGAAACAATAAGTAGAAGCCTCGAAGTTCCTTTTCATTTTATTGCCTTTTGCTTTTGTATTGCAGTAGAGGAAATGGCGGAATGTACTCCAGGTAATTACTTGCACAGCAAAGTGGACATGTTATCTGAAAGTTGGGTAACAGTTGGTAGCTTTACATGCCATTTAGAAAAACCGAAATATAGCTCAATAAAATAGCTCCTTTAAGAGGACTTTATATTTGAATAATGCTCCAAAATTTATTTGAGAGGAATTGTTGTGTAGAAAGTTGTAACATCAACAATACATCTAAAGGAAGGAAGGACGGAAGGAGGGAGGGAGGAAGGGAGGGAGGAAGGAAGGAAGTAAAGAAAGAAAGAAAGAAAGAAAGAAAGAAAGAAAGAAAGAAAGAAAATTTTGAAAACCGAAGATAGCAAATTTAGTTTATTAGAACAGTATAACCGTATAGTTTCTGAAAATGATTATACTAATGCAGTTTATCAGTGATAATTCCAAAGATGTATTTAGTTTATGAACTTGTCAGAAATTCTCAGAAACGGCACAACATTAAAGCAAAATTTACATATTTAAGTAGTAATTACAAAGAAATGTTATTTAATTACGTGAACTTTGTTCTAAAATTCATGAAGATGAACGCAATGCAAAAATTCTTTATTTCGGAATTCAAAATGGCTTCCTAGCATTTGAATAATAATATACGCCAGCACACTACGTAAGACATGGCTACTTCACCGTGGAGTTGAATTTTGGAAGAGCTACAAAGCTTTATATATATATATATATATATATATATATATATTATGAGTCAGGCAACCAGTAGGTGGATGCCGTTTAATCACCATTCGCTCGGATTCGAACCAATAAAACTGCATAAAATTTAGTTATAGCCTTTTTACCTACTTCTGAATTCAATGGTGTTTTTCTTTTTCTGTTAAATGCCACAATTTACCAGCAGTGATCTCTGAAGACAAGTACCACATCGAAATGCATCTGTATCAAGTTTGACTGGCATAGCAAATGGCGAGGGAATTATATCAAAATGGGGCTAGGGAGCAACTGCGGCGTTAAACGAAAATCACATTTTCAATTCAAAGATAAGAAAAGTAAAATATAAATAATCGGTTTTTTTTTTTTTTTTTTTTTTTTTGAGTAAGGGGAAAGTGTAAAAATGTGTGATAAAATTTAAAACGTAAATGACGAATACATGTGTTGTATTTGACACAGTGAAACAAAGGATTGAGAAGCGGATCTATGACTACAATGTTATATTTCAATATTTGTTGCATACTACATGCAATATTATCCCGGTATACGAATGTGTATAACAGATGAATTTAAAGGTTGTTGTTCGTCAATTATAACGTGCACATAATAAGCACTTTTCACATTACCTTCCAATGTAAAGCCACAAATGTTTGGAGGGAAAGTTTAATTAGTAAGAAACGGTAAACGAGGAATAAATGAATTATATTGAGAAAGATCTTTGAAGATTGTGAGCAGATACCCAAATTAGCGGAGTTTTTATGGAAGATAAAAATGAAATGGAAATGGTCAGCTGAAAGATGTGTAATTTAGATAAATTTTAGATGATAAAATACCTGTATGATTATGAAAAATGTCATTGGTCTGGGAACAGTTGGCAGTGAAATTATATTAAATTTATTGAGCTTGAGATATTGGAAATTGCTAGAGAAAGTAAGTTATAGTTGGTATTTGAGAAATAAAGGAATTAATAAATTGTATAGATTGTAGTTAGCTGACAAAATAATTGGTACAAGTAGAGTAAGTGAAATATTTATTTTAGTGTCTAGTTTGGGGGGAAACCTAGTACTCTAGAATTCCAGTAAGCTACTGCTGATGGACCGGGGACCGGGGTCTGATGCTATCAAGGTGGAAATTTTGTACTTTTATTTAATTATTTAGAATTCAGATAACGGGATATTATAAAATAATCATTGTATTAAAATTTTCGTAATCGCGAGGAAGTACACCTAAAATGGCCTGGGCCAGATAGGTGGAGACACCTTGTAGTTTGTATTTTTCTTAGCACTTTCAATAAATTTCAAATTTCAAATAAGCACTCGTCCTGTTCGTGAAGGAGACGCATTCCTAGGTGCTTCAATAAAAACCAGAAAGTAAGAGATAATCGGTGCGGTCATCTGCAGTCAACTCACAAGCTTCTACTAAAGAACTTTTGTAATGTTAATGACCATTAATTGGAGCATTCGTAGGAAAATGGTCACACTATGAATATACTTGATATATTGACATAATGATGAATAGGTTGAAGCCTACGATAAAATCGAAAAGAACATTGCTAAGCATTTCGAACATCCACCATACAGTACAAGATAGGTTCCATGGACGTTCAGTTTTTTATAACTTTTGAACCAGAGGTCTACAGATTACTGGGAGATAATGGACGCGGTGCAAAGTTAGTTAAAGACCACATCAAAAAACATTTTTAACGCGGAATATTGTAGACAGGTAGGTCAATTATGATGCAAAGTAGAGGGATAAGTTCGAAAAATAATGCACATTTATACAAACTTGTATAAATACTTTTTAAAAAGTTATTATACAATTCCTAAATGTACAGTTTCTTAAATGTACAGTTTAACATTTTAACGTTAAAACATAACACTTTGCTATTGAATGTTCAAGAATATAGTTGTACGGTCTATTTGGTTTATATTTAATAATACTAATGACATTCAAATTTTCGTGATATTCGCTAATATATATTTATTTATTATGTTTCCAAACAACAAAATATAATTTTAACTCATGGTATTTAACTAATTTACATGAGCTAATACCGTACGATCAGTAATGTTTTTCCCCGCGGCGCGAGGTTTTTCCTATGAATGAGCCCTCGCCGGTTTGGCGCGCCGTGGAGGGGGTAGCAAGCCTGCTTGCTTACATGTTTTACCTAGCTGACTGTCGCAGTCCTTGCGCAGCTGTTTTCCGGCATGTGCCATGTTGTTGGTTTCTTAATTCATAAGTTTGCATAAGTGCATTATACCTTACGTGTTTATAACGGTATAGCATGTCTTATGTACAAATCATATGTATTAACTTATAGTGAAAGAATCATTTTGAGCATACAATTGATTCTATTTTTTATGTGAATACCATACTAACTCTTTATTTTAGAGAATTTACCGACAGAGAGCGAGATCATGCATTTTTTCAACAGAACTTGGCCACTGCTCACACTACGAATTGTGTATGGTAGCAATTAACAATGTGTTTCCACAAGACAGAGTTATTATTAAAGATTTCTGGCCCCCTCGGTCCATTGATTTAACAGCCTGCGATTATTTTCTCTAAAGTAAATTTTAAAAAATGCCGTGTACAAGGCATAAAAAAACTTAAAGAAATTATTCATCACGAAAGTGTCCGGGTTTCTCAAAATCAACTACAGCGAGTGATGAATGATTTCCTAAAGAGATGCCGAAAATGTGTGGAGAATTAAGGCGGGCAGTTTCAATACCTCATTTGATAATTTGATAAATAATGGTGTCTTAAATTTGTGTATTGTTGTATGGTTGGTTTGTTTTATTGTTTTACCTTCCCGCTAATCACCGAGACCAGGCTGGCCGACTAAACGTCTAACGAACAGCGCTTCGCACATAGGCAAAACACTCCGGGGGAAAACAACACTGATTGCACGGTATTATACTATATATATTATATAATAACAATTTTCAACTGCAAATTTCAACTTTGTAATAATTACCTGAACCGAATAAAATGCATTTATAATAAATTGGCGTGCAAAAATCAAGTTAGTTTATTGCAATCGCATAAGGATTTGTAGTAAGTCCACATTAATGATATGATGCAATTTATGTAATGATCATCAGATAGCTGAAAGCAATGGTTTCTATAAACTAAAAAATTGTAATCTAGGAGTACTTCTGATGTCAAAATGTTCAGCATACTATATCCGAATACAAGCCTCCAAACGCAACATCGATTAAATATAACAGAAAAAAGAAAAAAGGTATTGTAAAAGTGACAATATAACAGCCACATAGTTCACAAATATTAATTATAATTTTATTTGACATGTGATTGTTCTTGCACTTTTGTAATTTTATATCATTTATTAATTCTCTCAATATTGTTATATTTTATGCTCTAAGACACATAACACTGTATTTGCACAATTTTATATGTATTACTTAATTTTTGCAAGTACGTTATTGAAATCGCCACAATTTGTTGTGAAAGTTTTTCTGCTACCTGTCTTTTAATGTAAGTTTTCTTGAGCATCCAAAAATACTCAGTATTGATATTTATTTATGCTTGCTGTAAATTTTTTTAAAAATGCATTCATCATATTAACACATATAGTCAAATTCCAAACAATAAGTGCATACTAAGAAGATTTTGGTCATTATTTTGTATTTATGTTTGTCACTATTGGAAAAAAGATATACCTTTTGGATGCTATAAATTAATCACCACACAGTGTAACATGCTTACGAATAAAAAGAGTAATAAAAATGTCGATCCTGGTGGTGTAGGGGTAACCATACTTGCCTCCTAAGCCCAAGGTCGCGGGTTCAAACCTGGCCAGGATCGATGGATTTTTTTTGGGCTTAAAAATTCTAAATATGTCTTCCTTCGGAAGGGAAGTAAAGCCGTGGGTCCCGTGTCGTACATTTACGGCACGAAAAAGAACCTCAAGCCTGAAAGAAGAGACCTCTGAGCAAATTTTATCGGCCGTTTCACGCCCTGAATTGAATGGGACGCTGATGTCCTGAGATGTTAAAGAGCGTTCGTAAATAAATCAGTCAAACGAAATATAAAACCTTTACAAACGATAGAAATTAATTTTTTTTTAATATTTTTATCGAAGACTTAATTGCAGCAATTTGTACTAAAAGGTCAGTTAGTGTCACAACCAAAAAGTAAATGGTGCACTGTTTCTTCACACATTTCACATTTGCACATAGGACCAGCAGAGCATTTCATTCTGAACCTATGTAGTAACTTTTAAATGTTTATTTTTTTATTTATGGACGCTCTTTAACAGCTCAGGTCATCAGCGTACTTTTAAATCTGAATGGCTGGTAATGAAGTATATGGTGATGAAAGAAGTTTTGAAGAATTTCGAGGCTAGAGGTCTTACGATGCTTGGAAAGTAATACTCCTAGATGTGCTGTCCTTTACTGTTATTCATTCCTAGAATGTTCCACCTCGGCGTTGTGTTTCTTCAGAAGTTTCTAAGTTGGGATTCAGACTGAGGACTTCGCAATCTGGTTGGTCATTCGCTAATATTTATAAACTGTTTTGTATACATGGGATATAGGAGGCATCTAAATCTTGATTATGATAAATTAGTAAAGTGCCGAGATTCTCGAAATGTTGATGTATCTGTTTCTTACACAGGAACGCTGTTTTGGATAACCTAGTCACTGCAAAAAACGTAAAGCGATTGTCATGTTTGTTGAAGACAAGCGCCATTCCTGGTTTGAGCCATGAGTCATCCCGATATTTTGTTCCAAATCGAAGATCAGCGAAAGGTAAAGATGATAGGAATCCTTGAGTAAAAAACGGACTTTTAATGTACTTCAAACTGAAATCATATCAGCGCTCCAAATGTTTACTTTGTTTATCTTCTTCGCCTTTGAACCTCAATATTATTTTTCAACAGTCTTTTTTCCTCTTGTACATATTTCTTGGTGTAATACATTAAAATTTAGACATTGTTCTCGAATTAGATATTCGGTTTTCAGATTAGTACAGGTCCTTTTAGTAAATTTGAATAACGCACCTCAGAATTTCATTTCTAAAGCAATATATTCTAAAACATTTACATTTTTATGTATAAACAAAAAATATAATCTGAAAACTTAATTTTTTAAATTTTGAATAATTTCATGTTGTATAAAGACAACAATTAACAAAAATGTTGCCTTAAATGAAATTAACAGTGAAAGACTAATTGCGACGCATGATTTTAAACTTGTTTCAAGTGGGAAAAAATTAGAAAGGACAACACAAAGTACCATAGCATGGAATTTGAAAACGACTGGTTTTAACTTTTCAGATACATTTGTTATAATGAATTAATGTATGCTAACGGCTTTCCCGTAGAAAGCTTGTTTTTACTATTAACTAAAGCGAAATAAAATTTTGGAAAGATCCAAATAATATAATTGGTTATATAATTCAATTAATTAAAGAAGTGAAAGGTCGGTTTAACACAAGCAGGTCATACGAGTGTATTGCTTTACCGCTCATATTTAGATCATTACTAGAAAAAATACAGGAATAAAATAGGAAACTTTTAGATTATGAAAAGGCTTATGAAAAAGAAAATAGAATTTTTTATTTTCTAAAAAATTACATTAATATTAAGTTTATGGTTTAAGAATTATATTTATTAGTTATATATACATATATATACATGACGAGATTTTAAAATTTACAATAGTATTTCTGAATAAAAATAATCACAACACATTTACGTCAATGCTGTAATAATTTCGAATATCTATAATAACGAGTTATGTGATGTTTTTTGAAAATGATCAAATTTTAATTCTGAAATTGAAAAATATTTAAAGTATATTAAAGATTTTAATGGATTATTTTTTTTGTTTATAACGAATATTTCAATAAATTAAACAAGTATATAAGAGGTACAAACGTCATCTAATAAAAATAAGTTTTGAACATAGAAAAAAAATTAAAATGTAATATTAGACCTTTTTTTATTGATTTATTTATGGACCTATTTAACATTTCAGGTTATCAGCGTCCCATTCAACTCAGGGCGTGAAACGGCCGACAAATTTTGCTCAGAGGCCTCTCTTTCAGGCTTGAGGCTTTTTTCGTGCCGTAAATGTACAACACGGGACCCACGGCTTCCGAAGGAAGCCATACTACGCCCGAAAAAAATCCATCGGTCCTGGCCGGGTTCGAACCCGTAATCTTGGGTGTAGGAGGCAAGTGTGGTAACCACTTCACCACCAGGACCGACTAATATTAGACCTTGAAAACATATTTAAAAAGATGTTTTTCACACTTTTCATTAGTATGGCTTCCTTCAGAAGGGAAGTAAAGCCGTGGGTCCCGTGTCGTACATTTACGGCAAGAAAAAGAACCTCAAGCCTGAAAGAGAGGCTTCTGAGCAAAATTTGTTGGCCGTTTCACGCCCTGAGTTGAATGGGACGCTGATGACCTGAGATGTTAAAGAGCGTCCATAAATAAATCAATCAAAAAAAAAAAAAAACAATTTTCACGACCTTACAATTTAAAAACGGAGTGATTACGACAAAGCACATTGAAAGACATGGAACATAGCTGGGCAATATTTTTTGTTCTCTTCATTTTTCCCCTTAAGCTTCGTTTGTTTTGCATAAGCCGTCATTTTTAACTGGAGTTCAATGGTACGACAGTGCGAGGTGCTGTGAAGCTTCTTGCTCTTGTACAAACTAGACGATATAAGGAGCTGCAAGGACTGAGCACATACACGTTTGTTACTGGAGTTCGGGTGTTCACTTAACGACTATAGCATCTTTACCCATTCTAACACTACCATGCCAACATTTACTGAATGTTTAAATAAATGCAATTATTTTGTTTGTATTATATTTCTCAAAATTATTAAAACCTTTCACTTTTATTTCGCCTAATTGAATATTTGTGTAAAAACATGTATTTTATTTTCATTCACCGATATTTCTGGTAAAAAGTATATCTCCACATTGGCATTTTAAATGTTTGAGTGCAATACATATTTTTCTTTCCTTTAAAGTTAAAAGAAAGCTGTGTTGCGTTTGTACATGCTTTCATTAAAAGCTGAAGCATTTGCTGCAAATGCTGAAATTTGGGAAGTGAATACCAGTATCAAACATTAATTCCTGTAATGGAATTGTTGCAGTATACTCGCGGTGCTTTCGAACATTGGCAGTGGTTTCGTTTCCCTCCACCGCGAACCACTATGCTTAACATTCACCTGGACAGTTGCGTCATTCAAATATCTACTAGAGGAAGACATGGTTGCCAAAAGTCTCTTTTTTCCTAAGTGTTTTTCTAAAATCTATGAAAGATGAAAGCCTTTAGACACGGTTTTTTCCTTTTCTTTTCCTATTGTCCACATCGAGATCTCTTTCTGGTTTAAAGAACGACATCTGTACCCCTTTCACCCAGTTTAAAAGATATAAATGTTTTGTTACAGATAAATGCATTTAAATAGTTGGGTCATGTTTGATTATATTGGGCGAAAAGGGTATAACGAACTGTTAGAAACAATTAAATAATATATTTGAATACAAATTAACATAATTAGAACTACGCTGGGCTGTACTGCATTTAAATATTCGTATTAAACGTTATATAACAATGAAAAGCAATTAATCATTTTTGGTATACAAATCAATCAAAAAACTAAATTATGCGTGTTATTTTTTAGAAGCAAAATTTTCAATTAGAAGCTTAAGACCATTTTCAAAATAAATTAAATGTTTTAACTGTTTAAATGTTTTAACATTTTAATTTTAAAATGTAATAAATATTTTAGTAGATAAAACAAGGATATAAAGATGTTATATAGTAGATAAAACATTTTGAAACATATATATATATATACATACATACATACACATACATTTAAATATTTGGATTACTTTCCATAAAATGAGACGAAAAGGAAAAAATAAAAACAGTGAAATTTGTAAAAACCAGGACATTTATATATTATATTTTAATTCCTATGAGTTGAACATAATAGTAAAATAAACTTATATAAAACGTTTTCCAGACCAATTAATTGTTTAGAAGAGAAGCAAGGAGTAAACTCTATGAGCTAAATGCATGTTTTGCAAATTAGATTTTTGAGGAAAACGGCAGAAAAGTTAGTAAAGGTACAGATGTACAGATCACCTCAGTGTTTTAATGTATAAATCCAAGTTTAAAAATAGTTAATATGAAATGCAAAATATTAGCTCTTCACAAACATATTAAAATAATCTAAGACACGGTTTTTAAGATAGGGAAACGTCAATAATTTAACACAGCTTAATCTGTAAACTCAAATGTTGCGACAATTTACTTATATTTCTTTTACAGCTACAACGGCTATATTTACTCTTTTTTAATTTTAATGGCCACGTTAAGTACTGTGGTGTTTATCACCAAAGTGATTTTATACCCTTTTCGTGACTTACAATTCTATGCCCACTTACATTGTACATAAAAGCACAAACATTACCATTTACATGCACCCTAATATTTATTCGATTCCCGAGATATTTTTCTTCTGCAGAGGAGCAGAGAAGAATTTTCAGCATTATGATGTCTTTATTCATCATCCAGGTGACAGTAATGGTCCCACATATCTTGCACAAAAGGAGCTGTACAAAGAATGTGCGCAGTTAAGAAGCTCCATTTATCACATATTCTGAATTCATTTTGTTTGCTTATAAAGTCACGCCGTAAGTGGATGTTCTTCATACAAGCGCAAAATGCACTGTTCTCTATTCTTACAGAAATGTTTGTTTACATTCGCACTCAGTTCTTTGTTCTGATCGTCAAGTTAATAACTTAAGTATGAGATGTGTATATATGAAAAAATAGGAAATAACTTAACGTTAATAGTGGTAATAATTCATTGAATTTTATCCAAACGCCTTAATGTTAAAACTTATAATTTATTATTTTAATTTTGATAGCGTTACAGACCTCTGAGCAAAATTTGACGGCCGTTTCACACCCGAATTGAATGGGACGTTGATGACCTGAGATGTTAAAAAGCATAGGTAAATAAACAAAAAAAAAAAAAAAAGCGCAGTGCAGAACTAGTCCTATGATAGGGCTGCTAAACCTGCGACACTGTATTAGCCCCTTTAATAAATAAATAAAAAAAAAAACTTTTATGCAGGGGCAACAACGATAAAAGGAAATTAGGTGATATCTAAGAAGGAATTAATAAATCAAGTGGGATACAACAGAGATGTAAATTGTCACCAAGTTTCATTTGAACATGATATATGTGAATGATCAAGTAATCATCCAAAGTAACGAAAAATATTTGTATATGTCAGTTTTGAAATGCGTCAGTTAAGTAAAGAATACGTTCTTAAAACTTCAACGCAAGAAAACAAAATTAATGACATTTAGAGGACGAGATCTTATTAGATCAATTTGATCAATTAGATCAAATATTAGATCAAATACATTAAACTGTATTAAAATTGGGATCAATTTTAAATATTTAGATTGTATAATTCCTCTCAATTATATAGCAATTTTAAATAAGCATATAAGGATTCCAAGCAATATATTAGTATAAAAAGGACTTAAAATATAAAACCAGAAAAGACACCCAGTTATTATTTTATAATGTTATGACTTTACCGTTTAATATTTGTGGAAGTGAAACAGTACATTTCCTGTAAAAAAAACACAAACAAAAATAGAGGCATCAGAGCAGAGATGCTAGTGAGCAGAGAAAGGCTACATTGAAAGTGATGACTTTAGAAATCAAGAAGGGAGAAGAGTCGATAATTATAGAATCAGCGGACAAAGAGCTAAGAAATTTAAAACTTGCGGTACCACATAAATAAGTTTCCCTAAACAGTATTTAATTATAGACCACCTGGGATTCGGGCCGTTGAAAAACCAAGGGAACTTCAGATGGATGAAGCTGGAAGAGGCTAATGGCCTTTGCCATATAGGATAATGGTGATGATGATAAGTCATAGGTAAATGCTGAACGCTCATTCGTGTTATGCCCACTTGTCATCGTAAATATTTTCTTCACTTCACTTTTCTTTTCTTAATGTTAAATATCATTCATGATTGCTCAGTAAACAAGTTTCGTAATTTGTCATGCTTTGTAAAGTTTAAAAACTGGATAGATGTGTCGATACGCCCTTAGCAAATTTTTGCGTGGAAACCTTAAATTTTGCAGCAAACGTTCCCATGCTGCAGTGCCTTTCCACTTTATCCTTTAAAATAATAGACACTAGGTAATAAAAATGCACCGCACTCCTCGAAAGCAGCTCTTTTCTTACACTCCTTTAGTTGAAAGAGATTAAAGTCGCTGATTATTTCGGGCAAAATGGTGTTTGACCGAAATCATAGCAAAACTCTCAAATTGTCCCGACACAGTGACGGGCGTTCTCATGGAGTACAATGAATATGGTGAAGAGAAAGGAATCCCAATATGTCGCTATTCTGAATACTGATAGCATTTTGTTTGGATTGGGTTGAATTGGTAGAGAAGGAACAGGGCATTTCGGTACCTCAGCCTTATTCAAGGGCTGGTCATTACGCCTCCAATGAGTAAAGATCAAAGAGCAAGAGATAATTAAGGAAGATGTCGGGTAGCTAGGGTTCAGGGACGGTAAAGTAAGGACGATATGGGGTACCCAACAATGTTTCCAGATAGAGGAATGCCTGCGGAATTCTCTCCTACAATGGATGTTATTTTCCATACCGGACGACCCGGGAGAAACTCTTCCATATCGCAATCCCCCGGATCACTGCATACAGCACCAGCACCAGCCCCAGCCCATCTCCCACTTTTGGCCGTATAACAAAACTGATAGAATGAGATGAAAGTGGAAAATTTGTGGAAAGGGAAGATCCACACCCATCATTTGCCTAAGCTATCATGAGAATTAACAGGGGGAAAAAACTCAAGGAACTGGAACCCGAGACCTCCCGAATGCAAGTCCGAAGCGTTAACACTTCCCTGCTTGTTCTACATTTTTATTTACTCAGACATTAATCTCAAACTGATATGAATGTAAGAAATATTTTTGGGAAGAGGAGGATGCTGGGAAACGTTTACAGCTATCATGAACTATGCGTTGCGTGGTTTTCGTTCACTGCAGAATGCTGCTGTTATCAAAGAATTGAGGAATGAACAATTTCTGCATGCAGGAGTAAATATTGTAGGTGACAAACTCGGAGGAACTTGTGTTCTACAGGTGTCAAGTATTGCCTTTCTATTAAAATGGAGTAGTCATACTGAAGGAAGTATGGAATGGATGTGGTTCTTTTACGATGGAGCGCCAGCTCATTTTCTGTCCACGCAATTATTTGTTTCACGACCTTTTGAACATTCGGTATAACCTATAAACTAATCTAATTTTAAGCATTTAAAATAAAATATTTGCCTTTATGATATTCATATGCAAATTTAGTGAAACGATAAACTAGGACAATGAAAAAATACAAGCTTTGTTTAGTGCTTCAATATTATTTTATTACCACAGTACCTCTTTTAATGGGCGCTTACGAATATTCCTAATTCAAATTAACATAACTCACAGAATGCATAAGAGCTTTAACATTTCTTATATTCATTCATTAAATTTATACCTTTTAAAATGATAGGATTTGTCACTATTGAAATTTTTTAAGATGCGTATGAACATTAAACATTCATTTCATAAGTGTCCTAAAAATTCATATTAATTCATACCAATTTACTTATATTTTATTTTATTTTTGTAATTTTTCTTTTATTTTATTTTATTTATTTATTTTTTTTTCTTTTTGCTCTAAATGCTTGTCGGTTTAGGTGATACATTTTTCTAAGAGCAACACGTTCGCTTGTTATAGTATTCGTATTTCATGTCATAAATAAAAATTATTCTCCTAGAGAGCAACTCTGAAAGGTCTTGTCCTCTCTGCCCATATATTTGAATTATATTTGTTAATTACATTCTTCAGTTAATAAAATTGTAGAGAATGGTAAGGTCATAATTTAACCTGACAAGCACTGCTGGCTTAGATTTACAGCGACTGTGGTTAAGTGGTACCGCTTGTCAACTTGCTAAGTGAACCCAGAATACACAGCAGTTACTAATGGAAATTGTACAAGTCTGAGGAACATTGGGAACAAGCAATATGCTTAAGTTTGAGACAGTGAGACGATAAAAGCTCTTACACGCAAATCTTAAGTTATCTCCAGAATTAATTTATTGTTTTAAATTTTGAAAAAAAAAAATTAAGGGGAAAAAATCATTAACGCAGTTTATACGGCATGAAATAGGCGCGCTTGAGTGACTTAAAAAAAGCACAATTAAAATGCATGAGGAAATGGTTGCTGAACATTAAAGTTTTGCTGTTCAGCATTTAAATGCTTCATAAATGAACGAAAAGCAATATAACTGCTAATTTTATAAACTTCTAAGAAATGTTTTTTTGTTGAGAGAAAGTCATAAAATATGTTTGTACCTATTATCTACGATGGAAGTCGTGTATTTCCTCTACATCTAACGTGCTGACAACTGTCAGTTTATGCTTAAGAGCATAAATGTGTGGCAATGAACTGTTGGGAGTTGGAGAGATGGCCAACGACGTATGCGGGGAGAGGAGGTCTTTATCTTCCAAGTAAAACATTACGCACTGCATGTGCATCATCTATTCAAATACTTATGGCCGTTCTCATTGCGTTAACGAAAGCAGAATATTAATTGTGAACAGTTGGACGTTTTAGTTAAGTGTTACTATATGGTGTTAATAGACCTACTAATTATATATGCATAAAATAATGGATGTATCACAACAACGAAAGAAAGGAAAAATTGTACATAGTAAAGCTCGAGGAATTCAGAATAATGAAAGCTGCAAGTGATGAGGCGAGGTAATAAAATTTAGATAAGAGCAATCAAACTTAGGTGTATCCCACTATACCTGTGTTCCAATGAAAACGGTATACGAAGAGAAGTGTTCAAGCCGGCGAGTCCTCTCTGTCTACTCCAGGAAATAGAACGGAGCGTAAAAAGCTGAATTTGAATATTTTTAACAAGAATGGGATACGCTGTTGCATAGACGAATTTTATTTAGTGAGAAAGGAAGTTCCTACATATCCAAAACGTTATATGATATTCGGAAAAAAAAAAAAGAATTGCTTTGGCTTAACTGCTCACTTTCTCAATGAGTTTTTAAAGAAATGAGCTACAATTGGAAAAAGTGCCAAAATTAAAGGAAAATATTAATTGAAAAACCAAACATAAAAGCAATACGCCGCTTTAGGAAACAGAATGGAACTATTATATATATTCACACTTGCTTTTCTAGTTCTTATTATTTTAGTTACATTGTTCCAAGAGTATATTTTTCATGTTAATATGTATACATACGAGGATTGGTCCATAAGTTTCCGGCCTAACCATTTTCTAGATATGATAAAGACATTAACAATATTTCGCTTTTCAATATAGCTACCCTTTATTGCAATACACTTCTCACATCTTTGAATTAACATTTCAATCCCCCCCCCCCCAATTGTCAGAAGTCTGGTCTGCAAAGCCGGCATAAATAGCATCCATCACTTCTTCGTCACACTTAAATTTCCTTCCTCGAAAGTCTTTCTTGAGTTTTGAGAAGAGGAAATAGTCACTGGGAGCTATATCTGGGCTGTAGGGTGGATGGTCGGTCTTCTTGAAGTCACGTTTCTTCACACCTTCCTTTGCAACAAGAGCGGTGTGCACAGGCGTGTTGTCATGAAGAAATCGCACACAACCACTCAGCTTTCCTGCCTTTTCTCTTTGATGGAAGCACGTAGTCTGGGCAGTAGGCCAGCATAGTACCCTCCCCCCATTTACTGTGGTGTTCCTCTCCTTGAAATCAATAAAGAGTATTCCTTCCCAATCCCAAAAGGTTGTGGCAACGAACTTCTTGGTTGGCTCAGTGACAGCCTTTAGAGGTGGTGCTTCACCAGGTTTACGCCACTCCATTGATTGGACAAGGGATCACATTAGAGGACCATATTTTCATCTCCTGTAACATTGATTTGCAGAATTTCTCTCTCGTTTCGACGGCAGAGCTCCAAAAATTCCTAACAACAGATGACTTGCTGCTTTTGAACTGAGGAAAGAAGTCTAGGCACCCATCTTGCACTAACCTTATTCAGGTTTAAATGTTCATGAATAATTCCAAAGACTGTTGTTTTACAAATGCCCTAATTTGCTGCTATTTCTGTAACTTTGAGCCACCGGCCTTTCGTAATTTTTCCTTCCACAAGACAATGTGTTTGGGAGTGAACACCTCCAACGGCCGACCTGCTCGCTCTTCGTCTTCAATAATTTCTCGACCCATTCGAAAAAATGTGGCCCATTCTTTTAGATAGAATATGAGGGGGATGCTTCCCCATATGCATCGTCCAGTCGCTGTTTAATTTCATTTGGTGTAAGTCCTTTTGTGAAGAACTTAATAAGAGCTCGAGACTCCATTTTGAACATGTCACAATCTTCTACACATAGCCTTCTTTATACAACTTATTTGAACATCTGAACACAGAGGTGCGGAAGTTACATCTGCAAGTATATACTTAAGGTATGACACCAGATAAGGGTTTTGTGAAGGCGATAATCTTTATCGACAAGGCCGGAAACTTATGGACCTACCCTCGTGTAAATATATTAACGAGACTTGAGTGGAAAATAATTTAACATAATTTAAGAAATGCTGGCAAAATGAAAGTCAACCATGCATATTGACTAAGCCGAATTTCGGTAACCGTTTCATTGTCGTCCATGAAGGATTCAAGATGGTGTTTGTGAAAAATTCATTATTAATTTTTCAAGCAGGCAAAAATTATCATGGGGAATTATCATGGTCAAATGAATTTCAGAATCTTTGAGCTTTGGATTAACAAGCAGCTTCTTTCCAACTTTCCAGAGGAGAGTGTTGTGTTTGTGAATAATGCTCCTCAATATTCTGGAAAACCCTTTTCGAAATACGACGTAGAAGAAGGGGTGAAATTATGACTGCAAAATAACATTCCTCGTTCGTTAGAGACACGAAAAAATCCAAACTGTACATATTGATGAGATTCATAAATGGCAAGAAAACGTGTCCATGGCCATGAAGCATTAAATTTTCCCACATACATGTGTGAACTGAACCCCATTGAGCTTGTGTGATCCAAAGTAAAACTCGTGCTTAGAGATGAAAAATGTCAGTGAAGAAATTAATATGAAAGCTTTACTGAAACATACACTTACGGCAATTTCTTTCTTCACTCCTGAACATAGGCATCGACTTCTGTTATATATTCAGGGCACCCTCCTTTTTTACAGTTGCAAATACACATCAGCGATATTCAACACAACACAAAGTTTGTAAGTGTTCACCCACTGTCATTAAAAATTAAATCTCTATTAATGGTATGCAATAAGCAGAAAAGTTAATATAAGATAAACAATTTAAGATTAGTAGTGGCCTTAAATGAAGTCTATGAATTTGTTCAATTATATTTTATTAATTCGTTATTAAGTTAGGAAACGTTAAGCATGTTAACTCCAGTCTGTAAGCGGTCAATGTTTTCTAAACGCATCAAAGCACAAGCACGGGCTCTGTTTACGATACGTTCGCTACTCGTGAACAATGACATCCTCTGACAATGCGTTATCAGCACATTCCTCTGACTAGCCATCTCTCCACCTCCCAACAGTAGTTTAGTTTGATATCTTAAGTTTTTTCACACATTGACCCAATTACTTCATTTCATTTCTAATTTTCATTGCAATGTTTATATTTACTTTTCCTACCGAGTGGTGTGGTTTTTTTTTAATGGTGTTTAACGCCCGTTTTTACTCCTGAGGCACCACAGGCGGTGAACACTGATGATACATGAGATGAAATGATAAATTGCGAAAGGATTTCTTTTAAGAAAGGAAACGTTCCAGGACTAAGTTAATGGTACCTCCCAGGCATTTGCCATTTTTGAGGATTGAGGGAAACCTGGGGAAAAAAAAAGAAAAAAAGAGAAAGAAAAAAAAACCAGTCAGGGAGGACAATCCCGGTGGGAATCGAACCCCAGACCACCCACTCACGAATTCACGTCTTAACGATCTCGGTCACCCATGGCGGTATTGGGAAGTCTCATGTTCAAATCCCTTAGGACAAGTGGAATATTTTCGTGGTTTTCCCTGAACGCCTAGGATGGATCTTTACTTTCCATGAACTTTCTTTAGTTTTGTTCAGAGTCGAAAATGCCAGGACTGGTTCGGCGTGATGGTATATGCGCTTTGGAGAGGTTTCTCTCCGGCAATTCTTCCGAGAGGCCGGAATTCCTTGAAGGGGGAGGGGAGACGGCGCCGCGTCTGGAAACATGTTGGGACTCCGTCTGTGTTCACGTGAATGCTGGTCCCCCTCACATCATCCATTTTGGCCGGGGTGCCCTCAATGGCACAATTGGCCAGACGTTGAGAAAGGCTGGAGTATCCTTCCTCGGTAACCATACATTCCAACCGAATCCAACCTTTCCTTTTATTTATTGAAGATTATTATCTAGTTTTTTTCTTTTGATTCATGAATTAGTTTCGTGTTCTTTATATTTTAGTCTTAATTATTTGTTTTGCACTTAGCTGCTCAATATTATTCTTTTTAATGTCAACTTGATCTTTCAAGGTAGTTCCTACCTACTTCAATACACTTACTGCGATCTTTTTAACAGCTTTTAACAGCTAATAAAAGTAGCGTTATTATTTTCACTGTTAAAATAGAGTAAGATGTCCGGCATTGGAGGTGTGGTACATAGCTTATTTCAGGTTTAAGTAAATGTTCCATCATAGCATTTGACACATGAGGGTTCATGTGGTCATGATCAAGCCACCATTCATCTCGATGAAGTTGCACAGTTCTCAGAGTATTCAACACCTTTTCCTGTAACTGCAGTATGCCGATGAACGCCATGTTGTGAAACCTTCTTTTCTGTCAAAGAAGGTATCATCATTAATTTCTATTACCTTTGCCTTCTTTGGTGTTAGAGATGATGATTGACTTGTTTCCCTTCTGGATCGTACTAATGTTGCCATGATGGCTGATTTGGTAAACGCAGTCTCCAGCATCATCAAACAGTTACAGCAATTAATGTATGTGTTCCTTCGAAGAGCTTTTTGCCCCGCAATCAAGAGATGAACACCCATCGAGCACAAATCCGAGTCATATGCATAAGACCGAAGGTACTGCAGTTGATGTACGTTATCCGCCGATTCTCACAGACTAACGCTGCAATTGTATTGATATTGACTTCACTAAGTGCATTTGCTGATGTGTTAAGCTCACCTTGCTTAATCTTTTGGGAAATTCTTGAGCTCCTTAAACCATCTAAAGCCCATTCACGATAGGCTTGCTAAAGTTTCTGCAGGCGTGTTCTTCAAGAGAAAGTTGAACTTTATTATGGATACCCACAAGTGTCACTTCTATATTTTTAAACAGTGTACTTATAAAAGAACAGTGCCTACCAAACGTAAGCCCATATACTAGTGTTCTTTATGAATATACATATTTAAATTTGATAACGTACTGTTGAAAATCACATCAATCTCAGATCCGTATATATAGTCAAAAATTATAAATACGTGTAATGTTTAAGCTATAAACGATAAGTGAGTCAGTTTTATCTGTTACTATTTCATAAACAACACTTGGGAGTTGCAGGGGACTCTTATAGTTGTATGATGCACGGCCCTCTGTGCCACTTTTTCATCTGTTACTAGTGAAGGAGGTTATGGATTTAGTAAATATTAATGCATTGTTTATTTTAACGTGCTATTTTCTTTAACGTAAAATTATGCATTTGGGAAAGCGTGTATTTCATAGACCAAGAAAGAGATATTTGAAAGAAACGGGATAAGATTTTTATCAATTCATTTCCAATTCTGAAAGTGCCAAGTTATTTTTATTATGTAGTTATGAATTTTTCCCCCTCAGAAAGACCTTGCCCAGCTACAAACAATAATAAACGGTGGGAAAATGTTAAGTTCCGCTTGAAGGTGAAACTTTCTCTTTAAAAGAAGTTCTTACAGAGTTACAGGATATAATTGAGAGTGATGTGTTGCTGCTATTTCTGAAACTTCACACTGTTGACTGACTCGCACGATATAAGTCCGTATAAGCCAAATACAAAAAGGCATAATTAAAATATTGAAACTGCCTTATAGAAGTATATATTCTGTTATTTGCTACCAGGATGACTCGATGCACCACTTTCGGTAGTTTCTCGTTCATTTTTAAGAGTAGTCAACAATTATATAATGCTACCTTTTTCGACCAATTTACACTTACGAACAGGAGGAAAGCGGAGGCATTAAACAGCTGGTTGTTCCGGTTTCTAGGATTCACCCGAGGTCAGGTGTATGTTTGTGTGTGTGAAAATTGATTAAGAGTTCCATTTTTACAGATTTTTGCCCTGTTGTATTTATTTGGTCGTACATCATAATGTATTCTGCTATCTAGTGTATTTCTGCTGTTGGTACACAAATTCTTATATATAAATTGTATAATACAAACAATTCAAATAAGTAAACAAAACATGAACTTTTCTTTTCATTTTCGTTTATGATGTCCAAAGCTACACGCATTTTTTTTTTTTTCGGAGTGGTCTGTGGGTGAATTATTTAGCTTTCAGCGCAAACACTTCATATTCAATATAATGTTTATATTCATTCTGTTATTATTTTACCGCTGCGGATAACCGAGGTCGTTAAGGCGTGGACTCGTGAGCGAGAGGTCTGGGGTTCGAATCCCACCAGGATCGTCCTCCCTGCCTGGCACCATTCAATATATATCTTTCGGCTATTATTTTTAAGTAAGTTTAAATCTACTGCTTTTAATCAACTGCTTGTGATGCATACTCATATGGAAGTGTCACCGAAGAGTAATAATATCACTTATTAAATTTAAAGCTATACTAATACAAATCATTGGAAATAAACATCTAGTTGCGTGGAATCTCACAGCAATGATCGTGTTCATAAGAGTAGGTATTGATAAGCTTCTATTGGTCATATTCTCTGTAATTAATGGCACCAAAACGTTCACAACATTTCATTTGTTGAAACAAAACGCTGTTTGTATTGCTTTTTATTATACACGTCTAACGGATTCCCCATATCCCCAATATATCTGCGCATCATATATATACAACATAAAGCTCTACTTATTCTGCGAAGTCATTATTTATTTCTAATCTTGTTCTTTCTAGGCTTGTCAGAAATCAATACAGTAGCAATTAGGGAGCACTATAGCTCACTTGTTGAAATGAATACTTACTGATTTGAATACTCATTTGGGAATGAGGAACAAATATGAATTGAAAATGAGTGTGTTGACAAGGAACATGGTCCTCAGTCAACCCTCTTGTGCAATAAAATGCTGCTTGTTATGAACATTTCATTCCTAAATTAAGACATTAATCGTTTTCAATTTTTAGATTTACATCTCAGAATATTTTTTGTAAGAATTGGTTACAGAATATAACATCATTTAATATTTCTGTTAATTTCAACTTATTCATTTCAGGAGATAAATGAAGTAATAAAAGGTTAAAAGATTTCGTCCGCATGATTAAATAAAAATAGACAGTTTGACAGAATATCAGTTTTAAAATTAATTTAAGTATGCCAAAAGGAAGCAGAAAAAAGCAGAATCTACGTTATATAATTTGCTGTATATTACTACATAAGTGCTGTGCGTTGCATCACCTGTGTCTGGGATAGGCAGATGCACTCCGGAATGCAACTAGTGACCAGAATGCTGTGGATGATGCGGATAGTGGCCAGGAACAGCAGCGCGGCGAGCGGTAGGAGCGGGCACTGCTGCCGCATGATTCTTTCCCCAGCATCTGCAACAAAATTAACCACTCATTAAGCGCATAGCCAGAACTAGAAGGCAAGTTAAATCTAGCGAATGCTATTAATGCTTCTCTATCGTACTTTACAAGGGAAACACAGATAGAGAGTGAATGTTGTAGCAGGGTAGTGGGATGTATACTAATT
This sequence comes from Metallyticus violacea, assembly GCA_030762175.1. Lineage (NCBI taxonomy): Eukaryota > Metazoa > Arthropoda > Insecta > Mantodea > Metallyticidae > Metallyticus > Metallyticus violacea. Next base: position 64,356,174 of record CM060842.1, read on the forward strand.
TAGATGTCGCCAAGATATGTTTATTACGAATAGAAAAACAAGTAGAGAGCAAATATACATTTATCTATCTGACGAGAAATTTCCTTGAAACCGATGAAAACTATCCGAATGTGTAAAAACTGATATCAGCAGAAAAAAAGCTGAAACATAATATGTTTAATGAACCCAAATTACTGATAATTGGATGCGAACAATATTTATTTATTTATTTTAGTTAAGAGTAGATAAATAGAAATCTTTACGTCACAGATTCAGTCTGGATGCATCCTTTCATTTATCAGAATATTTTACCAACATTTATTTTCAGAGATATCAGAAATTATCTCTATAGGTTATGATATCTATATTGCTATATCTGATCGATATATAAACGATATTGCATAGTACAGTTACGTCATTAAATTATTTTCGTTCCTAAAACGCAGTCAGCAACTGAATATTATGTTACAATAATATTAAGGTAATAAATTATGTATTACCGAAAACAGTCAATTATTCATCTTAAGTCTGGAATACATATTACATAATTATTCAAATTAATAAGTTATTAGGTACCAAATGTAGTAGAGTTTGATAATGATAACCTCTTCTGTAATATATGCGAACAATAAAGTTTCCATTTAATATTTTCACTGTTCATCCAATTAGTGAATCTGTGATATACTTTCTGATAACTAGCATCATTCTTGGGTTAGTGACAATTCTGTCAATGTAAATCCAACTACACTAACAAAAATAACAATAGTCAAACAAACTAAATTATTTCCATCGATAAAATGGCGCCTTAAATATAATAAAAGAAGTCATTCAGAGTACTTCATTATAAAATCGATATTAATGTAAGTTTTTTTTTTCTTAATGTCCTTTTATAATTATGGTATGAAGAAAACATGGTATGAAACTTATTTATAAAAATATCGTATTCATAAAAACTACGAAACGAACGCAATGAGTTTCTTGAGCAATACTTATACGAAAAATTATAAACCAATATCATAATATATTATTGTTTCCTATCCATTCTGGCGGTAGTAATTAAACGCCACGGGTGGCCGAGGTCGTTAAGGCGCGGACTCGTGAGCGGGAGGTTTGGGTTTGAATACCGCCAGGACCGTCCTCCCTGACTGAGGTTTTTTTTTTCCCAGGTTTTCCTCAATCCTCATAAATGGCAAATGCCGGGGAGGCACACTAAACTTAGGCCTGGGACGATTCCTTCCTTAAAAAATCCTTTCCCAATATATCATTTCATCTCATGTATCATCAGTGTCATCGCCTGTGGTGCCTCTGTAACAAAAACGGGCGTTAAACACTATTCATTCATTTTTGACTGTAACAATACCAAGCAGGTACCTAGCAATGGGTGGTGAATGTTTTTTTCCCTTATCCACTGCTTGAAACAAATAATATTACATAATTTGGTTACCAATGAATCATACATGCATTTATACTGGCATAAGCATTTTCTTCTATTTTTTTTTTTTTTTTTTATTTTTATGACCATAACTTTAACACGGGATATTACACGTTCCATTAACATTATTAATTTCTCCTATTTTGTGTCTTTAATAATCATTAAATAATTTTATCATAAAGCAAAAGAGAACAGAGGTACTAATTGCAACTTTTGGGGGAAAAAAATCAGTTGGAAGAATTTCTATAAATTTGTATATTAGCAAAATTAAAGTTGAGCTAATATAGTTAGTTACAACTAAGGCAGAATTTTCAAGTGTGTGCATTTGGTCAATGGGAAATGGAATAGTAATAGTAAAATGAATGTTCAAATCAGAGAAAATGTTTAAACAAATGCGCATCAGACTACTCGAGAACTCTCTAAGAAACTCAGGTTTGCTACTTCAAATGTTTGTAATCACTAAAATAAGAAAATTGAAAGAAAAAGAAACTGCTGATAAATGGGTCCTATTTTAATTAAATGAGCATTAAAACCTCTTATATTTGAAATCTGCTTTTTAGAAGTAGATACTATGCTATGACGAAAAACGAATTCTCTACGACAATCGCAAAATGGCTGAATCTAGATGAAGCACCGAAACACTTCATAAAACCAAACACACATTAGAGTGAGGTTATGGCAACTGATAATGGTCAGCGGTTGTTTTATTCACTACAATCTTCGTGACAAAACAATTACTTCGAGAATTATTGTCAAGAAATTGATAAAATGCATCAGAAGCTACAAGAGAAACAGCATTAGTCAATAGATAACATTAGTCAATGTTAACGCCCAGCCACACGTCTAGATCTAGAATCTGAATGAACTGGGCTACTAACCTAACCTCACTCGGATTATTTATTCGATCTTTCACAGCTGACTTCATTCAATCAGACGCCTGAATGATTTCCTGAAGAATAAAGTATTTAATATTTAGAAGAAGCTGAGACGGCATTTAGAAATTTTATCTTCTATAGAATTGAAGATTTTTACGGAAATTGCTTAAATTTACTTGGTACTAATTGACAAAAATGTGTAGAAGCTAATGACGGTTATTTTGATTAATAAAGTTGATTTGAATTTATCAGTGTTTTATTGAAGTTAAAATAAAAAACTGCAATTAATTTAATAGCCTAATAAAATGTTATTTGTTACTTATAAATTAAGTTGTTTTAATTAGTAGTACAAATATTGCGGATATAATAAAAACGTTCAACAAAATTATATCCAATATTTTAAACATAAACGGATATACTGTTGAGAATGGTGAGAAACAATATGATCTATTAAGACGAGATGCTTAACCATTTTAATAGGTGGCAGCAGGTATTGCATATTCCAAAGTTTGCTCTCAAAGTACTTGTGGAAAAGTGACAGTCTATTTCATGTCCATAAATTTTATTATGCTATCAAATATAAAATTAAAGTTAGTAGCATTTACATTTTAAAACTGAAAGAACTATAGTCACCCAGAATTGCTCTTTATCAAGTCTTAGAGCTTACACTTGAAATGTTTAAAAATGCTCATAGCTTTTCTTTGTTTATTTTGCCTTAGTACTGTTGAACATGTTCTTTTTGCTGAAATGTTGCTCCTAATTGTATTTGCATTAAGGTAACTAACTGCCTCACATTGTCTGCGAAGCTAAAACCCACGCAGCGATTGCATTTTATGCCCTTGTTTCACTTTGTGCGAAGAACGATAATAACCGGATTTGTCGCAAAGAAAAACAATTGTAAGATTATATTAGAGAGGAAGCGTTGTGAACCCGAGTCACACTGTCGTGTACGCCATGGTGGGAAAACAACGCACGGAGAGGCGTGCAGGGCTGCTAACTTCAAAGACACAGAGATGCCAGCCTACATCCAATGAATTTTAAACTGGGTCCAACTAACGAAGGTTGTTTATGGAACTGCGACATCACAACCAATGTATTCTTTTCATGCACATCTTCTTTCCTTTATTCCAACCGCAGCGATGATATAGTAAAAGAGACTTTTGTAAAATGGGTAAGGTTTCACTTAGAAAAGAAGAAAGATGTGGTGCGCAATTTTCAAATAAAACAAATAACATGTTTTAGGCAGAGAATGTTTTTATTTACGTTAGAATGGAGCTATTTAAAATTTGGAATTCAAATTTCAAGACAGCCTTCCCTTGTATCAAAGCCAAACATGCATGTAATTTTACGATTTTATTTTATTTATGCTACCAGCACCAGCACAGCCCCCACTACAACCATCACCATAACCACTAGCATCACCACCACTACTCTTCAGTTTTTAATATTTAAAATTACCTTTGTTATTCAGCACGCATCGACGTGAGGGCCAGTAGTAAATGCATAGTAATAAATCAGAGAGGAACTAGCTGTCTGGGCAAGAGTGTGTGGTTTTCTAAGACGCAGGGCTCAGGGATATGGAAGCTTTTGTTGCTCTGAAATAAAGCGATGAACTGTCCTTACATTAAACATGAACTCCTGGTGTAAATTTTAAGTAATAACATGTAATTTATATCCAGATATTGATAAACCCCCGTACTTACAATTAGCTACCGTTACATGTGTCAATTGTCTCAGATCCTCACATGACTATTTAATTCTAGAATGAAAAATCACTTTCCTTATATTTTGTTTAACAAGGATTGAGCTATTCCAATTATTTAGCGTTTGAATAAAGTTTTTGTTTACTTGCGAATGTATTGTTGTGCTTATATGTAGTTAAAATAGCAAGAAGTAGAGAACCAGAAATAGATGAAACACTTGAATAGTAGCACAAATACAACAATATTTTGAACCATAGAACTTTCCTTTGAAGTGTTTTATCTACAGAGACCTCGTTTGGACGCGTGGCCAGTTTAACGGGGATTTACTTGCCATCGGGAAGCAGGCAGGCTGTTTGTCGTCTGTCGGATATTCATATCCCCTTAAATTCAAGCGCATAGATTTCTCATGCAAATTATAACTACAATAACCACATATCTTCTTCATAGAATACTTGGAAATTATGTCCTTGTGCCGCCACACATCTTTTAATACAACCCTATAAGACCAAAACGCGTGGTCTCGCAGTGTTTCAACTTCTGTATAGCACGGACTTAACGTCAACTGATTAGCCCGCATGCGGAGGGGAGGGGAAGTGGAGGAGAGAACAGAACCAGTTAGAAATAACGCAGCGCAGGACAGGCAAATCTTCGTTAATTTGGCCACGAATCCAAACGAAGGCTCTGTATTTCTGTATTTCTAGTTCTTGTTATTTTGGCCATATTGCTCCAAGAGTTTTTTTTTATTTTTAATGTTTATTTTATATAGTGATTTTAATTATCATCTCTATATGACCGCTATAGTGGCCGAGGTCTTTAACTTACGATTTGTGCTGGGAGGTCTGGGGTTCATTTCGTCAGAACCGTCCTCCCTGACTCAGTTTTTTTCCATATTTTCCTCATTCATAAATGGAAAATTCTGGAAAGATACCGTGAACTGACCCGGAACGTTATTTTCTTTAAAAAAAAAACAAGTTTTCCAAATTTATAATTTTATCCCACTGATCACTGTAGTGTCTCAGTAGTAAAAGGACTTTAAAAACCATTTTAGAAAAATATCACAGCACTTCACCTTTGCTACTACTGGATCACAAATTGATAAATTATAAGAATAAAAATTAAAATCAATAGTAGCATATGAAATAATATTTTACTTTCACTGATGAAGAAACTTACATAACAGCCAAGAAACTAATACTAGAAAGCACTTCAGTACTTATATCAATGAAAATGTAACAAGTAATAAATTGCAAAATCCACTTCTGAGAAAACCAATTACTCGGATCCGTATTAGTTTTAGTTGAATTTTCTTTTAATTGTTAGGTACATAGTTTTGTGGAATAGGTTCTCCGTGGTTATTGTAATTATATGGATTTGTTTGTGCGTGAAAAAATTAGTTATAGCATAAAAAACGAAAGCTTTATTACAGGTATAATAATAACAAAGATTGAAACCTTTTGAGAACTGTTTTGCTTTTGAAGTAATATTCTAAAAATTTCAGTACTCATGATTTAAAAAAAATAACTACTTACATTTTTATCAATGAAATCATTATTTTACAAATCAAGAATGATTTTGTTTTGTTTTTTCTTCGAGATATATCTTTGGAACTACATAAAAATTACAGTTGAAATTAGGAAAATTTTATTTACTATTTTCTCATTTCACATAATGTCATATCAAACACCAATAAAACCATGTTTGTTTGCCCTAGAATTTTGATTTGAAGACCGGCACAATTCCTTCTTTTGTTTTTGCATCCGAAGGAGGGGAATTTGTCTTGAGTCTCCGGTTTTGTCAAATGATTTCACAAACTGTTTCATCACACAAAGTTTAATATAAAAAAGTGGCAAAAGAATTTTCTTAGGGTTCAGTAGACTACCCTTCTTCTAGACTACTTCGGTCGGTCCTGGTGGTGTAGGGGTTACCATACTTGCCTCTTAAACCCAAGATCGCAGGTTCGAACCCGGCCAATGGATTTTTTTCGGGCGTAAAAATCGTAAATATGACTTCCTTCGGAAGGGAAGTAAAGTCGTGGGTCCCCTGTCGTACATTTACGGCACGAAAAAGAACCTCAAGCCTGAAAGAGAGGCCTCTGAGCAAAATTAGTCGGCCGTTTCACGCCCTGAGTTGAATGGGACGCTGATGACCTGAGATGTTAAAGAACGTCCATAAATAAACCAATAAAAAAAAAAAAAAGAAAAAAAAAGCTACCTGGTGTTAAACTTTCCATTGTTCTCAACTGTGATATGTTATAAAGATAACAAATTGAAAGTCTTTATAAGCAAAGCTTCTCCTTCCAACAAATATTTAACAATTGAATTCATAATACAGATAGTGTAAACAGTATGACATGTGCTGCAAATTGTTTGAAATCAATAAGCTAGTTCTTTTAAGTAAAAAAATTATTCCATTAGATGGCATTAGTTATAAGGAAATAATAAGTTAGACATGTTCATTTATAAGATAGACCCAAAGTTACAAATTGAGGATATAAAGTTACAAAGAAATGGTATGCAATAGAGCTAAATAGGTTTCACATTTGGAATCAGCACATGTGAATTACTATAAAAAAGGTTCAAATGTAAAACAACATCAATATACGCCTGTGTAATAATAATAATAATAATAATAATAATAATAATAATAATAATAATAATAATAATAATAATAATAGAAATTGAATTGTCTAAAACTTTTTAACAGCTAATGTAATATCCCTTCTTAATCATCAATTATTATGTGCATGTATTTTGTTATTCGGCAAGAACTGCATTTTCAGTACACTACATTCATTACTGTTTCACAATGAAATTATCAGGAAGGTTATCCCATAGCCGAGAGTGCCTATCGATTTTGCAACAAAAAGCCATCACGTTTCATTGGAAGGAACCTACATAAAGGAAAGCGAACGTTAAGAGCTCATAAATGAACTTCGCTATTGCGATTCTTGGCAGGCACACCAACTTTTGGAGGTTAAATTCCTTGAAATGTTGCATGCCGAAACATTTAGCACACTCTTGTTCCGAAACAATAATAGAACTTGGCTTAGGGAAGATGGAAGGGATTCTAACCTAGCACGGGGTCATGTAGCAGTGTAAGGGAGGGAGGCAGTTGTTGAGCGGGGGTAGACCGGAAGAGCCCGGATTTCCGGACGGCTCGGTAGAGGTTCCATTCCAGTAACTCCGGCACCGCTTTAGAGGGCCGCGAGATGAGTTTTCAGAGCAAGTAACAAGTGGGAAGCGTGCAGTAGCGCCGTAAGGCTCGTCCCACACCTGAGCGAACCTTGCCACTTCTTGACGAGATTCCCTTACCTTCTACTACTCACGCTATAACGCGCATTCAATACATAACGAGAGTTGTGTAGTGAATAGAGGAATTTGCATTCGCTTGTACAATCCCGTACGTTTATCTTTTTGGAAACGCACTGGTTTTAATCACAATCTTAGACCATCTAGCTATGTTGTATATTTCAGAAGTATTGAATGTATAAATAACATATATGACAAAGAATGGTTCCTGAACTTCGCACATTAAATTTATTTGTTAGCACTGTTGTTTTATATTATTTTAATTGTAAATGAAAATTCTTGAGGTAGATGAACTATTATAGATGTTGTGCATTATGTGATCCTATAATTTCGTTTATTGCTTCAGAAGAAAGTAGACCTTTCTTATTTTGTTGATTGAGTGTATCATGCATGCTTGGATTGTAAATCTGGAATCTTCTTTAGCGCCGCTCTCTTATATTTCTCTCTTTTTCGTTCCCAGACTCGCTTCGCTTATAACTGCTTGCTTTTCTCAATATCCTTTTTAATGCTTCCATTTTTAGAATCCAGCTGTGCCTTCACCGCAGTAGAAGATATTGCAGTCAATAACTGTTAAGATTCTCAAGACGTGGGAAGCTGATCTATAAACTTTTTTGCTTATTAAATCCCAAAAACCCATAAACTACCTATAAAGTCGATATTAATTGAATCCATGGACTGTTCAGTTAGCGAATCATAATGAACAGTATCATTATAATGAGAGCTGTTAACGAAATACATGCTCTTAGAATCACGCTCAGAGCCACAATAAAAATTGAGCTAAGGAAATAAAATAAAGAAGGTTATTTCTTCTTTCATGTTGCTGAAATAACTAAATACTTGAAGTTTAAAATGCCTATTTCATAATTGTTATATCACGTTTTATAACTACAATATTTTTGATTTAGTACATTGCAAAAGGTGTACACAAATTGAACTAATATGGATAAAAGCACCACCATACATACCATTAATTTTGTGTACTCAAGTACAATTACTAGATTAATTTATCTTATTCTGAAAGTAATAAATAGGCTGCGAAAGCGAGTAGACATTCAGAATTTTTGGATCAGAATATTTTGCGAAACATTTGGAAAACAACTCTGTTGTGTTCAAAATAAAGCATGTTATAGACTTTGTTTTTAAGTAAAGATCATATAGTTAAACTAATATGAAATAAAAACAATTTCCAATGGGAAAATTGATAATGGCAGATGTGAAACAACTTCAGCAATTTTTTTAGCAAATGTTGCCACCTTAAATTCTTTGAAACTGCAAAAAATGTGTGATATTCCTAGATCAGAAGTTTATATTAACGTTATAATTATAAAAAAAATTTCATGCAAGCTTACTAGCTGAATCTTACTAGGCTACTTGACTTATTGCTGCAGAATAATTGTAGGCTTTCGCGGATAAATAATACTCGCTTAATAATTCTTCGTACAGAACTGCAAATAGGAAAGTTGTTTTTTTCTGCCTAAACCGAGTAAACTAAATGTTATTTATTCATTAAAATATTATGCAAGTAATTTGTATTAGGTTGTGAGTAATTTGTGGTGATTCAATAGAACAGTAAAACATATTTAAAGGAATATATTTAACAAGCAAACTGTAGTATCAATATCATTCAGGAAACTATTTAAATTTCTTATACCTACATGGGTTTGAAATAGAAGTATGACAAATACAATTTTATCATAATAAATAAAGAAAGATTATAATTCCCACAAGTTAATCATTCATTAATTTATCTTTAATGCAAGAAAAATTACGAAATAAATTAATGGAAAATTAGAACTTAAATACTAGGTTTCGTGAATTTTCTTTCTCTTGACCTCCATATATAGTATACTGGTATGTTTTGGTCATTATAACTTGAACCAGACAGTTTATTCACTCTTTACCATTTGTATACTGTAAAAACATTTTATTACTAAAATATCAGCTCTTTAATTTAATGCAGCTCTATTAGTGTTGCTCTTATTAACGCATATCTCAAGTAAAGTTACTCAGCTATAATGAGAAAGCATTTTCAAATTGAACCAAATCTTTCCTTTGCTACCAATTCCAAAATACGCCTGAATGCAATGATTTACATTTTAGTCATGATAGTCATTGAAGAAAATAGTTTTAATATTTGGGCCAATAAATGTTCTACTATGTATTAAGGAAAATACTTCATTTGGACTCCCTTTGGTGCCAATTTTCTAGTTTGCAAACAATATGGCTTTGTTCTCATTTCAGATCACTAATATTGGAGACAATGGTAAGGTCATTTTGACATCATGCGTGCAACAATGGCTGATAGAATTCTGGTGCATGAGTTGAAATTTTACCATATTACTGGCTTTAGTTGCCTAGTGACTAGGTAATGGATGTTAAGACACTAAAAATCTTTTACATAAGCGGGGGGGGGGGGGGGGGGAGAAACCCGCTAAAATGTGAAAATTGGAGGAAAAAATCACTAATATATTTTGTTGTTTCCAAAATTATAAATAGCATTTGATGTTGGTTAAAATCGTTAATAAAATGGTACATTGTTACACTGGTTAATCAAAATATCTCATTAAATATCTTTAATTACTAAAATACTTTCATACTGAATATTATATTACAAGAATATTAAGGAAAAAATTAGCTGAAAACATCAATTATTCATCTTCGTTAATAAAATATTTTTAAACCTATTTATGAATGGAAATATTAGCTACAAATGAATTAGTAGAATCTGATAATACTAACTTGTTCTGAAATATATGTCAACGATGTTCCTAAAATATCCTTAACTGTTTATCCAATTAATGAATCTGTGACAAGCATAATAAGGTTTTCTGGGTATTAATGATAATGGAGCTTTTTCATTTTGAACTAAAATTTCTTGCTGTAAATCCATCTTCGATAACAACAGTAACAAGAGAAAAATGAGCTAAATAATTTTAGTCGGATCAATGACGTCATAAGTATAATAAAAGTCTGCATTTGGTTTAAGAGTAGTTCATTATAAAGTCGACATTAATGTTACTTTTATTTTATTGATATCCTTTCATAATTCTGTTATATTAAATAGCATATAAAATTGGTTGATTATGATATATTATAGGTACCGTGTGTTGGCAACTCAAAATTTGACAAACTTCATTTCACGAAGATTTCTTTAAATATAAGTTTATATTTTCCTGTCGCAATTAAGTTACACTTTCATTTTTTTCTAAAATGATGTTTTTGATGGAAAAGATAAACAAGAATAAAATTAATATTTATGCATTGAGTAAAACTATTTAATATTAACAAAAAGTAAAGGCAGCGTTTTTATCAATACCAGACTTTTGTTATCTCATATATTATTTACTGCTTTATTACAGATGTGGCACATTATTATAGCTCCATTTATACTGAAACAATATTCCGCCACCCATTGCTGATACAGAACCGCCTTACTTTATTTAATTTTTGGCATCTTTACACAATTGCACTGTTGCATTTCAGGGAGAAAATCAGGAGAGGCTCCTCTAGGAGATTGTTGGTTTGAGCTATCCCCAAAACTTCCTTTGATTATTGCTTGATGCGTTTTTAAGCGTAAAAGTAAAACAACGTCTTCTATATTGCGCTGATCTGGGTCTTGGTCTGCAGTCATGGTGCAAGGAAGTGGCAAACTAAACCTCTTGCACATTTGTGTGTAAGCACTACCTGAAACGTCACCTTTCATCATATGAGTACCCAGGAGAAGTTTTATATAGACTGCTTGTTATTAGCTTAAAGGTTAAATGAAATATTGTAAAGTAATTATCGCGAAAGAATATATTCCTAGGTTCCCATTTATCTCTTTCACTCAAAATAACTTTTTTTCTGATGGGCCTAAAGAAAACTTTTGTTTGGAACAATTTTTCATTTTACGCAGCAGAAAAAAAGTTATTTTGGGTTAGCAAGATCAATGGGACACACTGTACATTAAATATTGGAAAACCTGTAATTATCTGAATATCAAACAATATTACATTTGGAGTAACAATGCTCTCATGCACATACTCTCCAGCAGCGATAATTTGTTCATTCGTTAATAGTCTTAACTGCTACTGAATGCCAGTTAGTGAAGAGTTCTTGAAGTAGTTGCTTTATTTCGTTTTGTGTTAATGAATGAAAAGAAAATGAATACTATACAAAGCTTACATTATAAAGCCGCGACCATTGGAAAAGAAAATTTAAATTAAAAAGATAGGTAGACGAACTCCAAGTATTAATGTAAGTCAAACTGTGATTTCAAAACATAAACTATGCTTTCTGTAAAGTCAGATTTGTATTACGTATAATTCTAGATATGAAAATTCTTGAAGCATGTTATCTTTGTATATACTACCGCGAGCCGCTACTGATTTGTGTGACTTCAACAAAGAGCTCGCCTGAGTGCAGAATGGAGAAGTCGCTAATAAAAATATATTGCTGTACATACATTCTTGGCGCTTTATTTTGTAGTGTGTCACGTCTTTAAAAAAGAGAATTATATTGCTGTTTGAAATAATGATTGCACATTTTAAATGTTTATTTTTTGACAAAGCTTAAGAACATTAAAATGCTTACATTTTCATGATAAGTGTATACGCACTAAAAGTCCTTAAATATACTTAGTGAGGTTATTTGAATTACTGCCACCTGAGCGCGATATCTTATTGGGAGAGTGCAGCCGTCGCGGTCGGAAAAAAGAAAAGTAAAATCGCCAGGCATAACGTTAATATTTATATTTTTACCGAAGGTATAACACAATATTGTATTTAAAGCTTATAATAATAAGCACTAACGTGTGTCATAAGGGATGCTGAAATGATGTCCCTCAGCGGAAATACATTGTTGGCACCCGTATAGAACATTTCTGTATTTCCTCCAATATTTCTTCTGTAAGAACACGGCGGTATGGAACATGTTTCTTGTCATTGAGAGATTCTGTCTCTTGTAACTTTTTAACAAGTTGGCAAAAAGTTTCTATACTAGAGTACGACTGACGCCTTAGCACTTCTCTGCAAGAATCCATTTTCACATGTATGGTACATAACTGCTGTTTAAAGCTATATTCATACAATGGCATAACTAACGAAAAACATTTTAAATACAAAATCACCATGTGCGACCATTAGCACAAAGGCTCTTAAACTACAAGCTGCTATGTGAACATGCATTATACGGCCTTGAAAACTGGTTTCTCCCAGTATCCGCCGCGCTCTGTCTTCCGGTAACTTAAATAACATTTTTATACATTTAAATTAAATGGACATTTTTCTATACATCCTAATATATTAATGACAAGTTAGTATGTCGGCACTGCAGTTGTCATGTTGAAGATACTGAAATAAGTTGATTTCAGTAGAACCCTTCATGAATAGGAATAGACACAACTGTTACTACTGGGAGCTGGAGAGATGGCTAGTCAGGGACTACGTTCAACTGTTCTGCTTCTGTTAACGCAAAGAGATGGACCGACTCTTAAGTATTTGAATACACATGCAGCGTGTAATATTTTACTTGGCAGATAAAGCTCTCTCTGTCTATGCGTCGCTAGCCATCTCTCCAGCTCCCACCAGTACTGTCCTCAATTCATGTTTTACAAAATTGTGCGCTAAATAAGAAATGCCGTATGGTAACTATAGCTTAATGTTGAAAACTAGGCAGTAAATATTTGAGCGATTTTTGCATCGAGCGATTCAGCTACTGAAACTGCATTTTCGATGTGTTTGACTATGACTTAGACGGTATTTATGAGTAGGAGAAGAACAGATTAGGGAACAATAGCTTCTCTTCTCCGATCTAGTGTCTGCATTTTAATTACATGAACTTAAGCAAGGATTAGCCATCAGGAGGCAAGGGAAAGTTAGCAAAAGGAAACTCACGGTTGTCTGTTAACCTCTAACAGGACTTCATTAGCTTTCAGTGCAGAGGATCAGAAGGGAGGAACTCTGTTCTGGGGCGGGAGATTGTCCCATGAATGATGTATTTAAATAAACTAAAACCACGTCTTTTAAAATCCTCTCTCCAAAAGAGCAAGAGAGGTTTCACCAAAGCCTTTATCACTGCCCTCTGATGATCGTTCATGCAAATGTTGTGGATCTCAAAGTTTCATTACATTGGTAGCCTTTTGTGACGTACACAGGGACAGTTTTCGTCAAAAACACGACTAAAAAGAGAAAGATAAAAATAGGTGCTGAAAAGAGGCAAATAGTCTCTGTTTTCTCTTTATAGAGCCCTGGTAAACATGCCAGTGAAGGAGACAGGGGTACAATAAATATCAGGCGCGGGCGTGACTTGAGGGGCACACGCCCAGGATGACTTAAAGCCGGAAATGAAGTGTCCAAAGAGTAGCCTGGCAATATCCGGTGGAGCAGCGATGTTCTGTTTTTAAGATATTTCTCTGTGCAAAGTGCCAGCGTCTCTTTGAGAATTGCTTAATAACCCTCTACCCGGGTACTCGACACTCGCCGCTTCATTTGCCTCCCCCACACAGCGGTCAGTTTAGGTATCGTGGTAACGATTTATACATTAAGTTTGTTTGGGTACCACAATATATTTGTTCTCCTTGTCCAATCTTTTTCTGGGCTTTGCGTTTTTAGGGTTCGCTTGCTGGAACTCTCTATTGCTTCAGTTTTGTGCTCGCATTTGTTTTTCAGTCTTTAAAAAATAAAATTATTATATAAGTTGCTATATTTCTAATTAGTTTTAAGAACTTCTCTCCAACTGACTGGAAGTTTAAATGTTTTCAGTTTGTGTAGTTGTAGGTATACCCAAGAGGTTTCGATATCGATACCCCCTGTATATGAGCGCGATACTTTGTCTTCTTTTTCTGCCACCATTTTTTTTGTTCAATTTGATACTCTTCTATTGATAACAAGATTTAAATTATGAAGGAGGAAATCCCTAGATTGTGGCCGAAGAAATACTGAAGAAGAATGATTCAAACATATTATAATTGATTTAACATTAAGCAACGATATAACTATCATCCGAAGAAAACTAGAAAAATGACTCTCATGTAATAATATTGATATTGTTTAGTAGAGTACAATATTGGTCCTCTAAAACATTAAATCAATTAACAGGCTAATATACTTTATAATATCTCAGTTTAGGCAAAATTAAAAAGCTTTTAGTGCTAGTGGAAATTATTGCAATTTCAAAATAGCTTCTCTATACAAAATTTTATTACATAAAAAACGAACTTAAAACCAATGATAAACATTGACAATGCAACAAATAAATATTAACACATTCTCATAATATCTGGGCCTTTGCATCGGGCAAGTGGAGAAGGTTTTGTGAGACCGAAACTCAAATTTTTATTTCCATGAATTGATAATATGGTTATAATTAACTGTACTTTTTTATAAATATATTCTGATGTATGCATATGACTTTTATTGAACCTGACATCTATTTAGTTCAGCGTATTTATTCTCATGTTTTGAAAAGAAACACTTGTGCAAGGGGACTGCTGTTATAAATAGTTTTATTAGGGTAAACGACCAGACCCACATTGTGTATGTATATGCCTGTATTTATAACTAGGGTTTCGGTAGCCTTAAGGACTGGCCTCGCTTCAATAAAACCACCATAAAAACAGGAAACTCAAGTGATTGCTTTTGTGCGAAAATGCCTAAAGATTCCTTTGTTAAAATAACGTAACCATTTGCGGGGGCTGAAAATGTCTCTTAGATTTTTGGCAAGGGAAAGATTCTGTAAACAGAATAATTAAGTTAAAAGTCAACGTCCAATAGGAAGATGAGAGAATTAAACTTGGGCTTTAACCAATAGAAATTGCTGCATAGGTTAGGGAAGGCGATATCTAACCAAGGAAGTCGTAATATAGGATATTTTATACCATCACGACCGAACGACTTTATAGTGATAACAGAATACCAAATTTTGATATTGGGCAATCAGTAATCAGTCAGTCATCATCAGAGAGACAATTGATCAAATATTTCGTTGTCATACAAATAGGGGACCAGCTCGTTTGAGTTATCAGAGCAGTTTAATTCAGGCGTCAGCTACACAGTGTTAGTGCGTAGTGAACATTGTCAGAGAACAGTCAGAGATAAATAGTGACTAGAAATATTGAGTATTATGAAAAATGTGTTTTCAGTATAGTTCTATCGCTGTCAGCTTAGCTTAGACTCTTACAGCAATCCTCAAGGAGCTGCTGAACCCAAACGTATGAAAGGACATTAAATAAGTTAAGCCAATTACAATTCTGCAAGTTTCTGCGCAGTGATTTGGATTTTGCTCTTCTCGTTGACTGAAACAAGTCACGAAGCTCCAGATTCCCTGAGATTAAACTGAGAAGAATAGCTGCGGCACAGACGGAAAAACAGAGATGACATCGAAAAGAAGAGGCTTATTACAATACAATCAACAGGTCATAATTAATCCATAATCAATTCCTTTCTTGCCTCTCTTTAATAACCAATCCATCCAAATTAATTTCTCTTCCCTCACGTACAAAACGGCCGCATGCTGCCAATATAAAAACCAAGCTAAGAGACCTCCTTTACCCCCCTCCCTAATAACAAAGCGATCTCATTACAAGCAATGAAAAGAAAGATGCCAGAAAGATTGCGTCACATTGTTCAAGATATTACTTACCTGTCCCAACCAATTGCAACAAAGGCAAGGTAGCCTAGCTTTCTGGCGTGACAAAAACGGAATGAATGGGAAGCATAGAAGGTAACTGGTTCAGCAGAAATACGGGCAAAGTACGACAATCTATAACTTGTTAATAAAACAATTTTAATTAATGTTGTCGCAAGTGGACATGTCTCATTTATACACATCTAAATGGCAAGTAGCGGGTATGATGAAATCGCTGCGCTTCTAAGCCCCATCCCCTCCTTATATTTCTTCAGATGGTAAAGAAAGATGCAGCTCCACTGGTATGACGTCTCCTATCACTTAGAAAAAACAAAATAACTCGATAGTCATATCGTAAAATTGCTTCATGCTAAATACTTTGAAATTCGATATTGCAATAAGCTAATGGGACTAGATAGTTTAACATAACTCATAATACGTTTACCAGTTCTCTTTTATTATTGGTCACATTGAGGATGGAAGCTCTTTTGTAGATGACGTGTGATTTTTCCATATCCGCGAAAAGTGAAAAACACGCCAAAAATTAATGCAATAGCACGACCGAAAATATGTACTTTAATTATTAATAAAGTTTCTTTTTTTGCCCACAACGATCTTTTTTCACGTTTAATCTGTAACATTTTAATGAAATGAAATACAGTAACATAGCGGAAGTCATTTATCTGTTTCACCTTTATAATATAAGTGTGCAACTTTTGGTCAGAACTGTACACACGCTTAGATAACAGGTCCATGTACCGCCGCCTTCATTGTATCGGATTTTTCCACACTAGGACGCGTAGCACAATTTTTTTTTTTTTTTTGTAAAGCTTATCGCCTTCGTTGTCCCGCTCTACCATGCCCACCGCTAATGGATAAAAGGCTCATTCAGCTTGCTCATATTCCATAATGAAAATCGAGAGACCTATGCATAAAAACATAACAAGGGTAGTTTAGGAATGCTAACACTCAAGTGCCTGGACAACAAACAAAACACAAAAACAACTGCGTAAAGTTCTGCTCATACAAACTCGATATTGAGAAAGCATTTTCTAATGAAGGAGAAACGGGTTGGTTTGATACAAACAGAGAGACTGATAATTTACACATTTCTAATAATGTCTGCTGTTTATCTTAGTAATTTATTTACCTTTTTTTCTGACCTCACTTCCAAAAACTACCTCAAATGAACTTTTAGTTTTCTGCTTCTGGTATCGTTCAAATAGATTTGTCTATATGTATGAAAATAGTAATGTCATTTTTTCCCGTTATTCGCTTTATCTCAGCGCCCAATCAACTGGATGCAGTTGGTTTTAAGCATTATCAGGACTTATTTGTGCCATTATTCATTCCTCCGTCCAAACTTTTTCCTAGTGTCAGAGCAGATAGACGGTCAAGTGCCTCCACACTGCTGATACTCGGGAATTAACTGAGGAAACATCTTATCTAGCTAATTTCTAGAATATGGTGAGGTTCTGATAGTTTCTCCGTGCTGCACAACTACCGCTCCCTTGAGCTTCTCCAGAAGTAAGTAAGGTTCTACTTCTCTGATAAGCAATCCCCCCTATTCATAGATTCCTCTTTCACGTGTAGATGTTTGTTTTCGCAACTGCTTTTGCACTTGGTGTGATAGTTCAAGACAAGCAGTCATCATGTGATCTAACACTTGTGTACCATATGCACTGTAACCATTAACTACGACTAAAGTGCAAACTCTCGGGGACCAATGAAATTAATTTCAACTAAAATATGGAGAGAATTTTTTTTGAAAAAAAATAAAAAACTTTGGACATGTCAAATTCTGCAATTTGAAAGGATTGTGGGCCTATTTTAGTGGGCGCACTGATGTATCAATAGATTTTGGGATGGTACTTTGTTTTTTTAATATCAGATTACGAAACTCTAACATGTTTAACTGAATTTGGTGCTTTTCTGGAGTTGTTACAGTTATAAAAACGGTTCCATACACATGAATTATTGCATGCGATATACAAAGGTATGAAAGGGAAAACCGAATGATGTTTGAAATTGTTATCGGTGACGCCATAGCTCTTCACCGGTAGCATTTATTTTCTGAAAAAAAAAAAGTTAAGAATCAAGGGCCCAAACTTTTTCGGAAATTCAACTGTTTTATTATTTTTTAAAAGTATAAGCCATTTATAAAAATTGTTAGATATACTTGATCAACCTGTGAATGTATTTTGTGTAGAAAAATCTCAAAGATTCAAAATGATAAAGAGCACATTTAAAGATAAAGAAGCAGTTGTTAAAATCTAATGTTTAAAATGGCATCTTGGTAAGAAAATGAAAACCACTAATGAATTTTCGTTTTTAAAATGTCAAGAGTATGTACTAAATATATTCAGCGAAAAATATAACATGAAGCTTTCCACTGATAAAACGAAAGTAACGGCATTTGGAGGTAAGGAATAGTTAAGAGTGAAAATAACATTTAAACACCAGATCATGTGACAGGTGAGCTGTATCTATTTTTTAGGAAACCATATTTATTACGAAGGAGATTTTGATATAGATAACAATTAATGCAAATGACAGAATGTTTGTGCAACATCAATAAAACTTTTAGAAGTAAAATACATACAAAGAGAAAAGTATCGTTTTTAAAAGTTACGGCAATTTTTTTTGAGTAGTGTTTAACGCCCGTTTTTACTACTGAGGCACCACAGGCGGTGAACACTGATGATACATGAAATGATATATTGGAAAAGGATTTATAAGGAAGGAAACGTTCCAGGCCTAAGTTTAGGGTATCTCCCCGGCATTTGCCAGTTATGAGGACTGAGGAAAACCTGAAAAAAACCTCAGCCAGGGAAGATGGTTCTGGCGGGATTTGAACCCCAGACCTCCCGCTCAAGAGTTCGCGCCTTAACGACCTCGGCCACCCGTGGCGGTGTTACGGCACTACCTGTAATATCATAGGAAAGAGAATTACAAATGATTAAATAAGAAAGTAATAACATAAATCTAAAATTACAATTTTAAGAGAAATTAGAAGATGCACAAAATTATTCCATTAAAATGAAAGTGAAAGGGAGGAATTATAAATCTTCTATTCAAATAATTGATTGAACGATTACAAAAGACTTTGGACAGAACATTTAGGTAAACTGTCAGACATAAGATTGGCCAAACAATATGAGAATGCAAATATACAGGAAACGATTTGTGAACAGACCTAAGAAGGTGTAGCTCAACGACTTTGAAGGAAATGATTGCCTGTAACATAAAATGATAAAAGAAGAGATGAGGAACTTCACTTCTTCTTCTAAAAACGTTTTCGCCAAAATAGAACTGGACATTATTTATAAATTGGTCTTTAAAAAGCAAGGATTGGCCACTCCTGTCTTTAGTTATTAATAAAATTCGCATAGATAGAGGGTATATAATTTATTTTATGTTTATCATAAATTTCAGTTTAATGATTTTGACTTATTAGGTGTGTTTATTCCAAACTCTTAAGTGATTCTTCTTCACACATTTTATTTCCTGTTTTTAACTGTGGTAATACCAAACAGTTTTAATTCAAGTCTTGCAAATACTAAATCTCAATTAGGAAATATTACAATATTCTGCAACATAACCACATTTACGTCACTGTTTCTTTAATAATAATTATCTTACAGAACTTTTAAAGTATTTTGAAATGCAAATAAGTGATATTCCGTTAAATGTGACAGCACTGTGCTATTAATGAATAAGATGTGGGTAATAAGTATTAGTCTAATCAATAGTATCAGACATGTTTTATCTCTTTAGCTTCACGATCCTTTTCTAGTGATCCTTTTTATGAGCTCATAAAGTGTGCAATGTTGTGCGAAAGGATGTGGCTTCCGGAGAACAGCAAACAGTGTGTGGAAGAAAAAGTAGCAGTTGTGCTAGAATGTACAAGAACAGTAATGCGTGTCACGCAGCAATTCTCTGAAGAAATCAAAACAATATGTGAAGGCTCGCATTCTCAGAAAGAGAAAATCTGATGACTTTCTCTGAGTTGAGCACGTAATGTCGTTCCATAAAGTCCTACAAAACGGTTCATATAACTTAATGCTTTTCATTTATTAAACAAGCTATCTGAGATGTACTTTTTCCCAAAATCATATTAAATTGAGAGAACAAATACTGTGATATGCGTTCTCACTTTCCTATCCCCAGCTAATTTGCAGAAATATATTAGAATAGCATCAAATGACTGACATCATTAATATTTCTAGATATTACTAACCAAAGGCATTAAAAAGGTTACTGGTAACATTCCCAGCAAAAATGAAAAAAATTTCAAGCTGAATACTAAAATTAAGACAAATTAAATGGATTCCTATATAATGGTTTAACGACAAGCACGTTTAGAATAATTAAAATGAAATAAATGGTGATACTTTACAAAACGCACAATATTTCGACAATGTTGCAACCTTTATAGTTGGGAGCATTTAGCTGTGTAGAGGTGAAACAAACAGCAGTCCCCCTCCTCAGAAGGCAAAACCGGCAAGAGGTGACGTACTGAATCAGGGAAAATATACATACTTTAAAAATTTGCTTATTATATAATTTAAATACACCGTAACCGTAAATCAGACAAAGCCCAAAACATAACTACACATGGTCCCCCTAAAATGGAAACAATATGACAAAATAAGCTCAAAGGGTGCAAGGGTACAAGGGTACAAGTTTCTATCAGGTTAGATAGACGATAGAAATAAAATGCAGGCGTAATATTTCAGCGTATTCTTCCTTTACTAAAATTCATTTCTCATATATCTGGGTTAGCTTTTTAAAATACATGGAAAAAGAAATAATATAAGTTAACAAATAATGTTTGCAAAATGGAAATTGCGTCCTTCGACGCATTATCGTCCTGAATCTCCGTCCATGAAAGTCAAATTTCAGATTCGAAAAAGATAATCGCTGGGAGTAAGATCTGGACTGTACGGTGGATGACCCAGCTCTTGAAAGCCTTTCTTGGCAACAGCAGTCTGGTGCGTTGTTTTGCAGGAGAGGAACTCTTAGACTCAGCATTCCATATCTTCTTTCCTTGGTGGCAATGTTCAAATGATGCGGTAGTTCACATAGTACTTCCAACGTTTCGTTATCTTTGAGAAAAAACTTTCATAAGGCTGCCATTCAACTTTAAAGACCACCTTAAGTGGTCTTTGAAGTTAAAGTGATTACATTTTCAAACAACAGTTTACAAAATCCAATGACAATTGACATATTTGAAAAGGGTGACATTTGCGTACCAGTAAAATTTGCTTTTATAAAAGGCAGCCGTCATATGCATGCAAATTCATAGAAGATTGTGGGAAAATATTGTGGACCATGTGACTTAGCATGAGGCACAATCAAAAACCGATGTCGTGCATTCTTTGGAAACGTTATCGATAGCCTTTCTGATCATGGGATAAGCAGAGTAAACTGTGACTCTTAAAGCACTCGTGTCAGAAAGAGTGATCCCCAGGGCGCCGCAAGGCCCATTTACCTGCCTTCAACTTGACAGCAGATAGGGGATTCAGCTCTATAGAGAAACTGGCTATCACTTAGTTTGTGACTTTAATGTCGAAGCGTCCAAGGAATTATTTCCCGGGTTCGTATGCCAGAATACTCACCTCATAACGACGAATCAACGTAAAAGCTCAAAATGCAAAGGGGATAAATGAGGAGTATCCAGCGAAGCCGATAGACGCCAGATCTTCGTCTAAATTAAGTTAATTAATTTGAAGAATAAAAGGGGAGAGGAAATTGGAAAATTTTAGGTTAAAAGAAGTTAAAACTGGAGAATGGTTCTTATTCATAGCAAACCAGTGTCCTTAGTCACCTAACCTGTCGAGGCGTCTTTGCGACCACAAGATAGTGGTACTGGTATGCCGTAAGCTACGGAAACTATATGAATATTTAATTAAGCATGCGCTGGCCTTCATAAGCTTGTATCGAATTTGATAAAGGCACTGAAATCTGTGGTCCTCAAGCTGGTCTGCAGCAATGCACCTTGGAAAGCCCTACCACATACTGGGTTGAAACTTTGTTTTAAAGACCTTGATCATTTCTGTGAACAATAAAGAAGAACTGATCTAAGAGTTATGCATATATGTCAAGTGATATATATAATAAAAGGACATTACATTGAAAATTTGTCTCTTTTAGATGTGTTTGTTTTTGCAAAACTCCTAGGTTATTTTTCTTTGGTCTTTGTTAGCAGGACAGTTGTGTTTTACAACAGTTATACACTGTGGTGACGGTTTCCCAGAGAAGCGTGCAATATTCGGGAGCACTTGCGTTATCTTTCCGGTCCACTGCCTGATGAATGGTCGATGAAACGGAAGATAATGGAGTATAACAGCATGTCGTTTGCAGGACAGTTTTCATGATAAAGGTAAGATACAGCTCAATTTAATACAGCATCCGATAAAATAGAATGCAAGCTATATTTTGAATGCTGCTTTTTTGATTGTATATTGCGCACTTTGAATAGATTAGCGTTCGTGGGATTGCTCAAGGTAGGGTTTCGCCAAATGATCTGCAGCGTAAAAAGCGGCATATTTTCTCACTGCCTAATTCTCTACCCAAATAAATCGTAATGAACACACTTTTCATCGTTATGTTCTACTTCTATCACCCCGTGACACAAAACTGAATCATTCGCAAGAGTCATTAAAAGCGTTTTATTTCAAAAGTATCATTCACCTGATTCTGAAAGACTGCTTTTAATGCATATACAGCAAGAGTATTTTTAAAGTCTCCCAACTTAGATCAGCTGGCCAGTGCACCTATCGCCCTCCAATTGTTGAGATTCCCAAGGCTGCAAGCGCGGCCCCGTTCTCTCTTCCGGTCAGTCGCAAGCTGGATTTCGACAAAGTCTTCTGTTGTGTTGTGCAGCACAGAGTGAAATTTCATTAAATAGTGCAGTAGTGTTGTGCAATTGCGAAATTAGGTGCAAAACATTGTGTGGAAGAACGAGACTGGGTTTTAAGCTTACATTTCCTAGCAACCCAGTTCCAATACGGGGGGGGGGGGAATTACAGTTAGTACAGAAATTTAATAAACTGCTTCAGTGACTGACCGTAAAAAATCGCAATCTGTTCATCAATCCATGAAGGAATCACCTGATCCCAGATCCCAGAATTATTTTCTCCTCGTTTCGGAGACCTTACGGTTTGTGGCTTTTGTCTTTGAGGGACATTGAAAAATAGAGTATATTCAACCAGCTCACACACATTGGAGGAACTTAAAACAAATATTCCGAAAGAAATAGATCAATTAGTGATGGGTAAAATACGTGTCTATTATAACTTTCTAATAAAATGTAGATTGCCTGTCGGGAAAACGGACAACTTTTTCAATACCTACTATAAGGAAGGTTTTTTTTTTTGTTTATTTATATTTTGCAATACTTACACCCTGATATCTTGTTTCTACATCAGGACGTAATACTCCAGATTTCATTTATTTATTCCTCTTATATCTTTCAATACAATTTAAATTCTACAGATTTTAAAATCTACACTACTAATACTAAAACTAAAAAAAAATTAAAACTTCAATAAACAAAACCGGTACTGGAATCCAGCACTACGGCTATTTACTATGACTTATAATAACATCTACAATTGCAACTGGTACCCAGTAGCAATGATTACATTTAAACTTTATTAATTTACAATTATTATCCAATTTAATATATACATCTTCATTTCTGCTAACGCTCGGTATCCGGACTGCTCCCCACTGGAATTCCTGGAATCAGAACCTGGACATCAGTGGAGTTGCTGCCAATCTCAAGCAGCATCTATACTGGACCATGGTATGTTGATAGTGTAGTTTCCTTCGCTTCTCTCCTTCTCTTGATCTCTGTCTACTTCTCTCAACTGCTTCATTTCCGCCTGAAAACTGCCATTACTCCTTTCTTCTGTCAGTTCTGCTCTCTTCTTCTTATTCAAATTGGGTGTTATCTTCTTTATCATCTTTTTCTTCAACTAATTCTAGTTGTAAATATCATTCTTGCCTTTCCCTGATTCTCTCGGATCTTCTAGGGGAATATACTGTTCCTAACCTTTGAGTTTTTTCTCTTGTTTGTTTTTTGCCGTTTTTATACTCTTCTGCCATTTTGCATGATATTTTATTTGTTAGCTCGTTCAATGCCCTAAAATCATCTTCGTCTCTCATGATGTTCCAGATGCGTTTCCCAGCAAGTAGTCGTCTTTCCTCTGCTACAAATGACTGGTATTTAGGGCATTCAAATGAGACATGTTCCGGTGTATCGATCATGTTACAGTCCGTGCATGTATTATTTGCTTGTAATTTAAATCTTTGCAAATATGAGCAATATGGACCATGGCCTGTTACATAATGCACTAAACCCTTATTGGGATGAATATGCTTAAATTGCAATCTTTCCTTTATGGATAGAAATATTTCATGCACTCTTCTACCTTCTTTTATTTCATCCCATTCTCGTTGCCATATTTGTAATAAAGAATCTTTGATTTCTTTTTTATTCCTACCCTTTTTACCAACAATGTCCATTATTTTTGAGTTATTTTGTTTTTTAAGCCAATAAGAGGCTGATCTTGATCGAACTAAATAATCAATTGGCCATATACCCAATATTACTAGTAGTCCCATTGTTGGAGAAGTGGAAAAAGGAAGGGGATACCAAATTCTGTTATTTTATATGTTGTATCTAAGTTTTAAAATGATGAAGGCTTGAGCACCGTGAGTCTACGCAAGAAAATGCCGGCGACTCGGGGAGTATAACTTCCGAATAGGCACTTTTAATTTGCTCTTACTATACAACAAATCACCACGGGTGCCCGAGGTCGTTAAGGCACGGACTCGTGAGCGGGAGGTCTGGGGTTCGAATCGCTCCACGACTGTCATCCCTGACTGAGGTTTTTTCCCAGGTTTTCCTCAGTCCTCAAAATGGCAAATGCCGGGGAAATACCCTAAACTTAAGTCTGGAACGTTTCCTTCCTTAAAAAAAATCTTTCCCAATATATCATTTCATCTCATGTATCATCAGTGTTGCCCGCATGTAACGCCTCCTAAAACGGACGTTAAACACCATTCAATCAATCAAAAAAACTGTACAACATTTTCATTTAGATTCAAGCTAATATTGTATTGTTTGTTACGTGTATTATAGAAATATTTTACTAATTTTTTTTAAATATAAAGATTTTATTACTCCAGGTTATACTGATATACAAAAAGTTAGCAGGAAATTTATCAAAATAATTCCAGAGATGGTATAAAGGTCTTAGACTAGTAAATTAATATAGGGAATATAGAGGGGTCCCACACAAACTTTACGCCTCACTCTGTCACTGTCATTCACGTAGAAGGTCCGCCTGTGGTGCCTCAGCAGTAAAATCGGACGTTAAACACTATTAAAAAAAGTAGAAGGCATGTGTCACTATATTATATTACTTCCTATGTATATATCGCATAGTTATAAGACTTGCCGGTTTATAACATGTGTTTAAAGCGCCCTTCGCCGACATCCAGGCATCGTGGGCTACAATGTTCTGATTAACACGTTGTTATTCTTGAGCAAAAATGTTTTTTATCTCATTTGTAATATTCTTTTTCAGTTAGTCTACCGTACGACGGTTGTTAGCACATACTTTTCCTTTCAGAGCTCCCCATAAATAAAAATCACAGGAAGGCCACAGGTTTTCGATAACAAGCTTATTTTAGGGAAACACTTCGCTAATAAGGGCCATACTCAGATTGGGTGTATGGGAGGTGGTACCATCTTGTTGAAACACGCCATTTTCTGATAATTGTGAATAGAACGAGTGAAAGATGTGCAGATATATTGTGCAGTTTATCGTCTCATTGAAAAAATGGAACTGATAATGCGCATTCCTGTCGCTGCACACCAAACGCCTATCTTCTCCGTGTGAAGAGGTTCTTTATGCACAATATGTGGGCTATCTGCTACCATTATCTACAATTCTGTGAGTTAACATCACCAAGCCCCGCCCAATTTTTTGGGTACGGGGCGTAGCGACCCCGAGGCGCACGAGCTGCTCCCTCAAGTCCATGTTCAGCGTGTTTGACTCATTTTTATTTCGCCTCTATTTTAATTTTTATTTGTCCTACTTCCCTACTTTTCGTGATGGGTGCCCCCGTGTTTGACACGGTAAAAAGTGACTGGGTAACGGCGTAACTCCCAGCTTTGGGTTATCATGCAGGACAGGAGCGTATCCCCTGGTAAAGGCCAGGCCCGGGAAGGGCCATTGCATGAGCTGTGCACTTCCTGCAGTGGATTGGGTCCCTTGTTCAACACACAGGATGGTGTGACCCTGAGGTTACTCTGTTCAGGCCAGAGCCAGTAACCTAAGCCGGGGTGGCGCCCAGGAAGCAGCCTGCCATCTGATACAGTTGCAATGGTGGAGGATTAACTCGCTATGGTTAATGAAAAACGCAAGAGAGTGAAAGTAAAAGAAGTAACCGAGAAGCCTTTTCTTCGTTACTTAGTCATCAGTCGTACAGAAGACGGCTAGTCCTTTACAAGGGTAAACCCATTTATTATTCAGTAGGGCATAGACACCATAGCTGAACCCGTGAAATCCTGCACACAACTTCGCAATGGATCTCTTTTAGTGAGACAGTTGGAATGTCACAGAGTAACTCATTGCTCAAGGCGGCGATTCTCCACGTACATCCGATCCGTGTCTAGCAATATAATACTCTAAATTCGACGAGGAGTTATAACAACTAATGTTCTTGACGGTATGTCCGATCCGGAAATCCAAAGTTGTTTGAAAGACCAAGGGGTCACGTCCGTGTATCGAGTGAGGTGAGGAAAGACGGAGAAGTACAGCCTACCCGTACTCTTTTCCTCACATTCAACAAGGTAGACCTACCTCAGAGGATTAAAGCGGGCTACGAGGTGATCGAGGTGCGCCCGTATATACCGAGCCCGTTGCGATGTTATCAGTGCCAGCGTTTTGGCCACACACGCATATCTTGTAAGAGTGCCACTTCCATCTGTAAAACCTGTGGTCTGGAAAGTCATAAAGGAGCATGTTCATCCGCTCCAGTCTGCGTGAATTGTCGAGGGGATCATCCAGCCTCATCCCGTGACTGTCCTCGCTATAGCGAAGAACGCTGTATCCAGGAAATCCGAGTTAAGGAAAAGCTCTCCTTTGTGGAAGCCCGTAAGCGATTTCAATCTCTCCAGACCACAGTACCTAAGGCCGGTACGTACAACGCAGTAACTTCTTCAGCGGCCAAGAAGCGCGACAGTAGTACGCAGACCTGTGACCTTGTATTTACACGGGTCCCTAATGAGCCAAGTTATCCGAACCGAACTACCGTGAAGCCCAAGCCGGCAGTGTTTAATGCCCCGGAAATTAAGTTCAGGACCGCTTATACCAGGACTGATTTTATCAAGACGCCCACTCCTGTAGATAAGCAAAAGAGCCTTTCTCCTCCTCGGAGGTCCCGCTCCCACGATGGAAGCAAACCCGCTAGGCGGTTGCCATCACCGCCTATCTCTACATCCAACCGATTCCAGGTGTTGGAATCGGTGGATGCTTCTCAGCGGGAGAGTCCTCCCTCTGAGGAGGTGATGGAGCAGGATGCGCCTGCTCCTGGAAAACCACCTAGTCCCACGCGACTGAAGAATGGACGTTTAATCCGTCCTGGACCGACCAAAAATTAAAATGGAAATGTTTTAACTAATTTTATCTAATTTTAACAATGGCAATCCTTACGTGGAATGTGCGTGGACTCCGCAGTCGAAGACCTGACTTACGGTTATTTTTACGATCGACTGACACTGCGTTTGTGTGTCTCCAAGAGACCAAGCTTCGACCGCAGGATTCTTTAACTATATGCGGTTACTCTTCGGTGAGGTTTGATCTTCCTCCCGCAGATGGCTCTCCCGCTTATGGTGGAGTTATAATTTTAGTCTGCGATGACATGTACGTGTACGTACTTCAGGCTGCTGCAGCCACAGTTCGCTTCTCTGGCCTTAGTTTTTTTATCTGCTCTGTTTATTTACCTCCATCTACCATTGTCGCAATAGATGATCTGGATAATCTTCTGTTTTAGCTACTACCCCCTGTCCTATTTTTGGGGGATTTTAATGCACACCATCCATTATGGGGTTCCAACACGGAGTGTGCAAGGGGTAGCGTGTTGGTAGACTTTTAGACCGTCACCATATGATTCTGCTCAACACTGGTCATCCTACCTTTATTTCTGACAGCAATCATTGTTTTTCTCACTTGGACCTGGCCTTTTGTTCTGCCTCACGTGCTGTACATTTTACTTGGAACGTCATCTCCGATTTATATTCCAGTGACCACTTTCCATGTCAGATACATGTACTCTCTTCAAACGCATATTCTCAGCGCGCACCAAGATGGCTAATTGCAAAGGCGAATTGGCACCTCTTCCAATCCCTGGCCGTATTTTCAGGGTGTGATTTTCCATCCATTGACGCCGTGATCGAAACGGTCATGCTTCATGCCGCAGATCAGGCTATTCCCCGGTCGCCTTGCCACCCCAGACGCTTACCGGTTCCCTGGTGGACCGATGATGCGTTGCGTGCACGCCTGGGTGCTCTCCGAGTTTTTCGTCGCCACCCTACTTCAACGAACATGATTCGCTATAAACAACTGCGCGCCAAATGCCGTCGAGTCATTAAGGATAGCAAAAAGGCATCTTGGATTGCTTTTACATCTTCTTTTTACCACACAACGCCTTCATCTGTAGTTTGGTAAAAGCTACGCCTCGTTGCGGGCAAACCGAGGTTTACGCCTATACCAGGTCTTAGGTTATCAAATCGAGTGCTTACTACTCGGATTGAAGTTGCCAATATTTTAGGACGCACTTTCGCTGATATTTCGAGCTCCGCCAATTACGCTCCTACTTTTCGCACTTTAAAGGAGCAGGTCGAGTCGAAGGGTTTCTGTTTTGCCTCCGACCAGTAGGAGTACTATAATGTCCCCTTTTCCTTCAGGGAATTGGAGCATGCCCTTAAGAACTCTCGATACTGTGCACCAGGGCCAAATGGTATTTATGTTGCTATGTTGCAGCATTTGTCAGCGAAAGGCAAGGCTTTTTTGCTCCAGATTTTTAATTTTATTTGGTGCAATGAAACATTTCCGAGCACTTGGCGAAAGGCCACCGTAATACCAATACCTAAACCTGGAAAGGACCCACAACTTCCTTCCAGTTACCGTCCGATTTCCCTCGCCAGCTGCGTCTCCAAGGTGATGGAACGCATGATTAACGGACGGCTTATGTGGTGGTTAGAGTCGAGGCATATATTAACGAACGCTCAGTGCGGTTTTCGGCGTCATTGTTCCTCAGTCGACCGTCTTGCGTCTCTAACCACCCATATAATGGACGATTTTGTACGGAAGTGCCAAACGATCGCCGTATTTTTCGATCTGGAGAAAGCGTACGATACTTGTTGGAGAAGCGTTATCCTCCGAACGCTTCACGATTAGCATATTTGTGGGTGTATGTCTGTTTTTATTCGGAGTTTATGAAAGACCGGGTTTTTAATGTTCGCGTGGGTTCAGTGTTATTATTTGGTTTTACTCAAGAGAACGGTGTACCTCAGGGCTCGGTGCTTAGTTGGATACTGTTTGCCATTGCTATTAATTCTATAACTGAGTGTTTACCGCCTGGAATGCAATCGTCGTTGTTTGTGAACGATTTTGCCATCTTTCCTCTCGGAAAACTTGTGTGTTGGAACGCCGCCTCCAATGCTGTCTCGACCGCCTTTACGCTTGGAGTGTGAGTCACGGTTTCCGTTTCTCCGCAGAAAAGACCATCTTCATGAACTTCTGGCGCCGTAAGGAGTATCCTTCACCATCTCTCCATCTTGGCCCAGACGCTCTTGCTTTCGCAGACGAAGTTCGGTTCCTTGGCTTGGTGTTTGATAGAAAAGTATGCTGGTCATCGCATATAGCACAACTCAGAGGCAAGTGTGAACGTTCTCTTTGTATTTTACGTGTTTTAAGTTGCACCTCCTGGGGAGCTGACCGGACTATTCTTTTACGTTTCTACCGCTCTCTCATCCGATCCAAACTGGATTATGGCTGTGTTATTTATGGCTCTGCGCGACCTTCCGTTCTGCGTCACCTTAACCCCATTCATCACCGGGGTATCCGTGTTGCCATTGGAGGATATCCGACCAGTCCTGTGTCAAGTTTAAGTGCGCAGTCTGGAGAACCTCCGTTGTTTTACCATAGGGATCTTTTATTTTCCGTATGTGGTTGTCGACTAGCTGCGCAACCTCGACATCCCACGAATGAGTCGTTTTTTAGTGTGCCTCTCGCTCCTTTTTACGCTGCTCGGTCTTTTACTCCTAGGCCTGCTGGCCTTCGTTTTCGGGCGCTGTTACGGACTTTGGACGTGGAGTTGCCTGCTTTTTTCTTACCCGGGGAAACATTTTCTTCCCCTTGACTCTTAGCAGAGGCCCACGTTCATCCTGGGCTTACGTCCTGTCCAAAATCTTCGACTGCAGCACCTCTAATTCGTCGTCGTTTTAGCGAGATCGTATCTTCTTTCAATGGCTGGAATTTTATACATACCGACGGCTCAAAATCTGACACGGGAGTAGGATGTGCCTTTGTTTTTAATGGAGTTAGTTTTACTTTAGGTTTTAACGTTGCGATGTCTATTTTTATGGCGAAGTTTTACGCTATTTATCGGGCGATTTTATTTTATTTCTGACCTGGGGCTGGGGAACAGCGTTATTTGTTCTGACTCTTTGGGTGCCATTTTAACTTTTAGAAATCTGTACAACCACTCTTGTACAGAAAATCCAGGATGAAGTGTTAACTCTTTTTGACGCTGGCGTCAGGGTGACACTACTATGGGTACCTGGCTATGTGGGACTCCCAGGTAATGAGGCCGCAGATTTCGCAGCTAAATCCGCCTTTTAGACCCTGCTGAGTACGATCAATGTTTTTATTTTGGGGATTTTAAACACTCTTTACGGCGAGGCATTCTCTCGCGCTGGTGTGATGAGTGGGATTTAATACCCGCCAATAATCTTCGGGAGTGTAAATCCGCCCCTTTTCAACTGGTCGACTTCTTCTCGCGCAGTTCGTCGCAAAGAAGTAATTTTAGCTCGTCTGAGAATTGGGCATTGCCGTTTTAGTCACTGTCACCTTTTTAATGGTCAACCAGTTCCAGCTTGCCCTCACTGTGACCATCCCTTTACAGTTCGTCACATTTTACTTGAATGCCATCATCTGGCAGCTTTTAGACTTTCCTTAGTTTTGCCCTCCTGCATTGCGGCGTTACTTGCTGATGATGTGGTTGCTGTGGAGCGAGTGCTCCGTTTTATCCCTGTATGTGGTTTTTGGAGCAAGGTGTGAGACTATCATTTTACTCATGACGGAAATTTTAGACTATTTTAAGACTGATGTTATTTCAGCTTTTGCTGTATCGTTTTAGTACCAGTAATTAATGGTTGTGTTACTTATAGCCCTTGTTATTTGTTTTGGGGGTTTTATTCTTGCCATTTTAGCCTTTTATAAGATTGCTGTGTTTTCCGCTCTTGCGGCTATGTTTTAGTACCAGTCTTTTGTTTGTTGCCCATTTTATCTTTGTTATTTGTTTTGGGGGAATTTATTCCTATTTTAAACCATTATAAGACTGTTGTGCTCTCAGCTCTTGCAGTTGTGTTTTTTGTGCAAACCTTGTTTGTTTGAAGACGATAAACCCTTGTTGTTTGTTAAGGGGTTTTATTTAGTTGCATTAAGTGCTACTGCCACTTATGTTAAGCACTAATTTTGTGCTGACTAATTATTTATTTTTTAATCCTGGCGCATTTTTAGTGTGTTTTGGCGTAATGACCATAGCAGTTTTGCGCCCCTTAAGCTATAATCATCACATCACCAGGCTTTACCTGCCATAAAAGAACACGGGGTCCAAATAACCGGAATTCAACCATTTTACCCGCAACACTTCCACGATATTCACGACAATTACTGTTAAACTGAACTGTCAACTAAGAACACTTACTTAAGGGAGCGCAGTGAGGTGGGCCGGCTTTATGTGGGACATCCTGTATAGTCTGCCCGTACAAATTTCAAGCTTTCGGCATTAGTTTCCAAAGAACCACTAACTTTAGTGCTGAATGAAATTCCTTTCGAAATGACACCGCACAATAACGGACGGAAACTGTGGAAATCTTTGACGCAGTCAGCATGGTACTGCCGTCAAGTAAAGGCGGACCCTTACAGAGCTATTATTTTTTTTTTTTAATTTTACTTCATCATAAAATAAATAAATTATTAATAACCTTTTACACAGGACTCCAACATTCGATCTTTGAAAGTACGGTCTGTCGCCTTATCCATAAGTAGATAGGCTGATCGAAGATGTTAAAGCGTTTTATGTCACTAAATCGTGAAAACGCTGATGATGAAACATTGTAAATTGCTTTCTCCTCGCTCGTAAAGCACGTTTGAAGACACTGTAAGGCTAATGTTTACCTCACTTGCTTTAACAGCATCTAGTTTCAACTTCTTTATCACAAAATAAATCTGTTATTTTTCTTCTTGAATCAGAACCCATATCTTGTCTGGACCTCTCTATAATGCTTGAAATTACTGTGGTATTGCTCATTAACATTCGGTATAGTCCATACAAGGAAATACAATGTGTTCTATGTATCAGCAGTTATTGAAAATTTCTAAGTAAAATTTGTTTTAATATTTGAACGTAAATATAACGAACTTTAGTTAACAACTGCCTCACCCTTTTTCTTTGGCAGGCATTTCTGTAAGGATGTCCCATTATACCTATGAAGATCCCAGAGTTTATGGAGATAGGTCCTTTTAGAAATGAAGGTGGAAATGCTTTTAGTGGCAAATATTTAGAGCTTAAGGACTTCTCTATTGGAATCATGGAATTTCAGACATATATTACATACACATAATTATTTGCAATGTTGCAAATAAAGGAAAACCCGATATTTATATACCAATTTGTGTCGTTAACTAATTATATTCCTTCTCTCTTATTATAACTTTAGAAAGTTTGAAATACCAAATGAAAAGTGCGCTGATGTGCTCTACTAATAAAGGAAAAACGCTACTAACAAAAGCGGAGAAAGCGGAAAAAGGAGAATAAAGCAGAAAGACAGATACTTTTCTGCTTTTGTACAAGAAGCAATTTAAAGTTTCTTCCCTTTCTGAATCTCGGGTTAAAAAAAAAAAAAAAGAAGGGAGATAGAAGTGAAAATAATGTAACAGTTCAATTCTCTTGTAAAGTGTTAAATATGGAAATGAGATTTCCTCCATGCCCTCTTCCACAGCCCCAAACCCCTACAGCTGTTATTGTATAACGCTGTTAATGGATGGTAGAGATTATACCGCGGATAATTTCTAGGTGTTACATAATTAGGATTGCAAAGCAATCATATGTTGCGTTTCTCAGCATATCCTTGCAAACGCACTGTAGGAATTCTGGCTTGATTAGCAAGTTCATTCTGTATGCTACAATATTGAAATAATCAATTTTTTTTTTTTGTATTACCAGTTACGGAATACGTTACAAACATGCAGGTAAAGCCCTACTTAGATATGCTGTAAACTGTCTAGCACGTAGTTTCACTTGTTAACATTTTAATGTGTATTAACTTTTGCAAGGGAAGTATACAATTTAGGAACTTTAAAACTTTAATGAAAATAACATGATTTGCATTTCTGTAAATATTAAATAGTTAACAAATAGCTGTCTTCCTTTATAATAAGCGTGCAGTTTTCTAGCATTTTGTGGTGAAATAACTAAAGAAATTATCGCTTAAAAGAAATTACATTGTTTGAAAATTGGAACATAAATACACCATTATTAAAATAAGCACATTTTAGATAAACGCTCGTTATACCTAACGAACCTTTAAGGAAAAGCTATGAACACTGGATGTGAGAAATAAAGAGTAAAAATTAAATTAAAAAATAAGGCATCGAAATTGTAGCAAAAGGACCTTTTCCAAATGTTACTGTGTCCTCAACATATAGATAACTTTCTCTTATTAAAAAATACAAATTACTCTAGAATGCACAAGAAAAACATTAACTAAAAAATAAAGCCTAAAAATTAGTTTATTTTCTTTATAAAGGAAACAATAATTCTAAAATAGCTTTTAAACATATGATCTCACTAAATTTCTGTATAGTAATATATATTCCTCACAGTTATTATTATTATTATTATTATTATTATTATTATTATTACGTTCCAAATATATATATATATATATATATATATATATATATATATAATTTCTCTTGCTTAATAGGATCTGTTTAGATTCTGAATAGAAATACAATAAATTCTCTATTAATGTTTAACTCATTCAAGTTAATGTAATAAGATTAATAAATTGTCCTTAATAGCATACATTATTCAGAATGAAATTTTTGCATGATCATTATTCAGGTACGTCCAATTATTTATAAACGTTGGCACTTTTCTGCTGTTAGCAATAAGTTGTTTTTGTCGTACCAATATCATAGTTCACCCACAATTGACATTCCATGAAAGAACGTCAAAGAATAGGATAAAAACGAACAAACAAGCACAGCGTTATATTTTGGAATTGATCAATCAAATTCTTAATAATTAGAATGGTATTATTTTAATAATGAATATATGTTCCACCATGATATATTTTATTCTGTGGGAACAGTGTTGCCTTAGAACGTGCCCGCTTTGTTCCGAAGTAATTATTCATTGCTTATATTTTAATCATCGCTTTGACTGGATTGGTCTTAATCAATATTATTCATCATATAAAATATTACGTAAATTAAGTTTACTCTTTTCTGGCTGGATGTACTTCGCTTTATTTTATTATCAATTAATTTTATATTACTTTTTATATTATTATGTGGCAGGCAATCGCAGTAAAAACATGAGCTATAACGGCACTTGCCTTCATGACTAAGGACAAGGACAACTGAAAAAAATGTTATTAATTAACTAAGAAAATTAAATTAGATTAACATCTAATCGCTGTACGTAAAAATCGGACATGGATCTCCTGAATAAAGTCTCTGGCCTTACCCCTGAGCTAATTCGCATGGTTCATCTTCTGTATATGACATGACTTTAATATTATTAACGTAAAGTAAATGACAGCCTAAAATGAAAGGTGCCAATCTGAATATTCTAAGTTTTTAGAGATTACTTGTAGGTTTTTTTTTAACTCTGAATCTAAAATATGATTCCTCATGAAGTAAAATAATCTTACAAAAAATCATAATAGATGTGTGAAGTAACTATGTGGAAATTTCATCTCACCAAACACTACGAGGACATTGCTATAAATAATCATCATACTTTTATTACAAATATACCTTTCCGCTCTAAAATTGAACTTTATAATATTTTGTTAGCTTAATAAGTAATGTACACTTGGTATACTTTCATTGTTGTCACTTCCGGTACCCACCTGTGAGAGGTGTGCAAGTTGGGACATGTTAGTTTCGCCTGCAGCAAAACGAAGGTGACGCGAGACGAACAATATGCTTCTCTGAAATTCTGCTTTCGTCTCAACAAATCTTCAACTAAGTCCTTTATAATGTTACAGAAGTGTTATGGAGAGTTTGTTGTTCCCAATAGCACAGCTCAAATATAGTTTAAATGTTTAAAGAGAGGGGTAATACATTTCAAAGGAAGGTGGGTGTCAATTTTTTTTTTTTTTTTTTGAGTAGTGTTTAACGCCCGTTTTTACTACTGAGGCACCACAGGCGGTGGACACTGATGACACATGAGATGAAATGAAAAATTGGGAAAGGATATTTTTTGTTAAGGAAGGAAGCGTTCCAGTCCTAAGTTTAGGTACCTCCCCGGCATTTGCCAGTTATGAAGACTGAGGAAAACCTGGAAAAAACCCCAGTCAGGGAGGACGGTCCTGGCGGGATTCGAACCGCAGACCTCCCGCTCACGAGTCCGTGCCTTAACGACCTCGGCCACCAGTGGCGGTATGTGGGTGTCAATGTGGGATAGGATCTATGATTAACATTAAGAATACTTTCAGGTATTCTGAAAATTTCACTGGGTGCCACCCATGCTTGGTAACCGAAAAGTTGCACACGAGACGTGTTTGTACACACAGGTTTCCAAGACTGCTGATTCCCGAACAAAATGACGTTCACGCGCAGATTTGCATGCAGTTGAAGATGGAGTTACAATAAAGTGGGGAGTTTCTTTCAAAGATAAACAACAAAACCCTATGTGGTCACACACACGACAAGTTTAAAAAGTTGTTGCTTCTGCTAGGAAAGTTATGGTCATCTCATGTTTCAATATTCAAGAAATGGTTTCCAGCATGTCATACCTGCACATACAACTGTCACTTGGCAATACTACAGAGATGTCCTGAAATCTCTGCAAGGCCATATCACAAGCAAAAGGCCAAGCTTTCGTGCAACAGGCTGAATGCTGCACCACGATAATGCATGGGCGCACATTGTTACTGAACATCTCACAGAAATGAACGTGAAGTGTGTC
This sequence comes from Metallyticus violacea, assembly GCA_030762175.1. Classification (NCBI taxonomy): domain Eukaryota; kingdom Metazoa; phylum Arthropoda; class Insecta; order Mantodea; family Metallyticidae; genus Metallyticus; species Metallyticus violacea. The sequence continues at coordinate 64,392,589 of CM060842.1, forward strand.
CGTCATATATCATAGTCCACATTTAGCGTTTCCCATCCCCCAAATTGAAGAAACACCTTCGCGAAAGACCACAAAGACTGCGGAAACGATTCAGAAAGACTGTCAAAAAAACGTTTCCAGCATGTCTTTGAAGACTGGCAGAAACGCTAGGGATCCAACGTGGACTGCTTTTAAAAAACCTCAAAATTATGAGAATGAGTAATGGCATGTTGTTAAATTATTATGAACATTTTTTATTGAAATGCCTTCGTAGCCATTTAAATTTCATTTTTTCCTTTTCATCATTAAGATGCTTTTCATGCTGTATTCTTAAAATCATTTATGAAGCTGTAAAGAAGTTTCTCTCTCCTCTCATTCTTTCTGGTTGGCCTAGGAAATGGGAAGATGCGCTCTTTTCTTTTCTTTTTGAGTGAGGCATTTATTAAACCGCCTTGTTCCTAATTTATAACGCGAGGCTGTTGGTTGCAGCTCCTGAAACCACTGGAAGTTGAGAGCTGTGCACAGCCTTTTATCGATTCTTTCACCCCTCCTCTCGCCGAACTCCAATTGTTCCAATCATTAGCAATGCTAAACGTTTCGGAACACCTACTATCCCTCCCTTTCCCCGCCCTATCAATCTGTTGTGCCATATGCAGGTTCATTCCAAAGCGCTCCAGGAATCGTGTTTTCTATCTAAAATGTTGTTAGTAATACATCACGGGTAAGTGATATTAAGTCACGTAAGTGGATAATTGCTCATGAAATTCAGATGAGATGACATATAGAAGCTCCTGGTCGATTTGGTTCAGCACTCTCTCATTATTTCTCCACACTGCATGCATATTTCGCAAGTTATTCAGTTGCAAATGAAATAAAAATGGTTCAAATGTTAATCTCATGTCGGAATACTCTACGAGAGAATTATTACTGCAATATGCGACCGTAGCATAAACACTTTATATCCATTCACAGAATGAGTTAAAGGCCACAGCTCATGGGTATTTTCTCTTCTTTTGGACCATCTTTTAAAATTCCTTTATGCTAAACTGGATATGAGATGATCTGAGTGAATTATTACAGGAAACAACATGCCAATCACCCCGAATTTTGCCAAAATCGTTTTTGTTTTGTTGCATAAACGGAAAACTTTGCACCAGTAATATATTTCCTTTTCAGTCACTTTAATTACATTTGGGGGGGGGGGAGAATCAATTTATTAAAAATTAATGCCGATGTTACAGTGAAGGGTCAAGGAACCATCCCCACATCCAAAATCGAAAAGAAGAGTAAAATATTTCCCCTCCATTCCCAAAATATTTGAATTTTGTTTATATACATGTCTTCGCATTTAAGCACTGAAAATATGAAAGTAAAAATGTTATCCAAAGTTGATTAATTTTCACCCAATTTAAAACACTGCAGTGAGCTTTGCTTCATTAAAGTGAACCTGCCTGAAGAGTATTAGCTTAGAATGCATATCCATAGGAACTGTTGAATGAACATTATACATAAAAGGGAATGAACTGTTTATGCAATAAAACTACCTGTCATTGCTCTTGTTCATCTGTAGCAATAACGCGCACCTCAAAGCTGAAGAAGTGATTGAAAATGATGTTAATATTTTATGTGGATTTCGTTTTTAATAGTGATTATTTTTTAATTTTTGTAAATTAAATTAAACTGATGTAGATAGTTAAATATTTCAGACATCATTATTTAGTCTCCAAAACAAAATCCTATCAATTTACTGGTTGATCAAATTTATTCCAACTTTATTGCGTCATTTAAATGCGTGACGTCACTGTAGCGTAGCGAATTTCTTCCGGTATGACCAGTTGATCTAGTTCTGGGAATTAGCTGTGGAGGGTGGGAGCACGCCTAGGAAAGGGAAAGAGTCGGTTTGATCACAAAATGTTATTTTCTAAGTTCCAGAGAATCGTACTCTCAAAACCGATACCCTTCAAAGGAAATATGTGTAGTATAATAGAATCGAGGAAAAGTTGCGCCCTTAACGGAGAAAAGATATATAATATACTTTTTTCACAATCTTAGATTTGCAAATGTTGTATACTTTTTTAATATTCTTGTATTGAAATTAATATATTAATTATTTCTAAAGGATTTTGTATTGTTTTCAGCATAGTTTGTTGCAGTATCGCCATTTTAGTTCATGTAACTATTATATATTCAAAGTATTATTACTTTGGCAATAATATTAATGAAGGTTGGGGCTGCTACATTATTACGACTAAGATAGTTTAAAGCGATGTTTCTGACATGTGTTTAATTTTCAAGTACTATTAAGAACAATGAATTTTGTAGCAAGAGTTTATCTATTGTAAATTGAGCTTTGAGGGTCTATCAACATTAGCGCTACCTACGCAATTAATCCACTAAGTTTATTCAAATTTTGTATTTATATTCAAGAATACTATTAAATGTATTTAAGCTTTAGTATAATTTGAATATACAATACACGAGAATATTTTTATGTTATTTATAGATTTCTTGTAGAATCATTTTCAATATATGATTCACTCCAGTTACATCAGGTCTATAATCTTAGACATAAATTCTTCTGACCACTCTTTTCTATTCATTTCACAACGATAAACATTTTAAACTAAAATAATGAAATAACATTTTTAATTCACAACTGTATCATTGTAATATGTCCCGACTTAGTTGCTTTATTGGTTTATTTTTTAAATATTAGTCAATTTGTGCAGCAGCCTCTAAAGTTCTGTCATTTACCGACAATGCGGATAAAGTTACACTCGTTTTAACAAATGTTTACTTTTGGATGTAACACAATTTATATGTGTAGTGTTTCAACTGAAAACCTGCTACTGTTTCTAAAGTTAAGCCAACTTTTTCTCAACAAATATCTCATTTACTTCCTGGTTTACAAGTTGAGCTGGAATAAAGTTTACCTTGAACTATAGAAATTCCACCCTTCCACTCGAAGACGAATTTTAAGGTAACATTAAAATATAAGCACACCGCGGTTGAAAACTTTTCGATACCAGGGTGTGATAATTATAAATACACATTTATTGCTATCTTAACTATTTTAATAAAGAGTATTTCCAAAGTGTGATAATTATAAATGCACATTACTTGTTATCTTAACTATTTTATTAAAGAGTATTTTCAGTGTATTCATACAACGTGTTGAATGACATTTACAGAGTTACAGTGCAGAGTTAGAGAGCCTATAATATTTATTATTTAAGATACCCATAACAATTAAAGCAATTTTTATTAAATACATTGCTGGCCATTAAAATTGCAATGCATTAAACTGCCCCACGTTTTCTCACAAGGAATGAATATGATTCCTCGAAAATACGATAGCAACGCCATCAGATGTTTGAAATTGGTTAAGGAGGAATTGTGGCGTACTGAGAGTGCGGGATGTCATTTGGAGAAATTGGTGTTCATGTTGAATGAAATGTGTCCACAGTGAAAGGGATAGATATGTCAGTGGAACGAGGTAAGATGAACACCCAAACGTGAAGGACACCAATTGTCCCATCACAACCGAACGAGAATATATACATAATTTCTTCATGGCTATTATGAACCCGAACATGCGTTGCAATTTAATGACTGACGTGTATTTGGCTTACTTGCTGCATTGAGCAATTAAAAAGTACCATATCCCTATTATTGAGCTGCAATATCTATTGCAGCAGTTTCATACATAGACATGAAAATAGTTCATGGAGACACTTGTTTTAGGATCGTCAAAAATAATTTAAAACTCTAATAATTTAGTTCAGCTAGAGAAAAAGTTAGTCATAGTATGTTATTCCCCAAGTTTCACTTAGCAGTACTAGCGTGTCAACTTCGTTTCACCGGGAAAAAACATGGGATTAAAGCTTATGCTAATTCTCATTTTGCATTTGTTTTCCCTAAAGCATGTTTCTTTTAGTGCTTAGAAATGGATTTGTCTTTAAGAAACGTGAAATGAAAAAGGAATGGAATTAGCAGAGACGTGTTTACAAGAGCAACATTTGTGATGACAGAGCTTCGTGCCGCAGGTGGTTTGGCGCTAGGCGTCCATCTTGCCTGTCTAATTATCTTGAGCGATCTTTCCCTGTAATCGCTTCCATATCCTTCCTCTTCTTCTCACTGTTTCTCGTCTCCTGCCATCTATAATAAATGTGTTGCCGCCTCTTTGTTGATACTGCTTTGCCAAGAAACTGCTATTGCCGTTGCGGATTAAGCTATGTAAAACTTTACCTACTGATATTAAAGAAATATATGTTTTCTGTGTTTTATAAGTACTAAGCATCAAATGTTAATTAGTGTCCAACATACTCTTGAAGATAATAGGAGAGTTCAACTGCTTAGATGTTTTATAGTTATTTTTGTAATTAAAAATAGTTTCAATGGAAAATGTTATTTAATATTCAATATATGCTTTTACATTTATTATCATATCCATTTATGTTACCTGTTTTCTTAGTACTTTGGAGCTATTATTTGAGTTATGGGTAGTCTGATCGGGACTGCTTACTATAGCACCGGCAACTGAAATTAGTCGCCGCACTAAAGTTAACCTTTTTATTGTAATGTTGAAATTGTACTGAAAGCATAAACTAGTACTGTGTTTAATAATAATAATAATAATAATAATAATAATAATAGTAATAATAATAAGAACTAACCTGTGTTATAAGAGATGCTGTAAAAGGATGCCCCTCAACGGCTGCACATTGCCCACATCTGCATAGCATATTCCTGTATTTCATTAAATATTTGTTCTTAAGTTCATGGCAGTTTGGAACACGATTCTTGTTATTTAGGGATCCTGTCTCTCGTAACCTTTTAACAAATTTGTGAACAGATTCTTTACCTGAAATACAATTGTCCGGATAGTTTCTTGCGAATCGTCTTATACTTCCCTTCAAGAGTTCGTGTTCAAATATGTTTGGTACATAAAACTTGTACTTCATTTACTATATTTATGTTGTGGCATAATTAACGAAGGTCAATTAGTACACAATTTACTCACGATGGAAGCATCCAGTTATATATGAACACTGAGGAAGCTTACTTCAAAATAAAAACTGCTACCTGCACATGCATTATGACTGCCTTGACGGTTGGCTCTGCCGGATCTTAACTTAATAACAACACTTATTATTAAACTAGATTTAAGTGATATTTTTAGAATGTTTTTTTTTATTGATTTATTTATTTATGGACGCTCTTTAACGGCTGTGGTCATCACCGTCCCATTCAACTCAGGGCGTGAAACGGCCAACAAATTTTTGCTCAGAGGCCTCTCTTTCAGGCTTGAGGTTCTTTTTCGTGCCGTAAATGTACACACGGGACCCACGGCTATACTTCCCTACCGAAGGAAGCCATACTTAGGATTTTTACGCCCCGAAAAAATCCATCGGTCCTGGCCGGGTTCGAACCCGCGATCTTGGGTTTAGGAGGCAAGTATGGTAACCACTACACCACCAGGACCGACTTTTTTAGAATGTGTAGCATACATTTGACATTTCATATATATTATTATTATTATTATTATTATTATTATTATTATTATTATTATAACACAGCTGTGTGCATGGTATATTTCAGGATATATTAATACCACTTTTAAATACTTTTTTTTATAAAATAGATAGAATTTTGTAGTAAACGTTAAAAAAATTGTTCAATCACGATGAATTGGATCTCCACCACGTGAAGGAAAAAGAAAATACTCTTTTCTTCCGCTGAATGCATGTGAATCCTTATTACAATACTAATTACTTGTACATTCATTGTGATTCATTAATGCAGTTTGTCCACGTTTTCAAATTGCTCTTTATCTTACTTATATTACGATATTTAGATACTACGTCTAAATCTTGAAAGATTATCATATTGCAAATATTTAGCGAAACTGTGAACAAAGCTCTTAAATAAATGCTACGTATTCCAAATTATGAAAGTTTAATCTAGATTTTGTTCATCGTGCTTCTGGGATTAGTAAAAATTAAGCTTTATAAAAATTAAGAGAAAACATTAATGTCATATTTCTAATGTAATACTGAGAAGATTTCTTTAAAAATAGCCTATAGTATTTTCTCCATTTAAATATATACTTTAGTTGACAGCTTGCCAGCCTATTTAAAATAAACCTACTTTTTAAAATAACATATCAATGTAGATACTGAGGGGAAAGTTTGAAACCAATGTCGATCACGTTATAGGTTTCTTTCCATCACCTCGTCAACCCCATTTTAACATTTAATGACAGTGTTATCTTATGAAATTTAAAATTTGAAAAGGATTTAAATTGTTATCACGTCTTTTGTTTTTATCGCTGCTTGGCAATCTGAATTGTGGTTATTTTATGTAATTGCTTAAATAAAACTACAAAAAAAGTAATAAACCTGAGCATTTATTGTAAAAGTTACATTTAAGTAATGGGTTAGGTTTATAAACCTATAATATTACTCCAAAATATTTTTATCCTACAACTAGCAGATGTAATTTCTATTCTGTCTAAATTCAAGCATTTATCCCCTTTATGATTTAATAAGTATCATAAGTAGGAATGCTATTTGAAATTTCTAAATGATGGTGTGTGGAGGGGGGAAACCTAAAATGTGATCTGCATTGTTTTTAAACTTCTCCTCGGTTTCTAAATTTACGTTTTTTTTTAAATTCAAACTGGTAAGTTTTGAAATGAAAGTACTCTATGTAATACTCAGCTTAAAATAAATTTGTCCATGCTTTCATTAACTCTGAATATTAACTAAATTTTCGGATTTTCTCTGCCCTTCATTGCAAAAAACTGCTCATGAGAAGCAGCATTTATTTAGTCAGTGTATTGCAAATATTTTAGTCTCATGAGCCAGATTTTTTTCCAAGAATTATCTTAAAATGATTATTATTATTATTATTATTATTATTATTATTGTTGTTGTTGTTGTTGTTGTTGTTGTTGTTGTTGTTACGTTAAACTTCAAAATACATTCACAAAGTTACAATATATTAGTTTGATTTATTTGTTGGAAACAATGGACTTATGATTAATGCACAACAAGCCAACTGTAACACGATCACCACTCTTTGCTAGTTCACGATTGAAACGTAAAGAGCCAAATACATACAAATGAAGAATAAGGAGAAGAATAAATTCGAAATAGGTGTAAACTCTAGTCCCGCTATAAAGTGTCATCTTTTCGTTTTTGCGGGGCTTCACCTTGGTGCTGAAGTGACCTTGCACTGGGCTTAATTTGTTGTTCATGGAATACAAAGCTCCACAGTTTTCTTGGGATCTGAAACAACGCAGCCAGAAGAGAGAAGATTGGGATTTGATTTGAATCCATCTCGCTCACTTCAACTAAGTACCTAGTTACAAGATTTGATTATAAATTTATTTTGTAAATGTTTAAGGAATGTAACGAACTACTTCGAGGCCAGAAAACAGAATCCCGAGACCCGCTTATTGCGCCATACTGACTTAAACTCAAGCTGTATTTTTAAGTGGTATCTATAACATAGGGTAAATACATTTGATATATATATATATATATATATATATATATATATATATAATTTTAATCACATGCCACTGTTATCTCTCATTGGTGTTTATATTAATTTAATTCAGGTTAATGCTTTACTTTCTCTTAAAATTGTCAATACGATGGTAAAAAAATAAAGGAGAAGCTAAGGTTAGAAGGTGGATATTTACAGTAACCGTATTTCGCCTTTGATTCTCAAAATAAGATCTGAAAATACTCTCTTCACACATTCTTTGCTACTGAAAAAATGTGCATCAAGAACGATAATATGTTCTACAAAACTCCATGCGAATAATTATGCATAATTAAGGGAAATATCTACCATTCATCCACATACTCTTAACAGCGAGCTATAGAAAATCGATAACCTATGTAGATTTTCTAGATGGTTCCCTAACTCCTTTTGCATAAACATTTCTCATTATTTATCTACTGAGGTAGAATTCATTGGAGAATTTCTTGGCTCAACGTTCCGCAGTTGAGTAGAGTTAATTAGATATTGGAAGTGTCAACGTAAGAAGCCCCTTCATCTTCTTTGAAAACACTTTGCGTTCTTGTAGAGAGAGAGAGAGCTCTCATATAAATATTTTTCTCCTATACCGTTTCATATTACACTTTTTGTTATTCGTTTCATATTTTGAGAAAAATAAAAAAATATTATTCATACCAGATAATTAGGATAAGCGACCAGAGTTGTGGGCAAGTCTAAATCTAAAATAACAACTGAACATGCAAAAAATCTCGCAGGGGAGTTCAGCCAGCACATCTCTGAATTGATTTGGTGGCATGTTCCACGAGCGAAGGAAAGAACGAGATGCCGGTATCTAGCAAACCTTTTGTGTTAATGAGCGGCTTCCGCTGAGAAGTTGCACGCAGGACGGAGAGGGGCTGTATGGAGGATGGGCTCGATAATCAAGCGCTGCTGGAGGGTGAGGTGGGGAGAGCTTTCAATTAGGAACACAGTCGGCTCATCCCTTGTCGAGCTAGTGTACAGGTTTGTCAAGTCATGACGTTGCTGCGACAGATACAGATAGGCTGCCGAAAGTTGCGCCGGGAACCGTTTGATATGAGGCAGGATGCATTTTGAATGACAAGCTTTCCCTTGTTCCAGCAGTGGGAGTGAGAGAGAGAATCTAAGCATGTGTGAAATGTAACAATGCTACTGGAAACAATTACCATGAATCCAAAATGGAAGTTTGTCGCTATCTGAAACAAGCACATTACGGTGTTAAAACAGAGGACCTTGAACTGCTGTCTTCCTACACACTTAGGAATAATTTGAAAGGAAGTTTTGTAATCTCATTACATAATTACTATTTATGTTAGGCTAGGTATGTAAATGTTAACTGATTAAAAGCACTTTTCTCCGCACTGAATCTACTCTATAATAGCATTTTAGATACTCTCTTATCAATACTATAATATATCAGCCATTTAATATATTTTTTTTTTTCCGCTTTCGAAGCAACTTAGAAGTTAAAATTCATCGTCTTTTCCTATTTCGAGGACCATGTTTGATGGTATAGGTTCATAAACTTAAAAATTTTGCCTCTCATCTCATGCTGCACTTTAATTTGATTTATTTATTTATCAGACATATAACTATTATATTTTCAATTTTTTTGGCACTCAGAATTCAGAATTCTTTTTAGTTAATTTCTCCATTTATACATATAAATACATGGTGATCAAATTTATTAGCTTTTAACGCTGTAAGTTTGAAGGATGACATAATTGATATCAACACTTTGCCTTAAAGAGTATCGGTTTCGAGAGTACGATACTGGCAACCTAGGAGTACGGCCTGTAGCATTAAGCACTATTAAAAAATCTAGGAGTGGTTAGAGAACCAACACGACGATCTTTTCCTTTCTCTCTTGTTTAGATGCACCGCTACCCCCAATGTGAATTCTCAGAAATAGATGAACTGGTTATACTGGTATCAGCTTGCTTCGCAATAGTGACGTCATTAATTTCAAATGACTCGCGATCAAGTCCAAATAAATTTAATCACCCAGTAATATATATATATATATATATAATGAAAATTAAAAATAAAAAAACTCTTAGAACAAAGTAGCTAAAATAACAAGAACTAGAGAAGTAGAAGTAGAGAAAAAATGGAAAATAAAAAATAAAATAAAAATAAAATAACTCTTAGAACAAAGTAACTAAAATAACTAGAACTAGGGAAACAGAAGTAGACAAAACACAGAAATAGTCACACAAATGTCGCTAAATTTCGAACCACTTGAGTTCTTCTTCAAAGGCAGAAGACATGTAATATATATACATGTAATATATATACATAAGTTTATATATATATAAACTTTATTGCAGTGTTATTTTTACATTTGTATGCAGAATCGTTTCATAAAATTTATTTTTTGTAATTTCTGTTTTTTGATTAATATAATGTGGCTGCTTCAGATTATGTTTGAGCTGTTTGTTAACAGAGGAATGAAGGAGAATAAATAAATTAATTACTTTTTGTTTAATTTAAAATGCGAATACATTTAGTATTGTAGGAAATGTTGACAATTTTTTTCTCTCTCTCTTCTAATGTACTAGATACAACAAATTGTCATGTACCTACATAAAAATAAATGTATTAATGCCTTATAAAACATTTTAATTTTCTCTGTAGGAATTTTATACCCCATGTAATTAAAATAACTTCTAAAACGTTTCCTTCAGTGATAACTTTTGCTGTGTTTACAGCCCTTTACAATGATTTAGTTTATTTATTAATATTTTCAGGTTGTGAATTGTAGCTATTTATTTAACTTAAATGTGATTTTTCTTGGTTATTTCTATGTTTGACATTGGAATGTAACAATGAAGAAAGAGCGTCTGAAGTTATATTAATAGGAGTATGGCTATTGTTAGTCACTTGATAAACTATTCCATTATTGCAGTTACTGATAAATTGACAAATCAGTTGTCACATAGAAGCAGGTTTTTATTTCTGACTGATTTTGGGTTTTTCAAATACCCTCCGTGAAGAGTGATTACTTGCTTCCCTTGTCCATTGACTGATAGTCACCTCCTTAACGGGCCAGCCCTTCTGCATCACTTTTGTGGCCAAGTTTCCTCACTTGTCCTCTTCATTTTCACTTTTGTTTAATCCTGCTACGTCTGCGGTGTCAGTTGATTCTTTTAATTTAAAATTAGGTAGTCTGACGTAGAAGTATCTCATTCTAGAGGCTTTAAACAACAATATGATTTAATACAGGGCCATTAATATATACAGCAGCCGCAGAAAGATGAACAGCTCCCGGGACACAGGTCGATCATCAGCCCTACTATGGGTCGGAAGCACAAAGGGATTTTGAATCTAACCTTGGAGTGGAAGATGAGTGTTCTCTTTCCATTCGTAAATAAGTCTCATATCGCGAATACGTTGTAACTCACTCGTCTAAGTTCATGAACTAAAAACGTGAATATTTCATGTTTACTAAGCAATAAATTTCAATAATTTACTCTTTGAACCGTATCACTTTCTCGCTAAGTATGAACAGTGTATACCTGTATGGCTTTAACTTTAGTGACTGTTGTATTTCTTGCAGAAAGTGAAGAAATGTTTCTTTGTTGTGCGTTTAGCTACTGATTTTTGTAGCGAAGATCCTAGACTGAATCTGATTTTATTCCAATTGTTCTTCCATTAAACCCTTTCGTTTCTGGAAACAAATTTTCTTCAACACTTTGTCTGTGATTTCAAGTTTATTCGAAAGTCTTGAAGGGGACACTGCATTAAGTTTCAATAAACTTTTTCGAGCACCTCTAGCAGAAGTTTTTTTAAAACACCTTTTAGACAGAAAAGTTCAACTTTTCACACCCAAGTGCCACACCATTTTAAACATCCAGAATTACTCTACTACGACTTACATACACCCCCGTCTCACGCTATGCGTACTTAGACTATCCTAAGATTGCGGGTTACTTTAATATCAACGAGAGCAAGGAAGAATGTGTAACAGGAATACCGACCAATGCAGTAGCATTCTTCCAGGATGCATATGTTGTATTTGCGACAACCATGTACTTTAATGACTCCATATAATCGATAAAGAAAACAGCTCAAGTAAAAAGAAAAGTTACAATAACAAAGTAAAGGAAACAGGATTTATTTGAAGGTGCATGGTTATATATTCAAATAGTTTTTAAGAGAATTAAATGGTAATCAAGTATTTTTCCATTGCTCCATTTAAAGTATTTTTCTTGTAGACAAAAGAAATACCACAAACTTTGTAAATCAGAAATATAACGTTTAAATTGATTTAGAGCAAGATATAAAATTTATGCATCATCTTACATTTAATTGTGTGCTTTTTCTCATCCTTATTGAACTTGATTGGTTAACAGTTAAAATGGATAATTACAATATAAAAATTAATTTAACTGACTACATTATATTTCCAAGCAACTCGTATCTATTAATTAAGCTGTACCATGTATATTAAGGTATTTTTTCATTATTTAACATGAAACCTCTTTTTATTTAAATATAGTGCAGAGAAAAAGAAACATTTAAGAAGTACATGCTACATTTTCAATATATAGGAATGAAGGTGTAATTCTCAACAACGTTTCTTATTTGCGCTCACACATACTATATTATATCTCGTAATCCGTACGAAAAACTCACTTAGAAGTGTTTGTCAATGGCGGATAAATAATAAATGACACTTTTAAGCAATATCTAAATAAAATAGATATACTCGTGTATTATTTAAGAACTGAAAAGGTTCACATATAAATTTAGAAAACCATGAAATTTCAGAGAATAAACAAGCAGTTATAATAAAAATTGATACCATTTACTACATTCTGAATACCCTTTAGACCTAAACTAACTCTCCAGGTTAAATGTTGTTAAAGCAAAGTATGGTGTGATTCGATTGTAACAAGTGTCGTTCTTCTTTATATAGCGGAGGCAAGCTTAAGAAAATGATCATATTTTAGTAAATAAGAACATTTTAAAAATATTATCCAGTAAAATTATTTTGAAAAACAGCTTTGTGCCGTCGCTTTGACTGCATTGTCTTTTTCGAAATATCTCTTAGTTACTGTTTACGTGAAAACTGAACTTTCTGAAGCTTCTTTTTAGCAATAAAAGTTCTTAGGAATGTGTGATAATGAAATAACTGAAATCGGGGCTTTCCTTTGATACTATACCTGAATTTCATGCACTGCATGTAATTTCGAACTTAGATAAATCGAATTGATTCAGTATGTAAAATAAAAATTAGCCGTCGGGGCAAATAAAAATGCGAAATTATGTAAATTATAAACACTCTCTTCGCATTTAAATTCATCCTTAGGACTGTCAGATCTTGAAATCTGCAACGGTTAAAGACTTGCTCTCTTGCTTGCTGAATTGTGCAGATTTAAATGTGCATGATGAAAGTGAAATTTAATTCGGAATGGAAGTTTTCACATGCACAGATACAAACCTTTATCTCCTCCCAGATACGAAGATCGTTCACATAATTTTCTATCTGTGAGTCCCGCAATCTACGTGGTTTCTTCCTTGTTCATATTCGGATATGTGATACACAAACGTATTTTAAATTACCTAACATATAAACACAGTACTCTCGATTACTTAACACAGTGTTTATTAGTAGACTCACAATTAAATGCTTGCAGCAATTAAGGTTACCTACACATTGCTCATATCTACCCTCCTTAAACCCAAATTTGTCGTATGATTGTCGGTCCTGGTATGTAGTGGTAACCATACTTGCCTCCTAAACCCAAGATCGCGGGTTCAAACCCGGCCAGGATCGATGAATTTTTCCGAGCGTAAAAATCCTAAGTATGGCTTCCTTCGGAAGGGAAGTAAAGCCGTTGATCCCATGTTGTACATTTACGGCAAGAAAAAGAATCTGAAGCCTGAAAGAAGAGGCCTCTGAGCAAAATTTGTCGGCCGTTTCACGCCCTGAATTGAATGGGACGCTGATGACCTGAGATGTTAAAGACCGTCCATAAATAAATCAATCAATCAACGTCGCATGTTTGCTGGGTGTCTTTGTTCGCATTAGTACGGAGGATGTCAGTAAACTCTCTTCTGGGTGATGAACCTAGGGGCACTACGTCCACTCAACCACAAGATTGCTGCATTCCTCTTCCTGTAGACGGTCATGCCCAATTCTTTGCAATTCTATTCAGGTTGACCATATTGAATCTACCATTTCATTCTCGATGGGACGGGTGGCCGAGGTCGTTAAGGCGCGGACTCGTGAGCGGAAGGTCTGGGGTTCGATTCCCGCCAGGACCATCTTTCCTGACTGAGGTTTTCTTCAGGTTTTCGTGGAAAAAACCTCAGTTCTCATAAATGGCAAATGCCGGAGAGGTACTCTAAACTTAGGCCTGGAACGTTTCCTTCCTTAAAAAATAAATCCTTTCCCAGTTTATCATTAAGTAAATTTCTTTGTGGCAAAAAAATTGTTAATTGACTACATACACTTTTAGGGAACAGTATAGTTTCAATTATTCCACTTTAACAGGCAACATGAACAGTGCTCTACGTGACACTTTGATTGTTCCTCTGTAGTTTACTTTTAGTTAAGGCGTTATAAAGAACAAACGCTTACTTTCCTACAGAATAAAGCTTTTGTTAGATTAGAGCCAATATATAAGTTAGTCAAAAAATCTTCAAAGTTATACAAAACAAGTACTTTATGAATATTCACTTGTTCCTGGTTCGGGTTGCGCAGTAATGATGAATATAGTTTCATTGGTAGACCACCAGATGGAGTTTTGTGAAAATGGCAGGTAAAACATTTTGTATGCTGAAATTCCGTGGGACTAAGTTCATTCATAATAAAAGCCCATAAGTTCAGGCATTTATTTTGGTTAAAATAGGCAGGCAAAAGGAACTTAACATACTGAAAATAAGCAGTAATGTAATTAAAATAGGAATTTATTAAAATTGGAATTTTTTCACATAATTAAAGTACCTAAGCTTAATTGGGGGGGGGGGGGTAATAAGCAACAACAAGATGTTTTTTCAAGACATCAATTGTCATAGTCGGCCGCTTGTCAGACAGAACACTTTTCATCATGGAAAAAGAACGTTCTACTTCCACTGAAGTGACTGGAGCATATTTAAAAGAAGCTATTTCGGAAGGACTCATAACAGAATATTCTTTTTTCAGGATATCATGGAAATGTTGATCAAGACAAAGTACTTGTGGTTAGTCCTGACGAATGAGCAAAAGAACGCAGTGGTTTCTGGTCTAGTTAATTTTCTGTTTATACGTTTATAGGGGAATCAGGTTAACTTCTCTCTTATTTCAGTATTGAACACGTTATAGGGACGGTTTATTACACAGCTGTGCTGCTCTCATCTTTCTCGATTACAATTGTCATTATATCTATACAGCTGAGAAGTTACCCCAACCACAAATTTCCTAGGATTGTATCTTTCTGATCGATACAAGGTCATTCATCAAGATTATTCAAAATTACAGTATATCTTTCATCCTCTCTATTTCCTGGTATTCATATTCCTGAAGTAGCTGTAATTTTTTTCTCACACTAATGAAGGTTCTGCTATTAGAGAGCTTAAGCGAATGGGTTGAGGAAAACGTTTTTGCCTGCTTGAAAAGGAATAAATGTATAATAAGATTCTCAACAGATATTTTTGTGAGGTGAATATGTCATTTAATTTTTATATCTCTTTACACATCTATATATTGAAATTCTTTATGTGTACATGCGTAAATAATCACAGGAAAAATCCATAACAACCCAAAAATCCAAATACCATCTTCCTACCCGAATACGGAAACGTGTTCTTTTCTATTTAGTTCTTAAATATATCCAACCAGATAGAAAAGACAATTTGCCTAACTTCCAGGTTCTGTTCATAATCATAGTTAAACATTTTTCGAGCAGAAAACGGGAAGAAATCGGGATATATAAAGATTGTGCATGGTATGCGCAATTTAAAGGCCCCGGTTATCTGTGCAAGAGGAAACGTAGGTTTCGTCCGTCATCTGCAGTAGACGTGGGACGTGTGCTACAGTGTAAACCCACCCCCCAAAAAAAGAACTCTACAGTGTACTAAAAAAGAAAAAAATCAACTGTTAAGGTAGGTTGTTAGGGAGGTTGGTGCTAGCTGTGTTGTGGTAGTTTCATGTGTGTATGCATTTACACTATAAAACTCCGGACTAACCTGCATATATATCTGTGCTTTTTATAAGATAAAAATATTTTGGATACAAAGGGATACAGTCCTTTTATTATATTTGAAAAAGATACGGTGAAAACCATTGCTTCATAAATTCTTTCGTAGAATTCTTGAATTATTGATTTTTATGCAACCATGGGTAAAAAAAAAAATAATTTTTACTTTGGCATTCGTATGGAAAAGGTATGGTAAATAAAAGGAATCCACGAAACATGGAAAATTTTGCAGCTAAAGAAACTGCGACTCTGCCTCATATGTATGATAAACAGTGAAAAGTGTTTCGGCGAAGAAAAAAAAAAAAAAGAGGGAGGACAAAACAGGAGAGTTCTGAGAGGAGAATGGAGGTAGTGCAAAACGATATAAATGAGGAGAAAAGACAGAAAGAGCGGGGGACACAGGGAGGCAGGAAATGGAGCGGAAGTGATATAAAATTGTGAGGGAATAAGAAAGATAAACGACAAAGAAGGGAAAGTGGGGATAGATGTGACGATCATTAGCGATGTCTCATTTCTTTTCTTTTGTGGCAAGTTAACACCACCAGCGATTCTTATTCATTTGTCCTCAATTTGATATCCCTTACATCTGAATTTTTCTTCTCTTTGTCCCTTTGCGAGTGTGCTAATAAATATTATCTCCATTCTCATTCCGTTAATGCTACCAGGGATTTACTTGAATTCCATGTGGCGAGTCTTACAATCTTTTGTGAGAGGCAAGTGTGATACACAAACTATTCACCGTAATACATCGTTATCTGTAAAATCGAAGGCCATAGATTCCCCCTCTTGGGGACTTTCCGAACAAAAAATGTCTTCATATTCGAAATCTTTAACTCTAAAACATGGATTTTAATTGAAAAAAGCTTTAGAAATTTCAAAATAGCTATGGGCCTAAGCTAATACATTTTTAGTTCTCACAGACCATTTGGAAACATTTCCTTCCATGTCTTTTTACACACAGTGTTATCTCTAAATATTCAGAAATAGCTTCATCACAGAAAGAACAATACTGCCCTAGATTGTTTTCCTTTACTCGTATCACCTACTTAAGTAGTTGACTATATAGACCCGTTACGTCTTTAACAAATGTTCATCCAACTATCTGTTCTTCTGCCGATCTAAATTCCTCTTTCCAGTTGGTTTGTATTTTAAAATTAGTTTTGGTATCCAATTAACGCCTATTAAATTTATTTAATATGTGTTGGAGAATGAAGAAAATTAAAAAAAGGTAGATAGCTAAACTATTTCAGTATTTAAAAAGGACAAAAAATCGAATGAAAAACTATAGAGTGATAAGCTTATTAAATATACAATATAAAATATATGTAAGGATCATTACCTCCAGATTAAATATTTTATGTAATGTAAAATCAGTCAGTGCCATGGTGGCTTTAGAAGTGGCAGATCATGTAAGGATAATGTATCTTATTAAAAAAAATAGGAAAACGAAGAAAATTTAAAAATTTGAAACACACATGGCGTTTGTTGATCTAGGAAAAAAAACCCTTTGATAGAGTAGACCGCTTATTATTATTATTATTATTATTATTATTATTATTATTATTATTATTATTATGGAAAATATTAAATCAAAAGGATACATAAAATAGAAGTTATAAAAACTTATATATGAATACAAAACTTAAAATAGAAGTAAATGGGAGATAATCAGAAGAAATAAAAACAAATTATGGCCTAAAACAAGTATGTGGTCTCTTTTAAATATTATTTAATATATAGAAGGCATTATTAAAAATGAAAAAAATGGTACAAAGATCATAGAGGTAGGACAGAATAGATCAGTAAATATTTTGCTATTTGCAAATGATATAGTATTAATTTTTGATAAGGAAGATGCACTACAAAAATGAATATAGAAACTGAATAAAATAAATAAAAATACAATATAATAATTTTGGGGACTAAAAGAAAAGTAATGGCGTTCCGAGATAAATACCAATGAGAAAAAAAATTGTGATTGATGAAAAAATTGTAGAACAGCATAACACTTTCAATATTTAGGTTGTGGTGTCATATAAGAAGAAAATCAATTATAAAAATACAAGTTTCAAGCTGTGTGTGTGTGAAACAATTAAAATATTTTGAAGAGAGAAAGAGAAAGAGAGGGAGAGATAAGATACACAATTAAGATTCTACACAGCCATGACCTTATCAGTTATTTTTAATGGAAGTGTGGCTTGGACTTAAAAAAAAAAATAAAATTCAAGCAGCTTAAATTCCCATTTTACGTTCTGTGAAACTTGTACAAAAGAAGATCATATAAGAAAGGAGGATATTAAGAAAAGAATTAGATGTGCAACCAATATTACAAAAATTAGGAAATTATAAATATGAATGAGTAAAACACTTAAGAATAATGACAGAAAATAGAGTACCAAAAACATGTCCACATATAACCCGAAAGGAAGGACATCAATTGGAAAGAAACCAAAAATGTGACATCGGATTAGGTGGGAACTAATTCGTGGGTAGAAGTTTTGGTATCATACTGTAAAGAAGTTCGCTTCTTCGTTTCACAATGATCTAATGTATATATTCTCAATGTTGATCTGTCTTCTTATAGCTTAATTTCTAGTTTGATCAGCTCTTCGCAATTCTGCACATTTCTGCAGTTTGGAGTCTCCTTTCATCTTCTACTTCAAAGAGTCTACACCTCTGTGGGAACCACAATGATCTATATCATTTTATTTTTGTTACTTTCTTAACCTTACATTTTAAATTTCTATTAAATCCATTCATTTTAAATTTTTGTATATAATCAGCGTTATAGGAAACTTCACTGCCTAAAAGTTAAAGGATTGATTAACTTGATAATTAATCCTTCACTTTCGCAAAATGGAAAATTCACGAGACCAAGGTTCTTAGCTCGGAAGCACTCTGATGCTTTTTTTATTTTTTTTTCTCGAAAAGGCAACAGTTTGGACGGAAGTATCGTGGGTTAACATGAGATGTAATAATGAGAACTGCTTCTTTTTCAAACACTTCCGAACTAATCGTGGTTTCTCAGGGGATCAACTATCATTTGTTTTCAACGCCTGTAAAAGAAATATCTGGTCTGTGTTGATTTTTTCAAATGGCAGTTTACCGTTACGTATGGACGAAGTCGTTAAAGCAGAGACTCACGAGCGAGAGGTTCTGGGATTCGATTCCCGAAGTTTTCCTTGATCAAATTATCATATGACAGAGAGGCACCCTAAACTTAGAACTGAAATGCAACCTTCCTCTAAAAATATCCTTTCCAATTTAAATTTGATTTCATGTATCACAGTGTCATCAGTAAAAACGGCGTTAAGCACCATTAGATTCTTTTTAGAGTAAGTAAATAGACGCCACCACTTTTATCCCACACTTAGGTCTTTCTTCACTTTTGTTGAGGCTTCACCTTCAAAGGACAGAATTGGTGACTGCTAATAGACAACTCACGTTTCGTTATCTGTCACTGCTCAGTTACGTTATCGAGTCTTCATCTGCGTTTTTTTTTTTTTTTCCAGCAATAGGTGGCCCATTTAATGTCTACTGCCTCTTAGCATACTTGAGCATTTCTTTACTGGAAAAGGAAGCATGCTTTTACTTGACAAAGCATAAAGCAGGAGTGAAAGCAATAGAAACTCCCAGTTAATTAGCGGAATCACAGATATGTCTATAGGTGTACTGAAAACTGTCTATGGGGCAATAGCAAGATCTACAGTGGCATATGGGACAGAAATTTGGGGATGGGGACAAACTGCGAACTAAGATTCAGCGAAAACATGTTTTCTGAAAGGAATTTTGGGGCTGGGGAGGAGCACAGCAAACTCCGGAATTAAGAGGGAATTCGGGGCCTGCAGCGACCTAGTTAATTTCGGCTAATTTAGAACATATACATATATTTTAAAACGTATACAAATGCTTAATGTTATATAACATTCAGTTAGACATGAAAACATAAAGAATCATTTACATATAAATTACTTTAAATCTAATATTTTCATTTAGTAAAATTAATTGACATCACTAATGAATGTTAAACAATAGGTCTTATAACAAACATTTAAGAACATTTTTAAAGCTTTATTAATACTTAATAAGTTATGTTATTGGGAAAAGTTTTATATGTGTTAGTATGTTGATAACAGACACCGTTTTGATAGCAAGATTGCATTGAAACAGATATATAAGGAATTTCCCCTTGTACAGTAAATGTGTTACTGGTATCTTGGTATGGTTTGAATTTTTCCCATTATTTACACAAAACATTAAAATAGAAAGTATTTGCCTAATATTTTAAATAGGTTTCTTCAAGAAGCCTGCATTCGGTACCACCATATTAAATACCGTATGATTTAATATGTTTGGTTAGTCCATGCATATGAAACCAGAATCGTTTGTTCTTCTATGCGCCTTTTAAATGAACTGAAGCAGAAACTCTTTAAGGTAGAAACATGAACTTTTTCAGAAAGTTTCCTCCCATTATTTATAAGAAGGAATTTATATGCCTTTGAACATTTTTCAAGTACTTTGTTACTTTAATTGTACTGTTTAAAAGTATTTAATTAATTTTGGAGTATTTTCTAAAAAAAAAAAAAAAAAAATCATACCTACGTCATATTTACTATAAAGCATTAATGTACCAATACCAGATACCTAATATAATGTGCTGTAAATTTAATTTTATTTATATACATATTCTAAGTTGTAGCAATTAAGCGTTAATAATTATTAATCCTCATATATAAATTGTTTTAAAGTCTTTTATAAACCTTTTCTACATTATAACATGTGAAAATAAATTAGTAGCTAATATTCTCAGTTTCTATGTTCGTGAGCTTATTGTAAGACATGTTGGGACATTAATAATCTAATTTAACGCCGTAAAAGCCCATAGTCCTGTTTTTATGCTGATATACTTGGGCTGCTATCGCCTATGCATTTCACTTGCAGTAGCGAGTCTCTGAAAATTTCTGGAAGGCTTAAAATGATTCACAGGGGACTATAAGGCGGACGAAATACGGAATATACTTTGTGTCAGTATCATCTTTCACTAGAAATGCACTTCTCTTCTAAGACGTCAGCATGGGCAACGGAGGGAAACAAAGAAGAGGCAGAAGAAGCTGCTTGTATGCAAGGAAAACAAAAACAAGCAAGAGAGTGGATGGGGTGGGTAACTTTAAGAAGCGAGCCTAGTCTTCATTAAGATTAGATATTATACACAAACATTTTCTGAATAGCTAAATTTACATGACTAAAACTTGTATGCAGTATTATGAAATTCTTACTACAAAAAATGTTAATGCTTTATATTTAATAAAGTCTATCATAATACCACATGGTTTTAATTTACATTTAATTTTATACCATTAATGTTGTCTTTCGAATAAAATGTATTAAGAACAGGATATGAAAAAATTTTTTTTTTTTTTACCACGCAAGACACCATTTTTACTTTCTGAGAATGAGGAAAATTAACTTAATAAAAACCTTGCCGTTTTACGTGAGCAAGTCTTGGGAGTTAAGAATTGAAATCTGCCAAAGCTAAGGATGTAGAACTTCAGACAGTTTGCAAATTAAACCGCAAAGATTGTTAAAACACGAGTTAAAAGAAAGATATTGCCTATTGGTCTTGAAATCTCGAGTTCGATTCCCAATTATTCTTAGAAAAGTATGGGTTTATAATAATATCCACTCAGAATATTAAGTAGGATGTAAAGAATTCTTATACAATAAGCACTGAATCCAGTCTGGTAAGTCAAGATTGAGGTTGAGATAGAGATTTAAAACGGCGTTAACATGCGACCTCTCAGTAGAGTTTTGTAGGCAACAGCCTGCTCGGTAGTCCTTGTCTATTTAGAGCGTTTGTGTTCATTTATGCTACATCATTTAATTTGTTCTATTCACAATTAATAAAATTATACTGTATTATAATAATTGTATAATATACCTTTTATATATTAAAACATTTATGGTAATCATTAAAAGTCTTAAAGTTAAGCATTATAAGCGAAGGAAAAAAACAACAACAACAACAACAAAACTACAATAAAGTGAGTAGCAAAAGGCACAAAGTATATCTCATTGACATTTTGTGAACATTTTTATTGATAAAGTTGAAGGCCTCAATGGACTCTAGTAATGGGCGCATTGGATGGATTAAATTAGAATGGTTTAGTTGAAGGAGAATATTTCGGTACTTCAAGTTTGCTCAAGAACTGTCTTTCGGTCTACGCCCCCAGTGGTACATCTCCGAAAAGAAGGGATGGGGTAGTGGGAACACAGATTGTGTGCCAACTTACTCGTACCTTGAGAATCTTCCTGGTACAAGTCATACCTCTTTTCACGAATGGCGGCAGAGGGCAGCGTCCGTAGTCGAAGGTAGTGTGACTTCAACATAGGCGGATAATTAGCCAGACCATCACAATGATACGTTATCTCACATTATTGGAGCATAATACTAATAAAAGGAAGATATTGTGTTCCCTTCCTTATGGCATAACTTTTTTTTTAAGCTGGGGTTAAAGAAGATTTGCCACCATTACAATGATTTACCGGCGAACATACTGTCTCACAATCCGCTATCAATATTTATTTACGAAAAGAAGGCGAGCGTAGGCCATCAGGCCGTAGCGATACTCAGAAAACTACTGAGTCCACAGGTTTCTAGCATTTACCAGAGGTACTATTATGGTTAGTGTGTGTGGATTAATTGCGAATTCCAACAGGCGAAAAATAAAAGAGGCGCGATAGCATTCGCAAATGCAAACTAACACTAAGAAGGCGAAATTTGGGTAGATGCGTTTTGTTTTCTACGCTGCCGTTCATGAAAGGAGGCATGACGTACCAGAATGATTCTCAGGGTACCGGTAAGTATGAGTCAGGGACTTTTTTAATAGTGTTTAACGCCCGTTTTTACTACTGAGGCACCACAGGCGGTAGACACTGGTGATACATGAAATGAAATGATAATTGGGAAAGTATTTTTTTTCAAGGAAGGAAACGTTCTAGGCCTAAGTTTAGGGTACCTCCCCGGCATTTGCCATTTATGAGGAGTGAGGAAAACCTGGAAAAAAACCCAGTCAGGGAGGACGATCCTGGTGGGATTCGAACCCCAGACCTGCCGCTCACGAGTACGCGCCTCAACGACTTCGGCCACCCGTGGCGGTAAGGCTGGACATATACGGGGTTGTTTCCAGATAAATCACCGCGATGCCCCAGGACCCCACTCCAAGTAGTTCGAGCCCCTAAGAAGGGGGAGAGGTACCGCCACGGGTGGCCGAGGTCGTTAAATCGCGGATTCGTGAGCGGAGGTCTGGGTTCGAATCCCGCCAGGACCGTCCTCCCTGACTGAGGTTTTTTCCAGGTTTTCCTCAGTCTTCATAAATGGCAAATGCCGGAGAGGTACCCTAAACTTAGATCTGGAACGTTTCCTTATTTAAAAATAAGTCCTTTCTCAATATATCATTTCATTTCATATATCACCAGTATCCATCGCCTGTGGTGCCTCTGTGGCAAAAACGGGCGTTAAACACTATTCATTCATTCCCTAAGAATGGTCGCTTCTATAGCAGATATTTGGCACAAACCTATTTAAAGCGCATGCTACCTTACCGGCACATCGCCTGACACCTTTGACCCTGCAGCAGTACCAACGTAATGAAATAATATAAAGTGAATGAAGTGAAAATAAGAAAACTTCTTCGAAAGGAAAGATCTATCCCAGCATTCGACTAAGCGACCAGGAGAAACCACACAAAAAACTGAGGTTAGGATAGCTGGCCCAAGGGATTAATGCTAGTTTCAAAGGTTACCGCCTAAGCTACCCCGCTAGAAAATTACAAGTAAACAATAGGTCACGCGCTCGATACTCGCTGGGATCGATAGATCTTTCAGGATCCTTCTGGAGGTGGGTCCTATATCCACAGCACGTTAAAAACCTCAAGAGACGTCCCAGAAAGTAATGCCTAAGCTTTCTGCTAGATGGCAATGGCTTACTACCTGTCTCTCTACTGTCTATATGAAAATAAGCGTAACCTCACTTCCTAGGTGTAGTAATCTTCTCACTCGATCGACACGAGTGGCCAAGATCGTTAAGGTAGGCACTCATGATGGAAGATCTGCGGTTCTTTTTCCGTTACAACAGTCCTTTGTGATTGAAGTTTTTTTTTCAGGTTTTCCTTAGTCCTCAGAATAACAAATACCGTGAAAGTACCGTAAATTTATGTTTAGAACACTTTCTTCCTTAAAAATGATTTTCCATTTTCTCATTTCGTCTCATTTATCATCAGTGTCCACCGCCTGTAAAACCACTATTAGCAAAAAAATCTTTTCTATAGTGACAGTGAAAACACTTCTATAAACACTTTTGTTATAGTTTTATTTCAGGAATTTTTAATAGTGTTTAACAATCGTTTTAACTACTAAGGCATCGCAGGCGGTGGACACTTATGATACATGAGATAAAACGAATAACTGGGAAAGGATTTTTTTAAAGGAAGGAAGCGTTCCAGACCTAAGGCATTTGCCATTTATGAGGGCTGAGAAAAACCTGGAAAAAAACTTGTCAGGTAGGACGGTCCTAGTGGGAATCGAACCCCATACCTCCCGCTCAGGATTCAGACGTCTTTGACAGATTTATTTTCTGAAATGATTTCATTTTGTTCGCTAAAAACGAGACTGTCGTTCTATTCTGCGTGTTTTTCTTTTTTAACTGATTATTTTTAGAATGAAAATTCAGAAAATTCTTCGACTCGCGGCAGGCTCTAACAGGTTTATCACCTGAAGTAGATATTCGACTCATTTTGTACTGGACACTGGTCCTTAGCTGCAACTGTGCCATAACTTTATTTTTATTTCTTTTGTGGTAAGGATTTTTTCGGTTTCACGAAGAATGCAACCCAGTTTTGTGTCTGTGGCTAAGAAAAAGAATTTTAAAATCTTGAGACTACCAGTAATTGAACACAAAACCACCCGAATGCGAACCTCAGAGTTACCCATGAAACAATCATTGCAAAGCTTTCATTTTGTTCGTGGGTTATTATTTAGGAAATATCCCACCCCTTTATCTGTTGTTTTTATATCGTTCTGTTTTTGTTTTCTCTTTCTTCTTAGAAATATTTTTCTTCCATTCTTATTAAAATTTCAATGTTTGCTTTATACATTTTAAAATTTACATTTTGTAACTAATATACTATAATACTAATATACAGCAATATATTATAATAGCAACTACATTCTCCTAATTCTAAAATAAAAATAAAATAACAGTTTTTAATCGAACTATTCGTTTCTAATGAGGCGATAATGTTTTTCTGCAACTTCAAGTATGATGCTGTTTATAGTATAAAATCTTGAAAGCATACACATTATGAACATTCTCCTTAATTTTGTTACGTTCTTGTAGCAACCCCTGCTACTTCACTGACACCTGCACATATGAGCCAGCAGGTTGCCGAGTTAATTTCTGAAACAAGGGTGCTATAAACTTTCCAAGGCTTTTCTCCCCTTCCCCAATTCTTTCGCTTGCTAAGGCTTCAAAACTCCAGTTTATCTTCCAGAGAGCACAACTCCAGAATGCTTTGTGAGGCAAGAAGTTGAAATAATACTCCAGTTTTGTCTTGTAATTTAGTTAAGAGGTAAGTTGATAGCACTGACTTGCAGAACTGACACCAAAGACACAGAAAGCAGTTGGTCCTGTTCTTTGCTATACGGTGCAACAGGTATCCAGGCTAATATTTCAACAAAGTCTTTTATCTTTTCACCGTTAATAAGAGCGCCTCTAGTATAAAAGGGACTTGTTATTCCTACCATTTTTTTGATTTCTTCTTTTCCTTTGTCCTTTTTTAATTGCTGATTATAATTCATCAGTAATCAATAAGTCATTCTGAAATTTTCTTTGGCGAGAAATTGTTCTGTTTCTGTACTAGTACCAAAGTACATGGACCCCTCCAACTTTTCCTTTGATATCCTTTCTGTTCACGCGTTTCTTCACCCTATGTTAGATACATCAAACATTCGACAATGTGATAGCATCGTTGATTAGAACTTTTGTGTGTGTGTGAGAGAGAGAGAGAGAGTGTGTGTGTGTGTGTATGTGTATGTGCGTGTGTCGATCCTGATGGTGTAGTGGTAACGATTCTTGTTTCGTAGACCCAAGATCGTGGGCTCAATCCCGGTTACGGTTGCTGGATTTTTTTCAAACATAAAATCATAGGTATGGCTTCATTCGGAAGGAAAGTCATATCATGGGACCCGTGTCGTAGTTTTACGGCATGTGAAAAACCTCAAGCCTGAAAAAAGAAGCATCTTAGCAAAATTTGTCGGTCGTTTCACGCCCTGAATTGAATTGGACGCTGATACCTGAGATGTTAAAGAGATCCGTAAATAAACCAAAGTACTATTCCTCACCTCATTTTTGTCTGATTATGGAGATGAAGGTTAAAAGTGAACATTTATTACAGGCTTTTACATGTATTAAATATGTTATAGAGAACATATAAAGTACAAGAGGAATGGAGTATAGCATTATATCTTATTTTTATGAAAGGTAACATTAATTGTAGCCATTATAGAGGGCTCAGCCTATTGCTAATAGCTAGACCTTTAAAAAATGATGAAGCACTAATGTTAGAATAAAGTTGGTCAAATTAGACCATTCATGTGCAGATAGTATGTACAGCACTGTTCACGGCAGGTGGTGCAACAGTAGTAAAAACCGACGTTAAACACAATAAAAAAAATAGCACTGTTAAAAGTATAGAATTTAATTTACTAACATATTTTAAATTCTGGAATTATAAAAATATTTGCTATTTTAAACAGAAGTAAGAAAATGCCTGAAAGACAGCAATATCTAATCACTTAGCAATGATAATTAAAAGTATGTATGCTTTTAATAAAATTACAGTAGATATTAACGAAAGATAAATAAGAAAAAAGAAAACATGAACAAGGAATTAAACAGTGTGGGTGAAATTAAAACCTAAAGGAATAAGTATTGGTAAATGAAAACAATATTATTTGCAGACTAAGTACTTATGAGTGACTCGTAGGACGAATTAAAAATATATGTTAAAAGGACAAAAATAATGGAGTTCATAGAAATACATAACCTGCGATGTAAAATGGTAATAATTTAGTTGCAAGTTCTAATTAATTAGGACATTCCATCTTATATTGCCACAACCCCCTCTAGCTCGCTTTGCTGTAATATTATTCTGTAACTAACGAACTGGGGCCTTGACTATGAAAGTAGCTCCACTAATCTGAAGAAATCCTAAAACATCGTTATTTAAAATGAAACAAAAACAGGAAAGTAATGTACAGAGGTGTTCTAAGTAATTATGTGCAGAAGCAAACTCTAAATTTCTTACGCAATCTTTCCAAATTGTCACCTCTACTTTTAATCGTCACACTGCTGCAACCCTTTTTGCCATAGTGTTATTCCTCATATGCCAAATACGTAAAACAAACTGAACAAATTTAGAATGTTGTATGGAGCAATTAGGAAGACGCTGAAGAATAATAGCAAAAAGGAAACTTTAGTTAAAGATTTAAAAGGTAATGGCTGCTTCAGTTCTACCCTATGACATTTATATTTATGTTTAATGAATTTCAAGTGATCTGGCTTTGGAGTTAAAAATGACACTATCTCAAACCAATTATTTGTGTCTTAGAATGCTTTTTACCTATAGTCTTTATTAATTAATATGGTATGGACATTAGGCATAAATGAGAAGAGATTAACAGATATAGCTTATGAGTAGATAAAGAAAGATGGGAAAAGAACATTAAATTATTTTTTTGTTTGCCGGAGTTTTAAGTCTTTACTGTTGGTCAAAATCGCTAATAAATTTCTACTTTATGACACTATATGTATGCATTGTTAGCATGGTAAAATGAATTCATTATTTTTTTTTTCATTGCTAAAATACTGTCATCGTCTAAATATTATGGTACGATTTGATGGTTATGAAAGAAAACATTGATGTATTACTGAAAATAGAACAATCATTTGTCTTCATTACAGAATACATAATTATAGATTTAATAAAAAATAATAAATTAATATTAGGTAATATGAATTAATAGATTTTAATGGCAATTACCTGTTTTGAAATATATGCCAAAGCTTAAGTATCTGAAATATCCTTTAAATGCGCACTGGTCATAATAATGATTTCGTATTCCTTTTAATATTTATTATGAGATTTTAGTGACAATTGAGCCCTTGCAACTTGGAAATGGACAGTAAATGATATGTAACTCTGTTTAACATCTATAATTACTAGAATATGCTGTCCATTACTTTTCTGTTTTTGTGTCATTTTGATTAACAATGTTTTAGGATTTCCTCACGTTAGTGTAGCTACGCACCTAGTCACGGCCCCATTTCGTTAGTTACAGAATAATGATTTCATAGCCCGCCCCAGTGAGTTAGAGGGAGTCGTGACAGTATAGTTCTTTCGGTTAATTCTCTTCGCTAACAGCAATAACAACAGACAAGCGAACTAAATAATCTCCATCGATATGATGACGTCATAAGTGGCATTGACTTTACAGCCCTTCATTAGAAAATCGACATTAATATTAGTTTTGTTACATTAATATCCTTTTATAATCTTATATTAAAAATATCGTATAAAACTCGTTCATAATGTTATTCAATTATTGCATTCGTAAAAATTGCGTAACTGGCTTCTCTCGATTCATTAATGTTTACTCAAGCAACAAAGTGTAGAAATATAAACTAATATCATTATATAATATTATGTAACATTTTCTAAACCTTTGTAGAAATTATATTCATAACCTTGATGTTCCAGAGATTTGTGCATAATACTAATATTAAATCAATTTTTTCCTTGGTTGCTGTTTGTACTCAGATTTAGTCCAGAATATTTCGATACGTCTATGAAAAATAAATTCATCGTTATTGAAATTTAATAAATAATATTTAGATTTGTTTCAAACTTAAGCGAGTTTGTAAGGCAATACCTTTAACACATAAAATGGAACACATTCTCATTGTCAGCTTGTACAACAGGAATATTGTGGGCTTTAATAAAATCACATATACCACTGAACACTGTAAAATAACCATCTCTTGCAAAACACGGTATAAAACATTGGTGATAAAACAATCAGATCCATGCACTTCATTTTATTTTGTTAGCAGGCAAGGATATGTTTAGCTTCTTTATTGTTATAAACTTTCTTTGTTTTACAAAATCTGCTGGTTAGCTCAGATTACAAGACCCCCCTGATCCCCGACTGGACGATCCGAAAGACGGATTAGATCGGCCAAGTTAATCTGTCTGAACTCCAAAAGAGTAACAGGGGGTTTCTGTTGTATAAACCTAACTGGGGATTAGAGGAAACCGAAACATAGTGTTGGCAAAGCTTAGCAATGCCTTTCGCTCTGAGGTTTATGAGCTTTTTCCCGAATCTGCCTAATGTATCCTATCCTATCCTAAGCTGATCTAAGCTGCTGGTATTTATGTAGAATTTGAATACTAAAGGAGCAAGTGTCGCTCGCTCTAAATGAGTGTGAAAGACTATGAGGTATATGATGTCATACTGTCGGTCCTGGTAGTCTAGTGGTAATCATGCTTGCCTCGTAAACTCAAGATCGCGGGTTCAATCCCTGCCAGGATCGATGGATTTTTAGGGCGTAAAAATCCTAAGTACGACTTCTTCTGAAAGGGAAGTAAAGCCTGGGTCCGATGTCATAGATTTACGGCACGATAAAGAACTCAAGCTTAAAGGAAAAGGCCTCTAAGCAAAATTTATCGGCCGTTTCACGCCCTGAATTCAATGGGACGCTGATGACCTGAAATGTTAAGGAGTGTCCGTAAATAAACCAAATTAAAATAGACGTCAAGCTCAATTCCCTGCCCAATGCTCACGGAATCATTTGATTTTTAAAGATTTCAGCAAACTCATTTTGTGTAATTAGCTGTAGGTTTGCATTAACACAGCAAAATGAGATCATTATGTAAATATTGTGAACTTTCGTGTATATAAATTATACTGTAAATTAATTAGTCACTTTTAATGAACTTAACATTTGAATTATAATATTATCTGGTAATATACTTAAACCTTTTCATAGACTTTCATCGGATAATATTGCTAAATAGAGCAGATTGTATGTTCCCAATTTGGAAATACTATTCGCCAAAGCTAGGGTACCGCCACGGGTGGCCGAGGTCGTTAAGGAGCAGACTCGTGAGCGGAAGGTCTGCGGTTCGATCCCAGTACTCCTAACTGACAGGTATTTTTCAGGTCTTTCGCAGTCCTCATAAATGCCGACCCTAAACCCTAAACGTTGGCCTGGAACGGTACCTTTCTTAAAAAAGAAATAGTTTCTCAGTTTATCATTTTATCTCGTGTGTCAGTTTCCACAGTCTGTGATGCCTCAGTTGTAAAAGTTGTATTAAATATCCTAGGATTAACAATTTTCTTTCATTCTATATATATATATATATAAATTAAGTAATAATAAAAGTATTATTATTTATTATTACTGTTAATTTGTTACATTGTTAATGGTGTTACTATATTTTTATTTTCATTTATATTATATTATATTATATTATATTATATTATATACATGAAATTGTGGATTTATTCCTAAACTATTTATATTTATTTTTGATTCTCTATTACCTATAAACATTTAATAGCATGTCATTCGTATTACTGCCAAATAATACAAATAGTTTAAGGGGAGGTGGAAGACTGAATAGTTAAAAATTGTAATATCTTTGTTCTTTAATAAAATGAATAATGTTGTACTGATTTCAGTGATGTATGGTTGCCTATATATATTATAT
Organism: Metallyticus violacea; assembly: GCA_030762175.1. Lineage (NCBI taxonomy): Eukaryota > Metazoa > Arthropoda > Insecta > Mantodea > Metallyticidae > Metallyticus > Metallyticus violacea. The sequence continues at coordinate 64,423,133 of CM060842.1, forward strand.
CATCTGTATCATTAAATACATACTTAATAAATGCAAGTGCCCTCCAAATATCACTCTCCGCTCTTTAAATCCGTGGGCCTGATACACAGCCACTGTACAGCTGGCTTCGCAATAATAACAACGATGGCCTTCGGAGAACTCCATTCTTTGCATGAGACTGTGATTCAGATGTTGGCTATACTGTCATCCTCGTTTTCGATATCTATCGAAACTGACAGCGGGAAAATAACGTACAAGGAAGTCAGTTTGTGTTGATTTGTGTATTCGGTACCTCATACAGAAGTTTTTGTTTATTTTAATGAGTTGTAGTGATAGGCTGTTCTCAAGTGCAATTTGGAATATGTCTTGTTCTAAAGCGGTGTTTAAGTATAGGAAATTTACTGGAAACATACTCGTACATACCAGTCAAAAATAAGCAAATGTGAATTCATCTAACCTCAATGCAGATACTGTGCTTCAAATAGGAAACTTAGGAACATATAGCCTCAGAAAGATATTTAATAGCCATTCACTTTATGTCAAATTTATGAATGTATGAGGTGCATTGGGAGAGGATTATAAGCAGCCAAGACATTTTGTGCTGTGCTAATTCTTTCACCACTGCCTATATTGTTTTGGAGGTACAGTTTTTCCCTAGAAGTAAGTGAGTCTTCTTTGATGAATGAGGAAAGAGACCTAGATAGCCCGCGAACGCACTGTTTTAGTTTTTAAAATAAGACCGCGGCACAACAGCACAGAAAATTTTAATTTTAAAAGTAGGGCTAGTGTTCTTCACAGCATTAATGTTGCTTGTGGACAAAATATCGGCTCTAATTAAAATGAACCAAGCAATAGTGCAAAAAGCTGAGATCACCATTCTGGATGCAACAAAGGAACACAGGACATATAAAAGGAACCTAAAAAGGAACCGTGATGAGGAGGAAGCTGATAAATAGGATGACTATGGGCCCGGAAAATTTTCAGGTACATTTAAAACTTTAAAATTATGTTTTTAATTATATTTACTTTTAACTAGCTTTTTCTCCAAACAACATTTTTCCAGCTTTATGCATCTCTTTGTCATGGACTACTTGATCAATTTTAATCAAATATGGTATATAAAATGCTTTGATACTGTATAATTCAGTTAACGATGAACAGCATCATGGCACAAAAGACCGCCTGTGGTGCCTCGGTAGTAAAAAAGGGCGTTAAACACTACTCAAAAAAAAAAAAAGACACAAAAACCCTAAGTATTAATTAAGTCAAGCAGGGATTTCAGAACATATAAAGTATAGAGAGTCAGATTTCATCCTGCAGATTCCAGACCTTAAGCACGGGGTCATTGATTAGTTTGTTGCAAACCAGGAGAATGGTTGCTTTTTAAACAAGCGTTCCTGGAGTGCTTTTAATTAAATTATCTCTCTCTCATTTGTGTATATTCAGTCACACAAGTATGAGTGTTAATTCTAGTGTTTAAGCTTGCAACCTGTATTCAATAGTAGCTGTAGCAGTGGTAAAATTGTGCACCCAGGAATTATGCTGCCGCGATGCACCGCTGATTTTGAAGTAATGAGTCTATAAAACAATATCACAACTATCCATGGTATCGAACGTACGAATTTCAACGTGTCTGCAAACCACATCCATGCGGTTAAAAACTTAAGGCGCAAGATAACATTCCCCTATAAAAATTGTTTTTTATGCATAAAAAGAATTAGTCAATAGTTATGGGAAATTAATATTTGAGCTTTTAAGGATAGCTCAAACCAGCAGCCTTCCGGAGTCGCCCCTGCGAACATAAATGGCCTTGTAGTAACTACATCACTAACGTATGATTTTGCGTTACAGGCTAAATATCTGGTGTGAAAATGATATTTTATTATTCTTATTTTCTTTTATTTCTTTTTTAGCTCTGGGTCTTTGTGTTTGCTCAAATGCGAATAGCTATAACCCTCTACACATCTTAAGAATTTCATTCATTTATAATGCTTATAAACGCCTTTCATCTGAATACACGTACTGAAAAGTTTGATACTTAGTATTTAAATCTTGATAGTTACAGAAAACAGTTTAAGTGCTTAAATCCGAAATTGGTTTTGTTACTCATTTGGGATCGCTCCCACCTCAGATTGGTCCTTGTTTCCAATAGGCCTGCACCTAGTTTCGAGATTGGGGTGGAAGCAGATACCGCTGCTTACCGCGTCTTCGCCCACCGCCTAGGCTGACTTCACTGGTAGGGCGGCCTAAATAGCAGTCTCCCCAATTTTGCAATTGAGCAGCCCAAGCACTTACTTAAACACCCTGGCAGCAGCATACTCTATTACCTGTGAATTGCCGGAACACACTACCCCACCGAGTCTAGCACATACGGACGACTCTCTGAAGGGAGGGACTGGGACGTCATGTCCTATGTACTTCTAGTAATTTCAGAAGCACCACGGGTGCTCAGATCCCGCACCAGAGCATCTGAAGGTTTCGAGCCCCCACGCTTTCCGTTTACGAGATGCGATTTTAAACTTGATACTTTCCTGTAAAAGCCATACTTTCTTTCCATTTATGTGATATGCGTGTCAGTGTATGTGTTTTGAGATTTAATGTTCTGCAGTTTATTTTAGAAGATTAATCGATTTAAGTATTGTTTTTTATAAAACTCTGTTGCCTTAATGACAACGTATCAGTTTGACTGACCGCCTACTTGAGTTCACTCTGTCTTCATTGTGCTTCCTACCTGTAGAAGAGCTTTACAGTTCGAAATATTGTTTTGTAGCGTTTTTATTAGTAATTCCTGATTTATTACTAGAACGTTCTAGTTCTTTATAAATATTAATTGCCTGACCAATTTATGCGTTTTAATTTTCCTATATCATAGTATGTATAGTAATGAAAAAAAGAAATGAAAAAAGAAATATGTATAATAGAAAAAAACTGTTTTAAACATATAAATAAAATAAACAAAAGAAAATAGTACAAGTAAATAACTTACACTCCCTCACAAACATGTACAAGTATTTCCCACAAAAAAATATTTTGGCTCGTGTTCCTCTATCTCCTTCCCGGTTGACTGCCTCTTCCGATTCTGGGCTTTCTCACTTTGTTTAAAAAACACGCCCCTCCTCCTTCCTATCTGCCAGCAAAGTCCAGCACTACCATTGCCCTCTCTCGGTTAACAAACGGTAGATGTCTCTTTCTCCATTCTTCCGTCCTCTTGCAGCACGCTAGAATATGTTCCCAAGATTCTTTCTCCTCACATATAGGGCAGATTATCGTACCCTCGCCACGCGCCTAACTTAAACCAAGCGAGCCCCTGATTGCAGAGTTTGGCCCCTGTTTGAATGTAACGCTCCATCCCCCTTCCTATTTTCAGCTCCGATTGTATTTCAAGTGAAATTTTCTTCCACACTCCGAAACAATCAGCTGCCTATTAATGTCCCTCAAGCGTTTCTTAATTATCCTCCAAACCCTGTTTCCCACTCTGCAATTTAAATGCTACCTATTCCTATTAATTTTTCAGTCTCCTTCTTAATTTTGAAACCTAGGTCTTATTTCTGAGCTGCTCCTGGTATCAGAACGCCTAATTAGAAATGCGATTACTGCTAGTGCAAGAGGAATAATAAACCGAAACTCTCCCAGGCCCATTATTAGAAACGAATATAATAAACTTCAAACTAAACACAAACAGAAGTAGTTGAAGTATTTGGGCATTCAGACACACATCTCACTGCATCTGTAAGTGTCGGATACCTGGATTTCTTGACAGATCGGAACAAATGAAACTCTCAAGGGAACATCATGTACAGGTTGTTTATTGTCATTATGAAATCACATGCTTGCTAAGACCTTCACTCTTGTCTTCCCAAACATATCTCAACATACACAATGAATTTCATTTGGCCGGGAGGTCTTTGTTGTCAAAAATTTAATAATAACGCGCTAATGAACTTTTAATTGATTAGAAATCGCCACTGTATTTACCTAACACGCGCAGACTAATGATATAAACCAATCTTACCTTCTACCGGAAATGATGTAGTTGATGATATAGTTACCTCTTTCTCCACCCCTACTATTGCTGTTGGTACGCGTAACTGAGCAAGTAATTGTGATGGTATATGTTGCTGTTGGTCGCATGAATTGCATTCAGACATGGAACTAGGTCACCAGGAACTATCTCTTTAAATAGCCGTTTGACAATATGAGGGAACTCTGTACTGGCATACGAATCATGTTCTTTGCATATTTTATCTACGATTAGACACACGTTTCTTTCACTAATCAAACAACTGGTTGAGCAGGGTGATACTCGAGGTCAACATAGCAGTTAAGTTAACCTCTCATTCCGACTCATGTGGCCTGGCTAGTCTTGAACAATGGCTCATCTTCCAATGCAGCCGCCGCCGTGTGGTCATCAGATAATTGGATGATCCGATATGACCTAAAAGTCTAGAACTAAGTATACTTTTTCCTCGAGTTTTGAGCGGTATAAAAAGAGCAACGAGATCTCTTTCCCCAGCCTTAATTTCATAACTTAGAGAGTTGAAACTGATCATTTATTTGTTATAGACATTTTGGCTTAAATAGTTTACATACTTTCACTCTGTTGGAGTAAATACTTACGGTGCCTTCTAGATAATTAAAATACCGAAGAAGCAAAAGCTGGACTTTAGAATTCCAGTATATGGCATGGAGAGGAATTCCGGCAGCGCTAACTACCACAACCGCAAGCGATATCATGGCAGCAACTATACCGGCGCGTGGGTGTTGTTAGCATAATGAACTTTACCCACATTTACTTCACTACAGCTTTGCATAGAGCTGTACTGTATTGCACAAAAAAAAAAAAAAAAAAAAAAAAAAAAAAAAAAAAAACTTATACACTGTCTTCAGCAAAATGCTTTACACTTTAAGTTTGTTAAACATTAAACACGATGTTTAAATGAAATGCTTTATAAAAGCAAAATACTTTGGTTAAAAACAATTATTCATTTTAATGAAATAGCATAATGTTTAAACATCTGATGACTTTTTTCAAAAGCAAACTTGGTGCAATACTTTCAATGCCGTGATTAGCTGATTTTTCTGTTCTTGGATGTTTTTAAGAAATGTTTTGCAGTAAAATTTGTGTTCAGTGAAGGACAAAATTATACAGGATGTTTAAAAACTCCTATTAAAACTCTTTGGGCTGGTACCGAGTGGATAACATTTTAATAGGAATCGTGCCCAAAACCGTCCCCTCTCCTGCTGCTAGTAAAGCAAACCAAATTAGATGTTTAATTATTTCACTTTATCTGCGTCATAGTTTACTCGTGTGGTATGCAACCGGCATTTACGGGAGTCGAGGTGCTGTACGTCATACTACAATGATCATCTTATATCCTCTATCCTATCTTTCCACTATTTCCTGCTTTAACGGTGAAACATTTGCCATTGCTTCTCAGATAACACGCTTGATAAGTACGTCTATATAACGTTAATGTAGTGGAGAAGCTGCTGGTTTTTCGCATTTTAGCCAGAGATCATCAATGATAAAGGTATCTTCACTGTTAAATGGGATACTCCAAAAGGGTGCTACGCCTGTAACTGTGAAGAGGATCCAAACGAATACACAGATTTTCTCATGTAAGAGGCTTTCGTGTTACATACACAGGATTGGTATTCCAGTACCTGATATTTTACGCCTAATCATAACCAGGTAAATTGAAACGTGCTTCTCAGTAAAGAATATTAAATATGGATAAATTACTCTGTAATCATTAACGTTCCCTGATATTCAATAACAGAAAATTATCAGGATAACAAGATATCCTGCCTGCAATTCGTGGAAAGCAGTGATCTCGTATGCTTTCAAATTTAAAATAACACAATTACTCCAATCAGAAGGTAGGTAATTATTATCATTATAATTATAATTGCAATTGCAAGAACTTGAATCAACTGCACGGATATTATATGTGCCTTGCCGGGAGTTATCACTCTGACTGTCGACCCGCCAGTTGCCATGAAACGGCGACAAAATAATAAAAGACCCGGTGTAAAACAAACCTGTTAAATACCTATCTAGTGCTGAAGGAGTTGTGTTCTCAGACATTCCAGAAAATCCTCACTCCTTTCCTTTCATAGCTAGTGAGATACAAAATATAACACCAGCGATTTGGGCTGCAGGGGTGGAAAGAGGACTCAGAGGAATTGGCCTGGGTTCACTATAGCAACGAGGGAATGAAAATAATAAAATGCATGGAAGAAGCTTAAAACAAGGCTAGAAGATATCAGCCGGCAGGAAAGCAGGGCATAATGTAATATGAAATGAAATTAATCAGGTGTAAAGAGGTACATGTGCTCGTTTTAAGGGGAAAGGAAGGTCAGAAATGGCCTGGTTTTAACTGGAAGGTTGGAAAGCTCAAAAACTAATTAAAGTTCTGGTAGGAGAAGGGACGAGGAATGGGTACATATTCTGGCCGAATGTATCCACTGGGAACACATGAGAAAAACGCCTTTTTCAATTTTTAAAGGTAATTAGAGATCGATTGGCATGTTAGGATCTCTTTGTGGATCACACTAACTGGTTGAATATGGGCATTTTTCTAACCAAAGTGCTTGAAGTTAAAACAATTAGTTTTTTGGTTAGAACGCAATAACTATCGCAATTGTAAATAATATGTAAGTTGCTTTCGCTCATATATCTCTAAATATCGTTCTTCCCATTTTAAATATTTTGTTATATAATATTATTGCTACATATTTTTATTATTTTTCCTATTTCTAATTATTTATCTTACTTAAACATGTACGGTCGACGACCCATGCATAAAACAATTTGTAATATGTATGTAGAATTTTGCAGTAATAAAGATACACCTACTACTACTACTACTACTACTACTACTACTACTACTACTACTACTACTACTACTATTACTACTACTACTACTACTACTACTACTACTACTACTACTACTTCTACTATTACTACTACTACTTCTACTTCTACTATTACTACTACTACTATTACTACCACTACTACAACTACTACTACTACTACTACTATACTACTACTATTACTACTACTACTATTACTATTACTATTACTACTACTACTACTATTGCTATTACTACTACTACAACTACTACTATTACTACTACTACTATTACTACTACTACACTATTACTACTACTACAACTGCTACTACTACTATTACTATTACTATTACTACTACTACTACTATTACTATTACTACTACTACTACTACTATTACTATTACTACTACAACTACTACTACTACTACTACTATTACTACTACTACTATTACTACTAATACTACTACTACTATTATTACTACTACTATTACTACTACTACTACTACTACTACTACTACTACTACTACCATCACTACTTAGTTTGTGAGGCCTAAGGTACACAGCTTTTCATTAACCTATCAATTGTATATTTTATTTACAGCTCTTTTCAATTAATATTAAATTCTAAATTCAAACTCCTAAACTGCTGGTAATTGCAGTTATTCTCTCAATTGCTGTACATTTAAGGTGAATAACAACATAAAACATGCAAAAATAAGTAAATAAATAAAATATTGTCCTCAAGAGTGAGTAGTACATGTTTTGACTCTTTAACTGCAGACGTGTGTAAAATACTTAGTTCATTCTTAACATTTTAATTTTTTAAGAGGTTGATTAAATTGCTTCCGCAAGGAAGAGCGCTTTGCTGTAACTCCCATTGAGATTAATTTGCTTGGCTCTTTTCTTAGAAGAAGCAAGAAGCCTTCTCGATTCGGTAATGACATTTAGCTAGTAACATGGGAACTCAGTACCAGCTGTTATTGGCATCTTAAAAACCCTCTCTTTCCTGGCGCCTTCGTTATGTAGCTAAGACAAGTACTGAACGATAAAGAGGAGGAGAATGTTCAAGAAGACAAGACACTAAGAACTAAAAGCTTGCTCTTCCCTATATACATTCGCATCCACTAATTATCCAATTATGCAGGATCGACAGCTTTTGCACCATCCCGCCCAGGGAAGCCAAGACTACGTGCAGCACTCGACTTGAGCTGTGGCTTTCGAAACAGACAGAGAAACTGGATAAACCTCCAGTGTAAAGTTCATTATCATCACTAGTAATCGTGAAGTTAAGAAATATCTATTCTCTAAAGATAGTTCGCTGTAGTAACCATTTATAACCTATTTTAATAACAGATGTGTTTACCATCTAGTTAATATGGAAACACGTTTCACAAGAGAAAACCAAAACAGCTAACCGCTCTGGAAATAATTTACATACGAAGTACATTTTAATCTGCGAAATTATGAGTGTAAAATATCTAAAGTAAGTAATAATATTTTGAATGCAATTTAAAAACATTGAGAATGATTAAAATATAGCGAGTGAATGAATGAATGGGTGTATTTATTCAAATTAATATAATTGAATGGCAATATCTCTGCAACCTTCGCACGGTACATGCCTTTATAATGCACAAAATTATATTTCTTAAATAATTATTACATCCATTAATTAAAATAATTACAAAATAAAAAAAAACCCATATCAGCATACTAAAATTCCAGAGGATGGAGCCGCTCCACAGTCAATAAAGTAAGTTACACTTACACCTATATACATACACAAAATGTCGCTGTAAACTACAGAGCACGAAAAGGGTGTATTGGCTGTTTAATCAGATGGATAGACATAGCTGCATTTTAAATTGCGATGCCGAAATTCAGGTATCGGGTTGCAATCTTTTACAGTAAGACATTAAAGTTATTTTCCTACAAAATTAAACGCATAGCAAACTTTTCTTTATCTTATTCAGTACATAGATACCTATATTTCTTTACCAAGTTTTTTTTTTTTTTTTCCTCTTCAAAATGACGTGCGGTAGTCATTTTACATCGTTTGGACATCGATTCACGTAAGTGACGCTGCAAGTTCTGGAAAGGTTATTATTTTAACGGTTAGAAATGTTATTTTCTGAGAAAAAGGAACTTTTATGTTTCACAATGCCTCAAAGTAAATACCACTAGTGTGAAGTGGCATATTACCTGGCTGGTCATTCTGTCATGCACGAAGCATAATTTGCATGTATAAGAAAGTTCTCTCCTCTAGTGGTCATGAGCCATGAATGCTCGATTGAGGTTAGTGAAACGTGATCAACTTTAACCGCGGTGAAATTGGGTTATGATGCATCGTAGTTAATTCTCGTTCAACGAATTGCCATCAACTGACAGGTGCTAGGATGCTGCATGATCGCAACTCTAGGAAGTAAAGAACCTAACTCTATAGCTAAAGGGGTTGTAGTGCAATTACAATCTCCTTGTTTATTTCGCTTTGTTTTTGTTTTGTGTTTGGTTACCATGTGTAGGCAAATGAAAATAGAACACAAGAGGTCTCCAAAATTTTCTTTACATGAGATAGACATTCTGTTGCAACTATCTATCTCATAGTCCAATTAACTGGAAAATAAAAAGACTGATTCATGTTCTTTAAAGGAAAAGGAGGCTGGAATGATTTAGTCATGCATTTCAACATTACAAAAAATTTTCATCAGGAATGTTTAAAGCCTTCTTGGTTTTTCCCTACATTTATGCCCATTAGTTAATGCGAGTCTTCATGGGTCCATAAAGTGATTTCCCAAAAGTCAGTATAAGCTTCGTGTTGCAAGAGGGGACATCCTCAGACCACCAAACAGCGGTTCTTATGTTCATGTAGAGATTGCAAACGTTTTGATCGACGTAGTCTCAGTTTCATATCGCTTAATGATATATAATGATCAATTTTCAGTTAATCATTTTTCTACAGGTTTTAAGGTGGACATGACTAGAGCCCTACGTCTGACGAGTGGGAAGATGCCTTCACTGTGGCTTGAACTGTTTTGATTCAGCGTAGGTTTTGTGTATGACGAACATTTTACGTGTATCCAAAAAAGGCAGGACTCTGCTCATAATAACTTTTGAGCAACGATTTCTGCATTTTCCCACGTTCTAACAATTTTGGTCGAAAGTTTTGTGTGCCAGATCCTGTTTGTTCATATCTTGGATCCACTAACGTCGTAACACAAACATACTTTCCTCTGTGGTTAATTTGCCATTCATTTTACAGAATAAATTTAAGGAACAGACGCTTTTATTGATAACAAAATCGACAATAGTAATCAAACGTCGCAAAACAAATATGGCACAACAAAATATCGCACCATGGTTGCCAACCATGAAAACTTTTTTTTTTCAGGTAATTACAACTGCATATATGTTTATGAGTGCACACGCATAAAATCTGGGAGGGGAAAATTTGGGGAACTTATATTCATCCTGTACATTGTCAAATTGTTTCAAATTCTTCAATCTCTTACGGTATGTTTATAGTTAATGTAGGCTACATTTCATTTACAAGGAAAATTAGCAAAACAAATGAAACATTAATTATTACGATTATGCATTAAAGCAGCAGAATGTTCCAAATTTATTTAATTTGTTTTGTTATAGTTATATCACTAGCCACATAATAAAGTTATGAACGTTACAATAACTTAAGCTAATATAAGAAAACTAGAAATGTATAGTAAATTGTGCATTAAAAAAAATATATATATATAATATAGTAATAAATAGTAATATATAGTAAATATATATATAGTAAAATGGCTACCAAATAATTTCATTTTTAAATGTGTTAACAGTCCACGGTCTGCGCCTCTTGGGATAAATTATTACACGTTAGTATCTTCTTGTCCTCGTGAGTTTCTTCTACAATTCATTTCTTATTCTGAATCTAATAGGTAGATAATTATATCTCGCAGAATAGTGTAACATTCAGATGTAATGTAATACTGGGACAATTTTAATTTCATTTTGGGGAGCATATACTTTTATAATGGAGTTTTTTTTTTGTTTGTTTTTAAATAAGGCTTAAAGTGGTCATCAAATTAAGAGAATTATAAATTCGCAGTTTTTTCAAAATTAGCACCTTATTTATTTTACTTCTGCTACACCAACTATGAATTGCATGTTTCATAATATTGTAAAATGCTTTATAAACACATTTTATAAACTGTTTCATCACCAAAATTTTCCTAATTGTCAGCAATCTGATAAAGGGATACAAAAAGATATAATATGGCCATCCGGCGATAGGTTATAGTCTAAAATAATAATATGTTTTATTATAATTTTATTTAAGTCTTGATTTAAAGGCCTCGTTCAATTAATCAATAATGTCTTGTTTTGATTTATCATAATTTCTGTTTTATCAATTAATGCGTCATATAGCACTTTTTACAAATAAAAGTATTTTACATCCAACACTTAAAGAGGAATGATTAATCATAACTAAAATCAGCATTATGGAATAGCGCAATTAGTGTTCTTATATTCTTTACTCATAAGTCGCCATTTCATTGACCTCTAGATAAGATTGTCAAAGAATTGGCAGCTTTTATTAGGTACATTCGCTTTGTATATTCATTGGCAATAAACTCTTGTACCATCATCAAAAGAGAGCGCGTACCACTTTATAAAATATTATATTGCGTGGTATTAACACAACGGACTGTAATAAACAAGGCCCGGAAGTTTAGTCAATAAAGTTAGCGATGAACGAGTTACGCGAAGCTCTCTGGTAAACATGGAAGAAGAGGGTTCAATGTCTACTTAGCTATCTGAAAATTACTGACTCAATGCAAAAGTAGCCTTAACTTCTTTTCAAAATCTCAAACCAATGTAATAAAGTGCACTCTGTGTGATACCCACTTGTATAATCATTTCTTTATACCTTGTTATGTTTGGGCACAAATGAACATATAGCACTTATCCTTGTGCTGTTTTAGGATTTATTATATTAAGTTATTATGCATTTTGCAATGAACTATAGTCTACATTTTTAAATGTGCAAATGAAAAAGTTCGTCTGTTTTCAGAAAAACAAGATTTTGCTAAGAAAAAACTTTTTCGATATCACATGACGTCGCAGAGAAAACTTAAACAATGGAGCATTGTTAGTGTGTCTTCCTTGATAGCCACAAAAGAAAAATTGACTGCTCAAATAATCACAAATTGGTTTACTGCTTCTTGTATTTCTGAAACTGATAAAATCTTTTACCTGGGCCGAGTATTGCAATGACTGCCTGCATTAGACGGCATCTGCAGTCATCTACAGAACAGACATTCTTTTTCTGTCTCCTATAATATTTTCATAACAAGTATGCTTTACGTAATGTTGATTCAGAGAACTTATTTTTGGAATTTTTCACAAAATTGTTTAAATTTTTATTTTAGAGTTTCCGGAAAGAGAGGTCAGCAGAAAGAGGATATTACAAAGTGTTTATCTGAATTAGTTTTCTGGGTTTTTCCTTGTGTTTCTTAATTGCACAGTGTTGTTTTACATATTTATGACAGTCATCCTATATCGCTATTTGACATGACATGTTCTTTCAATCAGAGCAAAAATACCCACTAGCATATTCTGATAAAATGAAATATATTATTATTTCTTTTGAATGTCATCTATTGTACAGATTTACGTTATTGTTGCAGTAAATCAACTCATACTAAATTAGCAGACCAATGAGCCTATTGCGTGCATGCAATACCTGAAATGTATATTACGGCACTGTGCTTCCATGAACAGCTAAGGTTAGGAGGAAATAAGACACAGGTATCCAAATTAAGAAATTGCCTGGAATCGATAGGATTGGATTCCGTTTGGAGAGCGAGTAGAGGGAATAGAAAGAGTGTATGGAGGAAGGTTAAGAATCACTTGAGGGATATGGAGTGCGCAATGCAGGATTTTTTAAAAAAAAAAACAGGGGCTCACTTGGTTTAGACTAGAAATATGGATGATGATTAAGGTCACCGACAAAAATTGGTGGATATTTTTTCCCATTAGTGCGGAGGGGAAGTCATGGAAACCTATGCTTGCCGAATGTAAAGGAACGAAAGACTGGAGGGAAAAGTATCTACCACGAACCTTTGCCGGATAGAACAGAGGTGCTGAACTCTGCTGACAGACAAGGAATAGCAGAATGGGTTTGATAAATTTCTGATGAAAGCGGCATGCTCCGATCCTAGAAAGCTGGTAACGGGGGAAAAGAAATAATGGAAACAAATTGTGCCTGTGGCGTTCTTACTGTTAATGTCTCACATTTTTAGTTTCAGTTCAAATTTAAATATATTACATTTTTATTTAAATATTAAATGTATATGTTTATTTTAGAATTATTATGGGATATGTATAATATCTTATATTAAATCAAACATATTTCGTTGTATAAAAGCAAGTATAATCTAATCGGCTCGTGCTTTCGTTGAAGTTTCGTATTTTAATGGTGCCATTGGAATAAAAACATTTCTATTACCACTTCCCACCATAACCACCACCACCAGCAACATCACTTGTTGATTTGGTTTATTGATAGACGCTCTGTAACATCTCAGGTCATCAGCGTCTAATTCAATTCAGGGCATGAAGCGGCCGATAAATTTTGCTTAGAAGCCTCTTCTTTCAGGATGCAGGTTCTTTTACTGCCATAAATCTACATTGAATGAAATCACAAAATCCCTACATCTGAACACACATATAGAAATCGTCTTTTTCATTTCTTCTTTTGAACCTTTTTCCATAGAATCCTCGCAGTGTATATTTGTTAATTCGATATGGCAGGGTTTTTTCTGGTGATTTATTGCGGACCCATGGATTTACTTCTCTTTGAAGAAGCCTTAATTATGAATTTTACGCTCTAAAATATTTCGAACTGACCAGATCTTGGGTTTACGAGGTTACCACTAGACCGCCAATACCGATAGCAACATTACGACCACCATCATTATAACTACCAATATTACCACAATTGCTATTACAACCACTACCATCACCTATACTGTTACTAGCACTATTACTACCACTACTGCTACTACTACTACCACTACTACTACTACTACTACTACTACTACTACTACTACTACTACTACTACTACTACCACTACTGCTACTACTACCACTACCACCACCACTACTACTACTACTACTACTACCACTACTGCTACTACTACCACTACTACTACTACTACTACTACTACTACCACTACTGCTACTACTACCACTACTGCTACTACTACCACTACTACTACTACTACTACTACTACTACTACCACTACTGCTACTACTACTACTACTACTACTACTACTACTACTACCACTACTACTACTACTACTACTGCTACTACTACTACTACTACTATTACTACTACTGCTACTATTACTACTACTATTACTACTACTATTACTACTACTACCACTACTGCTACTACTACCACTACTACCACTACTGCTACTACTACCACTACTACCACTACTGCTACTACTACCACTACTACTACTACTACTATTACTACTACTATTACTACTACTACCACTACTACTACTACTACTACTATTACTACTACTACTACTACTACTACTACTACTACTACTAACATACCTCTACTACTACTACTAACACTACTACCACCACCACTACTCATTGCTACTAATATCACCATTACTAATACCATTAATACTATCTATCATTACTTCCATTGCCACCACTACTACTATCACCCTATCACCATTCGGAAGGGAAGTAAAGCCGTAGGTCCCGTGTCGTAGATTTGCGGCATGTAAAAGAACCTCAAGCCTGAAAGAAGAGGCCTCTGAACAAAATTTACCGGCCGTTTCACGTCCTTAATTTAATGGGACGCTGATGACCTGAGATGTTAAAGAGCGTTCAAAATAAACCAAATCAACCCCATCACCAACACCACTACACCACCACAATACCTTATGTCTCTGTAATTGTAAACTCTGAGCAGGTGGGTTGTGTCTTTGTGCACCAAATTCCTCATTGCCTTTTGGATAAACTTCCTTTTTGATGAAGGTTGTCTAAATGCGGAAGACAAGGCGCTGATTTCTATATATGGACATCTGATGCAAATTTATTGTAGGGCTATAACAATAAAAAAGGCAGTCCTATTAGCTGGCAATGAAAAAGGAAAGTTTTACCTTTCCGAATAACATGATCATGTGAAAACATGGAAAAAATTTGTTCATAACGATTGAGTACTGAATAATTCATAAAGAGCGATGTGACTACATTTATTTTGTCTGTTTTCTTGTACATTTAAAGGAAAAATCATAGTTGACCTTAGTTACTGGCACTTGATGAAATTTCACTTCAACCCAGAGGGAATTAATAATTGTTTGTTGCTATTTAGTGAATTAGAATGTACACTCTATACATTGGACATAATGTTCGAATTAATAATAAGCAACTCAGACCAGTCTGTTTCTTTTGGAATACACGGAAATCCGGACGCTCTTATCTCGGTTTATGGGTATGAAGGCATCGATTCTCCAGTAGAAGGTAGACGCGTAAACAGAGAGAAATAAAGTAAACAAGTCTGAACATTTTATGAGAACCGATTACTACGTTTACTCAATAACTATTTCTTGCCAGGAAATTAGTTCTGTTGACATTTACTTCGTACCTTATCGATTAGCTTCTCAGGGAGTCTCGGATGGATTAAGACACGATCATAAACCCGCAGAGGCGCGTTTTACGACCCTCTCTAAACTATCTGTTCATTTCTTTGTGCAATCTTTGTCGTACAAGTGTCTCTTCTTGTTCTGCTCCTCTTTTTTTCTGCTTGTATAGTTAACAAGCAGTTTACTCTTTTGTAACATGCAATAAACTATATTTTTTTCCCCATCCGTTTTCCCTTACAATTCGCCCCTCCGCCCATTTACCAATCTTTCTCTCTCTTTCGCGTCCCATAAAGTTTGGGAGTATTGTGTAATACTGCAATCTTTTATTTATGTTTTGTAATTATAATTATAGGACAGTATATTCAGTCTACTTTTGCTCCAATAGGTAATCCAAAGTACATTCGTAGGAAAGGATGTAAAAACTCTTTATGATTTTTAATGAATTATTTTATACCGTTCCATCTTCAAGTCATTCAATTTGCGGCATTAAATTATCCCTTCAAAACATTCTTGGATACTTTGTATTATAAATCTGGCAAACCAATTGCATATGGACCGTAGCACGGTAGCTTCGACAGGCAAACCAGATGCGTCCATATAAAACAATGTTAAAAAAAAGTAGTTCTCTTTGAGAAATAGATTCAATTATTTCCCCACGTGCAGATTTGCTATTTTTGTAGGCTTGTCTTTTAAATAATTCCAGAGATTAGATCTGGGGATTGAGAGACCAGTGAATGCTATGGTATTTCACTGTAGAGAGTCCCTCCATGAAATGGTGTTGTCAGTCTTGACAACATGCTGTTTAACTTAAGCAGCTGGTTAATATAGATAACTTAGGGTTAGAATGTCTCCTACATTTGAACATTTCTATAGTTCGGCAAGCACGGTGACCAAATTGTTGGCCAGGTGGCTTAGGGAGGTCTTGGAACATCCGCCATACGCACTTGACTTGAGTTCGTATGACTACTTTCTTCGGTTGAAAGAACCCCTCCTTGATAGACGCCGTAGAATAATCCATCACCGTAATCAAAAATAACAATTTCACCAACCGCATATAACGACTATTGCAGGAGGTTGTTAATGGCATATATAGAGTTCTATTTTGTTTAGTGTTAAAGTTATTCGTTTATAAACGTTGTTTACTTTTATCTTTGTTTGTTGTATACACGATGAATGATGAGGCCATGCATTATCTTGGTATTGTTAACATTTTTGAAAGAGGTTCTTGCATGGAATTTTTTTATTCTCTCTCTCATCATGAAATGTTTTTATAGCTTCACTGTAACTAATATAACATTGGATGAAAAGTTAAACAGAATATATTCTTGTATAATTAATATACTTTTATATTTTTAAGATGATGCTATTGCTTCTGTTTCTCTTCTTTACCAAAGTAGCCAAATCCCTGTTATTTATTACCTGTAATTTATAAATATTAATTCCTTTATTTATGGGATTGTATTAACAGTTTGGGAATTCATTCGTAAAGACTATTTACGAACTAGCAATAATTTCAAGAAAGGAACCTTAAACTAATAGGAAAAAACCGTTATTCTGGTAAATTTAATCTAATCGGTAAATATTCGATACTCTGTCCAACGCAGATACGCTAACTTTAAAGACGAAAAAATTTCATCATTTCTCGTCTTCATTAATTCAAACTTTGGAACAGCTGCGCCAGGTAGCTTTCTTTATATTGCATTATAAAAGAATGTTCTAAATTATTTACCACAAAATACCATATACAATATGTAATATACAAGCTTAGGAAACAAAACACGGACGTTCATTGTTCCTTCACAATACTCCCAGGTACGTTTTATTTTCTTGTAAATCCTTCCCGTTTCCTAAAGCACACTTAATTTTACAGTGGCTGTTATGAGCAAACAAAGGGGTGGTCTAAGTATTATTTTCGCATTATACGGAAGTTTTCGACAAAAGTTTTGTCATAAGCGTACAAATAAAAAAAAAAGTTATCCTGGGAAGGTAATTCTGTCATGCTTATCGCGAAGTGCGTGTTGGGTGGAAGAGAGGGCTAGAGGGGCCGAGAGTGGTGCCGTCTACATTTAAAAGTCAAAAAGCGTTGCTCTAAATTTACATATTAATAACTGGGTTATGGAAATGCAATTATGCTCCTCTGTATACCATACCCCATCGCGGCGGAAGTTTTGTGTCCTCGTCGATCTCGTGTAATACCCCGCGCCTGTTGGGTAATGGCTGTTAAGCCCGAGAACAAGGTAAAAAGGGAAATAGAGACATAGCAATGACCTCTTTCCCGCTTTCAAAGTGCACACCAAAGGAATTTTCTCAAGAGCGCACTTAGTTAACGCTACAAAAGATTAGCAACGCAAATTATTTACGTTATGTAATCCAGCGTCATAGTTTCAGTAAGATATGTTGTACACCTATTTAAAAGCGTAATTTATTATTTTCGGTTAGTAGTCGGATATGGAATTTGTGATGCTAAAGTGGCATCTAAGCAGGTTTCCTCTTCCTCTGCCTCAGCCACAATCATCCCATCAGCATCTTCAGCGCAATGTGTGGGTTCAGATAATCAGTTGTTGCACTATAGCATTACGTTCAATGTGTTTTTCCATTCTCTGCTGGAATTATTGCTTTCAGCTGTCATTGACGAGGTAAGTTAGAAACTGTAAAATGCTCTATCGCGTATAATTTCCAAAAAGTACAGTATCCATTACTACTACTAATATAATCTTGTAAATCTGGAATAAATTTAGAATTTCTTATAATATTTAAACTAATTTTTGAACAGTTTGGTGTGCTGGTTTCAATTTGGACCCCATTTTTCTCAATTAATGAATCGAAAAACAATTACACGAAAGCGTCAGTCAAAATGCTTCGAACGTGTAAAAAAGTCAATGTTAAATTTATATGCACTATTTTTTTCTAATTAAAAGTACACGGTAGCTCAGTTGGTCAATAATCGGCACAGAAGATCGGAGATCCTTAGTTTCAATTCTCCTAAACCCAAGATCGCGGGTTCGAACCCTGCCAGAATCGATGGATTTTTTCGGGGCGTAAAAATCCTAAGTATGGCTTCCTTCGGAAGGGAAGTAAAGCCGTGGGTCCCGTGTCGTACATTTACGGCACGAAAAAGAACCTCAAGCCTGAAAGAGAGGCCTCTGAGCAAAATTAGTCGGCCGTTTCACGCCCTGAGTTGAATGGGACGCTGATGACCTGAGATGTTAAAGAGCGTCAATAAATAAAAAAAATCAATCAATCAATCTTAGTTTTGAATTCTGACCGTGACCTGAATTTTTCAAATTTGATTTTTTCTTTCCATCCAATTTCCTACACATGGCTAGTGTACACTTTTATATAGCAACTGTAGAGGTTTCCTTCACCTATTATAAATGTTGAATTATCAGCTTTCGTTATACAAATGAACATTCGATAATCGGGCTTGAAATAACATACATATATCGATTGTCTCTATAGAGCCAAGGATGCGCGTCATCAAGCAATATCGATTCTAATCCTCAGAGCATGCATAATGCGAGTATCGATAGTACACAAAATGTCGGTGATTGAGGTTCAGGCATGTTGCTCGGGCTTGTTTGTTTGGTTCGTTGCAGTTACGTGGTTTATTACAGCGGTTTATAGTTGGAATTAGATCAACAGTAGCGTGTTAGATCTTTTGTTGTTTTATTAAGTTAATATTAATTCAATAAATTACATTAGAAACTTGTGTAATAGAAAGTGTTTAGTACAACGTGGGTCGCTCTTATTGTGTGTCCAGCTATGCCTCTAAATGTGGGAGTGAACTACCATATTTAAATGTCTAAAGGAGCAATCCTTAAAGGAGAAGTGGATAAAGATTATACACCGTGCAAATTTGAAGTTAATGATAAAACTGTATTGCGTATTAAAAACTTAATGCCATATTTTGTGCCAAGGGAGGACATTTTCCCTGTGTAATTTTTCCTAATCTACCATCATGTGTGACAGTGAGGCTTAGCAATGAAAGAAAAGTTCCGGAAGAACGTATGAAACGGATTTTGGAATGTCATTTAAACTGCAATTATTTACCTTTTAAATATTGTAACCTTTAGGCTAAAACATCACTTTAGTATTACTCGCATTTAATAAAAGTTTAAGATTCTGCATTAATACCACATTTCCTAAAATCTCCAGTGGAAAGCGTGTACAGATACACAGAACTTTAAGAACCATTTCGTTATTTAATGAAAATTCGTCCAAAAGATGTTCATTTTTCAATAAATTGTAACAAAGGAATGTTGCTGCCTCATTTCACTGATTGGAGTAAAAACATCAGAACAACCTTTTAAGGTTCTTTAAAGACATTGGTACTACTGTTAGATAGGAGCTATATCTAAGAGTACTAACGGTTTCAAAGAAGTCGTGATGTTTCCATGTGAAGTTCTTTGTATTACAAAACATTTTAATTGCTCACATTTGAAATTTAAGTTATTTATTATTATCTACCATGCCATTCTCTCAAAGTGCGCACTCTCAAAAGTTCTTAATCTTAATTTTTAAAAGATTTATCTAAATTTATGGATCCCGTTGTTTTAAAATTACACTCGTCATCATAGGCCATCATTTGACTGAACTGTTGACATCATTTCGTCTCGTTACTCAAAAAAAAAAAAAAAAAAAACAAAACAAAACGAAACAAAACAAAACGAAACAAACAAAAACAAAAAAAAAAAAAAAACTTGTAATAACACTGGTAAACACAGTGTTTTGGAATATGTACCGTTATTCAGTTATTTCACTGTTGTGCAAGACTCGCTTGCTATTGACACAAAAATCAATACTTTTACTCTTTAATGCTCCAGTCAGTGCGAGTCAAAAGAAAAGATAAAATATCGGGGCATTCAGGTTCTTCTGAAATTATGTTCATAGTGACTTCATAGTTAGTGAATAGAAACTCGAATTTCTTTGATCACCTATTATATCAAATGTAATGAATGCAATTAAGCGTTTGATTTCTTAATGCTTTATGCTAACTCTGTACACTTTTAAATTAAAAAAAATGCAATTTGAAAGAAATGTGATGGAAAGTCTCCTGCCCCCCAGCCCATTTTACGCAAAATAACACAAAATCTTCAGGTATATTTTTAAAATGGTTTTGCACTGTTATCTCACAATAATTTTCTTTTGTATTCACAATGTAGAAATTCTTTTACAATAAATTAGCAATGTTTCCCTGGTATAATTCAATTCCACCTGTCCACAAACCATTACGGAAATGTCGAGAGTACATCATTCACAATATTTATCACTCATTTTCCCCAATTTTAGGGAGAAGGTCCAAATGGCCAAGCCATCACAGTTGGCACTTTATAATTTGGAATCACGTAAATGAAATGATTTGGGATCATTTCATTTACGTATTTTTAATAATTATCAATCTCATTATTTTCGAGAAAATTTACATTTAGTTCGTCCTATTCGTCTTTTTCAGTATCATTAAACACGTTTTGAAAACTCTTTGTCTTGCGTACTTTTCTTGTATATGTTGACAAATGGAGCCTCTTTGGCTTTGGCCAAACATTTTTGGGAAACTGTTCCCTAATGTATAAACTTTTGGCTCCCCTTCTCTGTCCAGAGATTTCCAAAATTTCTTCATCAATCGTATGATCCCGGGCTTACTAATTGCTTATTAGACATACTGCTTTTCCCTGCGGCTCTTCTATCTCTGACGTCACACTTTATGCCCATAATGACCGTTCTTATCACTACTGCCCACCAGCACAAAAACAGCACACGTTGCTCAGGCTGTAGCAGCGCAATTTCTGAAACTGTTCACACATTTTCCTGTTAAAATACTTATCGTAGTGTGAGCAAAATGCATTTAGTTTCATGTGACTCTTGTTTGTTAACAGACACGTTTTATTATGAAGGAGCGTTGCCTTTAAACTGAACTTGGGGGAATTGATGGATAATCTTCAATCTTCTGTGTTAACAATGCGTATGATCCAGAACAATAACTTCATCACAGGAAACGCCGCCTAGGTGATGCTACTTTTCAGTTTTATCGGGTTAATTCCACATTTTCAGTTGTAAATCTTTTCAGTTTATGTCCGCAAAAGATTAAAAAAAAAAAAAAAAAAAAGTATTCTTGGTGCTTTGGCTTTCAGATCTCTTCTTGAGACTTCATCGAAGACAACAACCTAGTATTGTGCGATGACATAGAGATTTCTTGAAGAAAATGAGTTCATCAGAATACAACCCAACATCTTTTCAACGACAGTGATAAGTGTAATTTTAAATGTTTCCCTAGAAACAACGGCAGCAAACATGACTACATTCCAATCGATCACTCTACCAGAATGAAAAAAGAGACGGGGTCATCGCTTTAGTCTTAGAAAAAATAAATTACCAGGAAACATCAATGGGTGATTTATGTAAACTTGAATATGATTAATTTTCTTCTTGATCAACAAAAATTGTATCCTTTAGGACGTTAGGATCGAACATGTGCATTGGGTAAGGAAGATATGGTGGTTGGACAACAAAATGTAATAAATGCAACTTTTGTAGCACGAGATATATCTTCTGTAACTATTACATGTAAAGCTGGGCTTTATGAAAAGCTTTGAATAAAGATGATTCGTGCAATGAATATATATATATAGCGCATAGAAAAACTGAAGGCAGGAGTTTTCAATGGTCCACAGATAAGACAGCTTATAAGTGATCAATATTTCATAGAATCAAATTTGAAATTCAATCATATGTCTGCTCTTTATTTGTCCATGTTATGAAAAACATTCTTGGCAATAGAAGGCAGACAACTACACTCAATTGGTAAAGGAGATACTCTTTCATCTCAACATATTTGGCTGTAAAATGAGTGTTAATGTCATGTATCTTCCTTTGTAGAAAGCATAAGTGAAGCTTTCACAAGACAACTATCAAGAAAGATGGGATCCGCAGTACTGTTCTGCCTGTTCCCACTCTCGGAAATCTTACAAAAGTGATTTATTCTGTGTCGAATGACTACAATGTCTGTATCATAAACTTGTGCTTTTGATTTTCAATAAATATGTTCAGTGTATTGCCGTTTTCTTTAATTATAGTGTATTTTTCAGACCAAAAGGAGATTAATTTAAACACTATATCAAAATATCCTGATTTATATTGAGTGACCAGGGTGCACAGTAGTATATGTTTATGATGTATCTAAAAATAAGAGCTGATAAGGAAAAATTGGTGCAATATTTGTAATCAGTAGTCATATATGTATATCCAGAAACACCAAAGGAACAGAGACACCAAAATGTGTGTTTCCCATTGTTATTAAAAGTTTTAATAACAATGAGAGTAATTAGACGAAATGATGTACTATGTGATTTGATCATATAGCTCCATTCCCTTTGTCAGTAAAAGTCCGATGTACATTCTTCGTCAATAGTTCAGTAACTTGATGGCCTATGAAAAGGCAAATTATAATGTGAGACTGGTTGTACCTTTGAGTACATATTTGGATAGCAAATTTCATGCTTTAATAGTACATTAAGCTGTCAGAAATAGATAGAAAACGTGCAGAGATGATAAAAGCATGAAAGTGGGTGCTTCTGAAGACGAACCAATGAAATACCTATCGTTGCCAACCGTATTAAGTCAGTGTTTAACAAGAAAGAAATTGCGTCTGATGAAATGGAAAAATTTGAATCTGTCTTTCGCGTCACACCCTACAGTGCAGTTGCTCTTAGTTGAAACATGGAAAGTAGAAAGAGATAACAGTACACTCCGCAAGGCAGTGGGCAATTTTTAACTACCTAATCTCAAAAACATTAAAGAACGTGTGCACCCTATACACAGTTTCTCTTGCATCTGATGCAAAGATTTTCCCTCTTTCCCAGCAATAACAACAATACGAAAACTAACGAAATAAGCCTAGCTAAACATATAACATGTTTCGCTGCTAAAATATGCAACTGGTCACAAATTGTATTATAAGTACAACTGCCACTGAGAGACTATGCAGTGTAGGATGACTGTGACAGTGCTTCCCAGCCCTTTTGACCGTCATTAGCGCACCCTCCTCCTAGATAGCTCAGTAGGAGCAAAATGGTCATGTTTCAACTTAAACCAAACGGCCTGTAGTAAATCATATACAAGAAATTTTGTCGATATAAGTGAAGCACCATTCATTATGATACATCAGAGGAGGGGACAAAGACATCATGACAGTTAAACGTCATTTAAATAAACAGGAAATTTTAATCTTCGTAGAAGAAATTATCAATGTAAAAGGACAGTCTTTAGTAATGTTTCTATCAATGAAAACAAATATAGTTTCAGTATTTAAAGAAAATAAGATATTAAAAAATAATGTAAGTCATTTGTCCATCGCCATGATTATACGAACCCATTTGCTTATCAAAGGAAGCGTAAAGTTGGTCATTGTTATCTAAAGTGTTATGCAAACAACTATCCATAAGGGCAAATATTATGAACTGTAAGAATTCAAGGAATATGTAGAATTTTTTTCTATATCATTTGCATATCCCTTTTCTATGTTGAGATCCAGCAAAATACTGTAGGTTGTCACATTTCTGAAACGAGGAATCTGTTGCGCTTAAAAGAAATATCCCTCTGGATTTATAAATTGACGGAAGGAAATGTCGTTCATTTCTGTACACATGATCTGTCACTGTAAAGCTTTTCAAACTAATATTGTAATTCGAAGCACAATTCGGTCTCAGAATACTTAAATATTTTAGATCCTTTTTCCTTTAGATTTTATAATAGTGCCTTCTTTGATACATTATCTGGCTATCGGTTTCTTTGTATTCGTTTATCATTTCAATTAGATTAAAGCACTGGGTTAGTCAAAAGCATCTCCGAGTTTCTCAGTACAGTAATCTCATAAAAACTAATGATGCTTCGAGTATCATGCCAAAGTTAGCTAAACAGACACACGTGATGTTTTATTATTTTTTTTATTTGCTTAAAAATGTTGAAAGCTGAGTTTGAAGCAAGCCCACGGTTGATTTTCTCTTGGACAGACAACCAGAATCTGTAATTGCGCAAACCATGCAGGGGAAGATTTATTTCTCCCTTCCTGCATATTACTCGAAAAAGATGTGAACTATGATAATGAACATAGTCACATGTAATCCTCCACACATAATGACTTCGCCACTGTTTTCACAAAACACGTTTTGCTGGTCAGCGGATCAAATTCTGTTCGTCAACGGTAGTATAGATTTAAAATTTCAAAACTTATTTGCGATGCTGTGCATATACACTAAGAAAATTTCAATATTCAGATAGTTCCGATTTAGTTTTGACTAACCCACAATCTCTAGCATAATGCTTATTATTATTATTATTATTATTATTATTATTATTATTATTATTATTATTTATTTCATCTGACAGCTGCCACAGATATCTCAAAATATTCAGTGATCTGTATTCTTTGACATTCTTTGCTTATTAATGCCCAGATTTCACTTCCCTATAGCAATGCAGTTAATGCTTCCAAATTACAAAGCTTCAATCGCTACCTTTAAGGTATTATCACTGTATCATACATGTTTTGAAAGAATGAAAAATTTTTCTAGGCCATAATATAAAATATGACTTATTTGGCATCCTAAATAATTAAACATGTTAACTTTTTTTATTAATGTGGCATTGTGTACTATTTTATGTGCAGAAAGCTACAAATTTAGTATTTTTCGTGAAATATTCATTGATATTATTTACAGATAGTTATTATTTATATTACAAAATACATTTTAAAATATCCATCAATCCAAATATTAGGACCTAATCATCTGCATATAAAAGAGTAGATAGAGTAAATCCTGTATTATTTTCCGCGTTTCATATTCTGATTGGATGGAATTGGATTGTTAGGAACGAATAAGAATATTTATGCCTTGCTCAACGGCTGGACGTTTGTGTCTACGCTCTCAATGAGGACACCTCAGGGAGAAATGAAAGAGGTGGAGGAGACACTGGGCGACTGGGATTTAGGGGCATAAGATGGGGTCTTTAGCATTGTTTCCATGCAGATCACACTAATGTCAGCCTTCCAGGTGTTTGAAACCCTCAAAAAACAGTTTTTATACCAGATGCCGGAGCAAAAATTTTCCTTTACATCACACACAGCACTAGCCCACCTCGCATTCTGCAACACAAAATGCGAAATAAATTTAAATGAAGTGGGAAAGCGATATATTCATGGAAAGGAAAGATCCATCGTAGGTTCGCTTAAGTGATTAAGGGAAAAATGATCTGCTCCAAGAAACTTAAACCCAGGATTCCTCTGTAATAATATATCTTAGGCTTTTAAGGCCGATGTAATAACTGTTTAAGGCAAAGTCTTCCGAGCTGCTGCGCCTTGGTCGCTGGTTTGCTTTTCCAACTTCTGCGGCCAGCATCGTTAGTGGTATGGGAAGAGGAACGCTGGTTGCTATAAATGACATAAAATAATGTATGAAGTAATGTAATAAATACATTATCTATTTGTGAATATGCTTTCAAATCCATTTTGTTCTTTAATAAGAATCTCCAGAATCATTTTCCAATATAATTTACAGGCCATAGTAATTACTGCATTTATTTCAATTTAATTTTTTAAAATGAGTATTTAGCGTGTAATGTTTATTCACAATTTTTGCGGAATACATTGTATATCTAACAATCTGTTTACATTTAAAACAGAATGCTTTATAAATTCCACATTATCACATTTTTCGTTGTTACCCCCGTTTTTCTTGTTCTTTAAATTAAAGCGGAAATCCTCCATACACACATACAAACATACATTATATATTTATTAATATTACGTTTCATAAATATTTATTTTATTTCCTCATTATTCCATAATAGAATATAATATTCTTCCCGTTGTTTAATTTTAATGTTTTTTAATTGACTGTATCTCTTTCTGTATTATTTAAATACTTCAAGACTTATTTGAAATAAGCTGATTTTCATTCAAGTCATTTTCTGTTTTAAATATTCATATGTATCTATTCCATCTAGTTTTTTTTTTTTATCGAATCCACAGATTTGTGTTAAACTCTTTTATTCAATGTCTTTTTTTTTTTTTCTTCAAATATTCTAAATAATTTTTCTTTTTTTCTTCAACGAATTCGGCATATTTTTATTCCATAATTCTGTCAATTGTTTTTATTTTTGAAGCTTCAAATTCTGTTTGGTAACGTATTTCAATTTAATTAATTCATTACAAAATCTGTATTTAAAGCTGTTTCATATGATTTTATATATATATATATAAGTAGCTCGTTTTTGTTACAATCTCTGAATACTCTTGCATCTAGAACATGTTTAATAATTTATTGCAGACTATTATATAATATTGTAGCGCATGTAGGTAGTGATAAT